>OX276376.1:69335498-69645772 GCA_946251855.1 Alsophila aescularia | reverse complement strand
CAAAGCGAAAGCCTAAACAAGCTCGTCGAAGAAGTTCGTGACCTGCGCCAGAGCACAGAAGAAACTGGACGGCAGTTTATTTCCCTTAAGGAGGGATCACCTTCTTTTGCGGACATCCTTTCGAGACCATGTCGGCAAACTCCAATCAAGACCCTGCCTAATCACTCTATTATCGTGTCTTCAGATGTCGAAAAGGACACTAGTGACGAAGTGCTCGGCAAAGTCAGACAATTTCTAGACGCTAAAACCAGTGGATTCCAGCTGCAGAGAGTCCGCAAAGTAAGGAACCAAAAAGTAGTTCTCAGTTGCAACAACAAGGACGAGATGGCAAAAATGACCGCTAAACTAAGGAGCGGAAAACTCAACGTAGAGGAGGCCAAAAACAAGGATCCACTGGTTATCATCAAAGACCTCCTCAGTTACAATACAGACGAGGACATTATCGCGTCCCTTAAGTCACAAAACGCAGACTTACTCAAGGACCTGACCGATGACGAGCTCAAGCCCACGGTTAGATACCGAAGAAGAGCCAGAAACCCACACGAAAATCACGTGGTGCTACAGGTGTCCCCTAAGATGTGGCAGAGGTTGACGTCGGGCAAGAGAGTACACATAGACCTACAGTACGTGGTGGTACAAGATCAATCCCCACTGGTGCAGTGTACCAGATGCCTTGGGTACGGGCACGGACGCAGGCTGTGCAAGGAACCAGCTGACCTTTGCAGCTTTTGCGCTGGACCGCATTTACGGGCAGACTGCCCCAGATATATTGTAGGCGACTCACCAACTTGTCGCAACTGCAGCATGGCCAAGTACCAAGAAACTGGCCATAATGCGTTTGACAAAGACTGTCCCGTACACCGGAAATGGGACACGATAGCCAGGTCAAGTGTGGCGTATTGTTAACGATAACGGCATCTCAAAAAATAACGTCGATAATATGACTTCGGATGTTATGATAAAATACAAAATAGTGCAGGCCAACCTTCAAAGAAAAAGACTAGCGACTCAGGAGCTTTTGCTTGAAGCGCAGAAAAGGAAGTTTAGCTTTGCAATGGTCCAAGAACCTTACGTAGGTTCTACAGGAGAGCTCAAACGGTATACTGGTACTCGCGTTATTCAATGTGGACCGAACAGGACAAAGCCAGTAAAGGCGGCTATTATAATATTTGACGATGAAATTCAAATACTAAACAACCCTATATTGAGTTCCGAAAACATAGCAGTGGCCATTTTGAAAACGAACAAATGGTCAATAGCTGTCGTCTCGGTCTACTTTGAAGGCAGTGTGCCGCTCGAGCCCTACCTGGATGAGCTGAAAGACGTGTGTGGATCATTGCAAACTAACAAAATCCTAATAGGAGGAGACGTTAACGCGTGGAGCACGTGGTGGGGCAGCGTAGTAGAGGACAGCAGAGGCGAAGTACTCAGGGGTTTCTTGAATGAAATAGACATGCATATTCTGAACGAAGGGACCGACCCAACTTTCGACACAATCCGAGGAGGACGTATTCTCAAAAGCAACGTAGACTTAACCGTCTGTACTACTGAGCTCTTACAAAACATCCAAAATTGGAAAGTCGATAAGTCGGTCACCACTTCTGATCACAATGCCATGACATTCGACCTGTGTCTAGAGAAGCCCTCTGAGGAAAGGCCTAGGAGTTCTACGCGCCTCTATAATACCCGGAAGGCCAAGTGGAGTGAATTCACTGAGGAAGTAAGGAATTTATTAGAGCAAAATTGTATAACTTCGGATAATATTAGAAAACTAAAATCTAAAGAAGAGCTAGAAACTATAATTAACAAATATATAGAAAGTATACAATCAGCATGCAAAAATACCATCCCATTAATAAAAACAAACAAAAAGAAAAACTACTTACCTTGGTGGACGAACGAGCTGGAACAATTGAAGAGGGAAGTAAACACGAAGAGACGAAGGATATCTTGCGCAGCTCCTCGCCGAAGGCAATACGTCTTGCACGATTACCTGAAAGCAAAAAGTAATTATGAACAAGAAGCGGATAAAGCACAGACGGAAGGTTGGAAAAGCTTCTGCACTAAACAGGACAGGGAAAGTCTCTGGGACGGGATATACCGTGTGATCAGAAGCGCGACAAGGCGGCACGAAGACCAACTCCTGATTGGGGATGGAACTGTGCTGAGTCCAGAGAAGTCGGTGGCATTGTTGGCGAAAACATTTTTCCCGAGTGATAATAGAGACGAAGATAATGCAATCCACGAATCTATTAGAGAAAAAGCGGGGACAATCAACGATGCGTTACCGGAAGACACCGATGACCCTCCCTTTACAGTGGCTGAACTCAAACGGACTCTGAACAGTTTCAACCCCAGAAAGGCTCCCGGACCAGACGGATTCACTGCGGATATTTGCTGCAGAGCAATATACGCAGCAATAGATGTCTTCATGGAGATAGCAAATATGTGCCTTACTTTGTCGTGCTTTCCTTCGCCATGGAAGGAAGCCGCTGTGGTGGTGCTGAGGAAACCAGGAAAGTCCGACTATAGCCAAGCGAAATCTTACCGACCGATAGGTCTTTTGTCAGTACTGGGAAAGGTTCTCGAGAAAATGATGGTCAGAAGAGTCAGATGGCACCTATTGCCGAACACTAACCCCAGGCAGTACGGATTTGTTCCTCAGCGCAGCACGGAGGACGCCTTGTATGACCTTATGCAGCACATCAGAGGTAACCTGGAACAAAAGAAAATTACCGTCTTAGTGTCACTCGATATTGAAGGCGCTTTTGATAGTGCCTGGTGGCCTGCTATCAGGTGCCAGCTCATCCAATCGAAATGCCCACTAAATTTACGTCGATTAATAGACAACTATTTCGAAAACAGGAAGGTGGTTCTCCATTATGCCGGCGAAACCTGCAAACGTGAAACCGACAAAGGCTGCGTACAGGGATCAATCGCGGGACCCACATTCTGGAATTTGTTGCTAAACCCATTGCTAGACGAGTTGGACGCGCGAGGTGTCTACACTCAGGCGTTCGCAGATGATGTTGTTCTGGTCTTCTCCGGGAATACAGCCGAAACAATCCAGATAGAGGCTAACCACACTCTCGCGCATGTGCACGAGTGGGGTATCAAAAATAAATTAAAATTTGCCGCACATAAGACCAACGCAATTATAATAACGAAAAAACTAAAGTTTGATTCCCCACGCCTGCACATGAGCGGGAAAGCCATTGAAATGGTCGAGGAGATCAAGCTGCTGGGGCTTACGATAGACAGTAAGTTGACCTTCAACAGCCATGTGTCAAACGTCTGTCGTAAAGCCGCCAATATATACAAGCAGCTAGCAAGGACGGCTAAAATAGAATGGGGACTGAACCCGGAGGTGATCAGGACGATATATGTCTCTGTGATAGAGCCCATAATCATGTATGCATCGAGCGTATGGGCATCGGCTGCCGATAAAATTTTGGTACAAAAGCAATTAAATGCCATCCAAAGAGGATTCGCCCAAAAAATTTGCAAGTCCTACCGCACTGTATCTCTCAACGCAGCTCTCGTCCTATCTGGACTGCTCCCACTGGATCTCAGGATCCAAGAAGCAGCCCAGCTGTACGAGATCAAGAAGGGGAAACGAGCACTTGACACAGAGGACAGGCAAATCGAAGAGCGCGTGTGCTTTATCCATGCCCCACATCCAGCCAGAGAGGTGGACATCGACTTTGAGTGTCTGAACGATATGCAGCCCGAAACCGTTGAAAAACACCAACTCCCGGACACTTTGATATTCACTGACGGGAGCAAACTTGACGGAAAAGTCGGAGCTGCATACACTTACTGGATAAAGGGAACCGAGACGAGGACCAAAAAGATGAAACTCCAGTCATTCTGCACCGTTTTCCAGGCTGAACTCTATGCACTGCACCAAGCCACAGAGCTATTGTGTAGAGTAACGCCAGATACGGTCGGTATACTGAGTGACTCGAGGTCGGCTTTGGAACTTGTCCGGAACCCAGACACGTTCCACCCTCTGGCTTTTGCAATTCGGCAGAACATCGCAAAGCTGAAAGAAAGTGGGTGCACTATCCACCTTTACTGGATCAAGGCACACGTCGGGGTCCCTGGTAACGAAAGAGCAGACGATCTGGCAAAGCAGGCGGCCCTGTACACAAAAATAGCAGCTCACTATGACAGATGTCCCGTCTCTTACGAGAAATTTAGGATCCGGCAAGTATCTATTCTGAAATGGGGCCTAAGATATTCTGAAGGTGACACGGCAAGTGTCACTAAACTCTTCTTACCGGACGTATTAAGTGCACATAAAATTATTAAAAATATGACACTCACGCCTATAATGACACAAGTTATGACTGGACATGGCGGGTTCTCCGCGTACCTGAATAGATTCAGGTGCAAGGACAGCCCGTCATGTATATGTGATGACGAAAAACAGGAAACAATACAACATCTGCTACTGGAGTGCCCCAAATACGATGCAATCAGGTTCGACCTGGAATCTGCAACTAACATAAAGCTGACGATAGCAACATTGTGTGAGATGTTGGCTGGAAAGGATTCCAGGCCATACCTAGTATATTTCTGCACGAAAGTAGCAGAAGACGTAATTAAAAGGAATAAAACAAGGTAACACTTGGTGTTATCTTGTTGTATTTCGACAACCTTATATACAAAATTTATGTATTTCGTATATTCTTAAGAATATTACTTGTAATACATATCATAAATAAAATAGTCTCTCTAAATTAAAACTGATGTATTGTTAAAATATTTTTTTCTAATTAAATAAAAGCCCAAACAAAAATTATCCATTTAAAAGCAATTCAAATTTTAGTCACTGATTCATATTATTGCGTATCTAAACTTAAAAATATTAACCTATCCTATGCAAAATCATCATTAAGCAAACAAAGGTCTCCTACAACGTAGGAGGATATACAGACGAAACAGGGAGGGGGTTTTAGTCGGTAGGTCGCCGCAAGGCGGAGTCCGACATAACCGGTTGCGGTATCCATGAGGATTTCCCCCTCCCTGAAAAAAAAAAAAAAAAAAAAAAAAAAAAAAAAAAAACCTAACCTAACCGGATTTTTTGCAAACTCAAATATAACTGGATATACAAGTGTGGCATATCATAATACGCGTAATCACGAGCGTTTCACACAGCGTTACTAAAAAGGATATCGTTTCCTGAAAAAAAAAAAAGAAACAAAATTTACAGATTTTCATAATTTTAAAGCTCTTTAGTAGCATTTTTTTGTTAAATTGTATATTTTATCACATACATCTCTGGAATATAATTTTAAATCACCGCATACACGTTTTCAGCTTTGCGAGCACGCCGCGCACGCGGTCTGCATCTGAAAACCAAAAAAAAATTTTTAAATTAACGTAATTTTCAATACAAATAACACATTTACATCAATATTTTGGCCATTTCATTTTTTAGAATTTTTCTAGTATTTTTCTAGGAATCAGCGAGTGAGCGCGCACCGCGCCCCGTACTCGAAAACGCTAATTTCGACAAAATTTTATTTCGTCAGTACTAAAAAGTTGATATACCCAAGTACCGAGCCCAGTACAAACTGATTTTTTGCAAACTCAAATATAACTGGATATACAAGTGTGGCATATCATAATACGCGTAATCACGAGCGTTTCACACAGCGTTACTAAAAAAAAAGGATATCGTTTCCTGAAAAAAAAAATATTCAAAATTTACAGATTTTCATAATTTTAAAGCTATTTAGTAGCATTTTTTTGTTAAATTGTATATTTTATCACATACATCTCTGGAATATAATTTTAAATCACCGCATACACGTTTTCAGCTTTGCGAGCACGCCGCGCACGCGGTCTGCATCTGAAAAAAAAAAAAAAAAAAAACGAAAAAAAAAAAAAAAAAAAAATTTTTTATTAAATTAACGTAATTTTCAATACAAATAACACATTTACATCAATATTTTGGCCATTTCATTTTTTAGAATTTTCTAGTATTTTTCTAGGAATCAGCGAGTGAGCGCGCACCGCGCCCCGTACTCGAAAACGCTAATTTCGACAAAATTTTATTTCGTCAGTACTAAAAAGTTGATATACCCAAGTACCGAGCCCAGTACAAACTGATTTTTTGCAAACTCAAATATAACTGGATATACAAGTGTGGCATATCATAATACGCGTAATCACGAGCGTTTCACACAGCGTTACTAAAAAGGATATCGTTTCCTGAAAAAATATTCAAAATTTACAGATTTTCATAATTTTAAAGCTATTTAGTAGCATTTTTTTGTTAAATTGTATATTTTATCACATACATCTCTGGAATATAATTTTAAATCACCGCATACACGTTTTCAGCTTTGCGAGCACGCCGCGCACGCGGTCTGCATCTGAAAAACGAAAAAAAATATTAAATTAACGTAATTTTCAATACAAATAACACATTTACATCAATATTTTGGCCATTTCATTTTTTAGAATTTTTCTAGTATTTTTCTAGGAATCAGCGAGTGAGCGCGCACCGCGCCCCGTACTCGAAAACGCTAATTTCGACAAAATTTTATTTCGTCAGTACTAAAAAGTTGATATACCCAAGTACCGAGCCCAGTACAAACTGATTTTTTGCAAACTCAAATATAACTGGATATACAAGTGTGGCATATCATAATACGCGTAATCACGAGCGTTTCACACAGCGTTACTAAAAAAAAAGGATATCGTTTCCTGAAAAAAAAAAATTTCAAAATTTACAGATTTTCATAATTTTAAAGCTATTTAGTAGCATTTTTTTGTTAAATTGTATATTTTATCACATACATCTCTGGAATATAATTTTAAATCACCGCATACACGTTTTCAGCTTTGCGAGCACGCCGCGCACGCGGTCTGCATCTGAAAAACGAAAAAAATTATTAAATTAACGTAATTTTCAATACAAATAACACATTTACATCAATATTTTGGCCATTTCATTTTTTAGAATTTTTCTAGTATTTTTCTAGGAATCAGCGAGTGAGCGCGCACCGCGCCCCGTACTCGAAAACGCTAATTTCGACAAAATTTTATTTCGTCAGTACTAAAAAGTTGATATACCCAAGTACCTAGCCCAGTACAAACTGATTTTTTGCAAACTCAAATATAACTGGATATACAAGTGTGGCATATCATAATACGCGTAATCACGAGCGTTTCACACAGCGTTACTAAAAAGGATATCGTTTCCTGAAAAAATATTCAAAATTTACAGATTTTCATAATTTTAAAGCTATTTAGTAGCATTTTTTTGTTAAATTGTATATTTTATCACATACATCTCTGGAATATAATTTTAAATCACCGCATACACGTTTTCAGCTTTGCGAGCACGCCGCGCACGCGGTCTGCATCTGAAAAACGAAAAAAATTATTAAATTAACGTAATTTTCAATACAAATAACACATTTACATCAATATTTTGGCCATTTCATTTTTTAGAATTTTTCTAGTATTTTTCTAGGAATCAGCGAGTGAGCGCGCACCGCGCCCCGTACTCGAAAACGCTAATTTCGACAAAATTTTATTTCGTCAGTACTAAAAAGTTGATATACCCAAGTACCGAGCCCAGTACAAACTGATTTTTTGCAAACTCAAATATAACTGGATATACAAGTGTGGCATATCATAATACGCGTAATCACGAGAGTTTCACACAGCGTTACTAAAAAGGATATCGTTTCCTGAAAAAATATTCAAAATTTACAGATTTTCATAATTTTAAAGCTATTTAGTAGCATTTTATTGTTAAATTGTATATTTTATCACATACATCTCTGGAATATAATTTTAAATCACCGCATACACGTTTTCAGCTTTGCGAGCACGCCGCGCACGCGGTCTGCATCTGAAAAACGAAAAAAAATATTAAATTAACGTAATTTTCAATACAAATAACACATTTACATCAATATTTTGGCCATTTCATTTTTTAGAATTTTTCTAGTATTTTTCTAGGAATCAGCGAGTGAGCGCGCACCGCGCCCCGTACTCGAAAACGCTAATTTCGACAAAATTTTATTTCGACAGTACTAAAAAGTTGATATACCCAAGTACCTAGCCCAGTACAAACTGATTTTTTGCAAACTCAAATATAACTGGATATACAAGTGTGGCATATCATAATACGCGTAATCACGAGCGTTTCACACAGCGTTACTAAAAAGGATATCGTTTCCTGAAAAAATATTCAAAATTTACAGATTTTCATAATTTTAAAGCTATTTAGTAGCATTTTTTTGTTAAATTGTATATTTTATCACATACATCTCTGGAATATAATTTTAAATCACCGCATACACGTTTTCAGCTTTGCGAGCACGCCGCGCACGCGGTCTGCATCTGAAAAAAAACGAAAAAAATTATTAAATTAACGTAATTTTCAATACAAATAACACATTTACATCAATATTTTGGCATTTCATTTTTTTAGAATTTTTCTAGTATTTCTAGGAATCAGTGAGTGAGCGCGCACCGCGCCCCGTACTCGAAAACGCTAATTTCGACAAAATTTTATTTCGTCAGTACTAAAAAGTTGATATACCCAAGTACCGAGCCCAGTACAAACTGATTTTTTGCAAACTCAAATATAACTGGATATACAAGTGTGGCATATCATAATACGCGTAATCACGAGCGTTTCACACAGCGTTACTAAAAAGGATATCGTTTCCTGAAAAAATATTCAAAATTTACAGATTTTCATAATTTTAAAGCTATTTAGTAGCATTTTATTGTTAAATTGTATATTTTATCACATACATCTCTGGAATATAATTTTAAATCACCGCATACACGTTTTCAGCTTTGCGAGCACGCCGCGCACGCGGTCTGCATCTGAAAAACGAAAAAATTTATTAAATTAACGTAATTTTCAATACAAATAACACATTTACATCAATATTTTGGCCATTTCATTTTTTAGAATTTTTCTAGTATTTTTCTAGGAATCAGCGAGTGAGCGCGCACCGCGCCCCGTACTCGAAAACGCTAATTTCGACAAAATTTTATTTCGTCAGTACTAAAAAGTTGATATACCCAAGTACCGAGCCCAGTACAAACTGATTTTTTGCAAACTCAAATATAACTGGATATACAAGTGTGGCATATCATAATACGCGTAATCACGAGCGTTTCACACAGCGTTACTAAAAAGGATATCGTTTCCTGAAAAAATATTCAAAATTTACAGATTTTCATAATTTTAAAGCTATTTAGTAGCATTTTTTTGTTAAATTGTATATTTTATCACATACATCTCTGGAATATAATTTTAAATCACCGCATACACGTTTTCAGCTTTGCGAGCACGCCGCGCACGCGGTCTGCATCTGAAAAAAAACGAAAAAAATTATTAAATTAACGTAATTTTCAATACAAATAACACATTTACATCAATATTTTGGCATTTCATTTTTTTAGAATTTTTCTAGTATTTCTAGGAATCAGTGAGTGAGCGCGCACCGCGCCCCGTACTCGAAAACGCTAATTTCGACAAAATTTTATTTCGTCAGTACTAAAAAGTTGATATACCCAAGTACCGAGCCCAGTACAAACTGATTTTTTGCAAACTCAAATATAACTGGATATACAAGTGTGGCATATCATAATACGCGTAATCACGAGCGTTTCACACAGCGTTACTAAAAAGGATATCGTTTCCTGAAAACATATTCAAAATTTACAGATTTTCATAATTTTAAAGCTATTTAGTAGCATTTTTTTGTTAAATTGTATATTTTATCACATACATCTCTGGAATATAATTTTAAATCACCGCATACACGTTTTCAGCTTTGCGAGCACGCCGCGCACGCGGTCTGCATCTGAAAAACGAAAAAAAATATTAAATTAACGTAATTTTCAATACAAATAACACATTTACATCAATATTTTGGCCATTTCATTTTTTAGTATTTTTCTAGGAATCAGCGAGTGAGCGCGCACCGCGCCCCGTACTCGAAAACGCTAATTTCGACAAAATTTTATTTCGTCAGTACTAAAAAGTTGATATACCCAAGTACCGAGCCCAGTACAAACTGATTTTTTGCAAACTCAAATATAACTGGATATACAAGTGTGGCATATCATAATACGCGTAATCACGAGCGTTTCACACAGCGTTACTAAAAAAAAAGGATATCGTTTCCTGAAAAAAAAAAAAATCAAAATTTACAGATTTTCATAATTTTAAAGCTATTTAGTAGCATTTTTTTGTTAAATTGTATATTTTATCACATACATCTCTGGAATATAATTTTAAATCACCGCATACACGTTTTCAGCTTTGCGAGCACGCCGCGCACGCGGTCTGCATCTGAAAAACGAAAAAAATTATTAAATTAACGTAATTTTCAATACAAATAACACATTTACATCAATATTTTGGCCATTTCATTTTTTAGAATTTTTCTAGTATTTTTCTAGGAATCAGCGAGTGAGCGCGCACCGCGCCCCGTACTCGAAAACGCTAATTTCGACAAAATTTTATTTCGTCAGTACTAAAAAGTTGATATACCCAAGTACCTAGCCCAGTACAAACTGATTTTTTGCAAACTCAAATATAACTGGATATACAAGTGTGGCATATCATAATACGCGTAATCACGAGCGTTTCACACAGCGTTACTAAAAAGGATATCGTTTCCTGAAAAAATATTCAAAATTTACAGATTTTCATAATTTTAAAGCTATTTAGTAGCATTTTTTTGTTAAATTGTATATTTTATCACATACATCTCTGGAATATAATTTTAAATCACCGCATACACGTTTTCAGCTTTGCGAGCACGCCGCGCACGCGGTCTGCATCTGAAAAACGAAAAAAAATATTAAATTAACGTAATTTTCAATACAAATAACACATTTACATCAATATTTTGGCCATTTCATTTTTTAGAATTTTTCTAGTATTTTTCTAGGAATCAGCGAGTGAGCGCGCACCGCGCCCCGTACTCGAAAACGCTAATTTCGACAAAATTTTATTTCGTCAGTACTAAAAAGTTGATATACCCAAGTACCGAGCCCAGTACAAACTGATTTTTTGCAAACTCAAATATAACTGGATATACAAGTGTGGCATATCATAATACGCGTAATCACGAGCGTTTCACACAGCGTTACTAAAAAGGATATCGTTTCCTGAAAAAATATTCAAAATTTACAGATTTTCATAATTTTAAAGCTATTTAGTAGCATTTTATTGTTAAATTGTATATTTTATCACATACATCTCTGGAATATAATTTTAAATCACCGCATACACGTTTTCAGCTTTGCGAGCACGCCGCGCACGCGGTCTGCATCTGAAAAACGAAAAAAAATATTAAATTAACGTAATTTTCAATACAAATAACACATTTACATCAATATTTTGGCCATTTCATTTTTTAGAATTTTTCTAGTATTTTTCTAGGAATCAGCGAGTGAGCGCGCACCGCGCCCCGTACTCGAAAACGCTAATTTCGACAAAATTTTATTTCGTCAGTACTAAAAAGTTGATATACCCAAGTACCGAGCCCAGTACAAACTGATTTTTTGCAAACTCAAATATAACTGGATATACAAGTGTGGCATATCATAATACGCGTAATCACGAGCGTTTCACACAGCGTTACTAAAAAGGATATCGTTTCCTGAAAAAATATTCAAAATTTACAGATTTTCATAATTTTAAAGCTATTTAGTAGCATTTTTTTGTTAAATTGTATATTTTATCACATACATCTCTGGAATATAATTTTAAATCACCGCATACACGTTTTCAGCTTTGCGAGCACGCCGCGCACGCGGTCTGCATCTGAAAAAAAACGAAAAAAATTATTAAATTAACGTAATTTTCAATACAAATAACACATTTACATCAATATTTTGGCATTTCATTTTTTTAGAATTTTTCTAGTATTTCTAGGAATCAGTGAGTGAGCGCGCACCGCGCCCCGTACTCGAAAACGCTAATTTCGACAAAATTTTATTTCGTCAGTACTAAAAAGTTGATATACCCAAGTACCGAGCCCAGTACAAACTGATTTTTTGCAAACTCAAATATAACTGGATATACAAGTGTGGCATATCATAATACGCGTAATCACGAGCGTTTCACACAGCGTTACTAAAAAGGATATCGTTTCCTGAAAAAATATTCAAAATTTACAGATTTTCATAATTTTAAAGCTATTTAGTAGCATTTTTTTGTTAAATTGTATATTTTATCACATACATCTCTGGAATATAATTTTAAATCACCGCATACACGTTTTCAGCTTTGCGAGCACGCCGCGCACGCGGTCTGCATCTGAAAAACGAAAAAAAATATTAAATTAACGTAATTTTCAATACAAATAACACATTTACATCAATATTTTGGCCATTTCATTTTTTAGAATTTTTCTAGTATTTTTCTAGGAATCAGCGAGTGAGCGCGCACCGCGCCCCGTACTCGAAAACGCTAATTTCGACAAAATTTTATTTCGTCAGTACTAAAAAGTTGATATACCCAAGTACCGAGCCCAGTACAAACTGATTTTTTGCAAACTCAAATATAACTGGATATACAAGTGTGGCATATCATAATACGCGTAATCACGAGCGTTTCACACAGCGTTACTAAAAAAAAAGGATATCGTTTCCTGAAAAAAAAAAAATTCAAAATTTACAGATTTTCATAATTTTAAAGCTATTTAGTAGCATTTTTTTGTTAAATTGTATATTTTATCACATACATCTCTGGAATATAATTTTAAATCACCGCATACACGTTTTCAGCTTTGCGAGCACGCCGCGCACGCGGTCTGCATCTGAAAAACGAAAAAATTTATTAAATTAACGTAATTTTCAATACAAATAACACATTTACATCAATATTTTGGCCATTTCATTTTTTAGAATTTTTCTAGTATTTTTCTAGGAATCAGCGAGTGAGCGCGCACCGCGCCCCGTACTCGAAAACGCTAATTTCGACAAAATTTTATTTCGTCAGTACTAAAAAGTTGATATACCCAAGTACCTAGCCCAGTACAAACTGATTTTTTGCAAACTCAAATATAACTGGATATACAAGTGTGGCATATCATAATACGCGTAATCACGAGCGTTTCACACAGCGTTACTAAAAAGGATATCGTTTCCTGAAAAAATATTCAAAATTTACAGATTTTCATAATTTTAAAGCTATTTAGTAGCATTTTTTTGTTAAATTGTATATTTTATCACATACATCTCTGGAATATAATTTTAAATCACCGCATACACGTTTTCAGCTTTGCGAGCACGCCGCGCACGCGGTCTGCATCTGAAAAACGAAAAAAAATATTAAATTAACGTAATTTTCAATACAAATAACACATTTACATCAATATTTTGGCCATTTCATTTTTTAGAATTTTTCTAGTATTTTTCTAGGAATCAGCGAGTGAGCGCGCACCGCGCCCCGTACTCGAAAACGCTAATTACGACAAAATTTTATTTCGTCAGTACTAAAAAGTTGATATACCCAAGTACCGAGCCCAGTACAAACTGATTTTTTGCAAACTCAAATATAACTGGATATACAAGTGTGGCATATCATAATACGCGTAATCACGAGCGTTTCACACAGCGTTACTAAAAAGGATATCGTTTCCTGAAAAAATATTCAAAATTTACAGATTTTCATAATTTTAAAGCTATTTAGTAGCATTTTATTGTTAAATTGTATATTTTATCACATACATCTCTGGAATATAATTTTAAATCACCGCATACACGTTTTCAGCTTTGCCAGCACGCCGCGCACGCGGTCTGCATCTGAAAAACGAAAAAAATTATTAAATTAACGTAATTTTCAATACAAATAACACATTTACATCAATATTTTGGCCATTTCATTTTTTAGAATTTTTCTAGTATTTTTCTAGGAATCAGCGAGTGAGCGCGCACCGCGCCCCGTACTCGAAAACGCTAATTTCGACAAAATTTTATTTCGTCAGTACTAAAAAGTTGATATACCCAAGTACCTAGCCCAGTACAAACTGATTTTTTGCAAACTCAAATATAACTGGATATACAAGTGTGGCATATCATAATACGCGTAATCACGAGCGTTTCACACAGCGTTACTAAAAAGGATATCGTTTCCTGAAAAAATATTCAAAATTTACAGATTTTCATAATTTTAAAGCTATTTAGTAGCATTTTTTTTGTTAAATTGTATATTTTATCACATACATCTCTGGAATATAATTTTAAATCACCGCATACACGTTTTCAGCTTTGCGAGCACGCCGCGCACGCGGTCTGCATCTGAAAAACGAAAAAAAATATTAAATTAACGTAATTTTCAATACAAATAACACATTTACATCAATATTTTGGCCATTTCATTTTTTAGAATTTTTCTAGTATTTTTCTAGGAATCAGCGAGTGAGCGCGCACCGCGCCCCGTACTCGAAAACGCTAATTTCGACAAAATTTTATTTCGACAGTACTAAAAAGTTGATATACCCAAGTAGCGAGCCCAGTACAAACTGATTTTTTGCAAACTCAAATATAACTGGATATACAAGTGTGGCATATCATAATACGCGTAATCACGAGAGTTTCACACAGCGTTACTAAAAAGGATATCGTTTCCTGAAAAAATATTCAAAATTTACAGATTTTCATAATTTTAAAGCTATTTAGTAGCATTTTATTGTTAAATTGTATATTTTATCACATACATCTCTGGAATATAATTTTAAATCACCGCATACACGTTTTCAGCTTTGCGAGCACGCCGCGCACGCGGTCTGCATCTGAAAAACGAAAAAAATTATTAAATTAACGTAATTTTCAATACAAATAACACATTTACATCAATATTTTGGCCATTTCATTTTTTAGAATTTTTCTAGTATTTTTCTAGGAATCAGCGAGTGAGCGCGCACCGCGCCCCGTACTCGAAAACGCTAATTTCGACAAAATTTTATTTCGACAGTACTAAAAAGTTGATATACCCAAGTACCTAGCCCAGTACAAACTGATTTTTTGCAAACTCAAATATAACTGGATATACAAGTGTGGCATATCATAATACGCGTAATCACGAGCGTTTCACACAGCGTTACTAAAAAGGATATCGTTTCCTGAAAAAATATTCAAAATTTACAGATTTTCATAATTTTAAAGCTATTTAGTAGCATTTTTTTGTTAAATTGTATATTTTATCACATACATCTCTGGAATATAATTTTAAATCACCGCATACACGTTTTCAGCTTTGCGAGCACGCCGCGCACGCGGTCTGCATCTGAAAAACGAAAAAAAATATTAAATTAACGTAATTTTCAATACAAATAACACATTTACATCAATATTTTGGCCATTTCATTTTTTAGAATTTTTCTAGTATTTTTCTAGGAATCAGCGAGTGAGCGCGCTCCGCGCCCCGTACTCGAAAACGCTAATTTCGACAAAATTTTATTTCGTCAGTACTAAAAAGTTGATATACCCAAGTACCGAGCCCAGTACAAACTGATTTTTTGCAAACTCAAATATAACTGGATATACAAGTGTGGCATATCATAATACGCGTAATCACGAGCGTTTCACACAGCGTTACTAAAAAGGATATCGTTTCCTGAAAAAATATTCAAAATTTACAGATTTTCATAATTTTAAAGCTATTTAGTAGCATTTTATTGTTAAATTGTATATTTTATCACATACATCTCTGGAATATAATTTTAAATCACCGCATACACGTTTTCAGCTTTGCGAGCACGCCGCGCACGCGGTCTGCATCTGAAAAACGAAAAAAAATATTAAATTAACGTAATTTTCAATACAAATAACACATTTACATCAATATTTTGGCCATTTCATTTTTTAGAATTTTTCTAGTATTTTTCTAGGAATCAGCGAGTGAGCGCGCACCGCGCCCCGTACTCGAAAACGCTAATTTCGACAAAATTTTATTTCGTCAGTACTAAAAAGTTGATATACCCAAGTACCTAGCCCAGTACAAACTGATTTTTTGCAAACTCAAATATAACTGGATATACAAGTGTGGCATATCATAATACGCGTAATCACGAGCGTTTCACACAGCGTAACTAAAAAGGATATCGTTTCCTGAAAAAATATTCAAAATTTACAGATTTTCATAATTTTAAAGCTATTTAGTAGCATTTTTTTGTTAAATTGTATATTTTATCACATACATCTCTGGAATATAATTTTAAATCACCGCATACACGTTTTCAGCTTTGCGAGCACGCCGCGCACGCGGTCTGCATCTGAAAAACGAAAAAAATTATTAAATTAACGTAATTTTCAATACAAATAACACATTTACATCAATATTTTGGCCATTTCATTTTTTAGAATTTTTCTAGTATTTTTCTAGGAATCAGCGAGTGAGCGCGCACCGCGCCCCGTACTCGAAAACGCTAATTTCGACAAAATTTTATTTCGTCAGTACTAAAAAGTTGATATACCCAAGTAGCGAGCCCAGTACAAACTGATTTTTTGCAAACTCAAATATAACTGGATATACAAGTGTGGCATATCATAATACGCGTAATCACGAGAGTTTCACACAGCGTTACTAAAAAGGATATCGTTTCCTGAAAAAATATTCAAAATTTACAGATTTTCATAATTTTAAAGCTATTTAGTAGCATTTTATTGTTAAATTGTATATTTTATCACATACATCTCTGGAATATAATTTTAAATCACCGCATACACGTTTTCAGCTTTGCGAGCACGCCGCGCACGCGGTCTGCATCTGAAAAACGAAAAAATTTATTAAATTAACGTAATTTTCAATACAAATAACACATTTACATCAATATTTTGGCCATTTCATTTTTTAGAATTTTTCTAGTATTTTTCTAGGAATCAGCGAGTGAGCGCGCACCGCGCCCCGTACTCGAAAACGCTAATTTCGACAAAATTTTATTTCGACAGTACTAAAAAGTTGATATACCCAAGTAGCGAGCCCAGTACAAACTGATTTTTTGCAAACTCAAATATAACTGGATATACAAGTGTGGCATATCATAATACGCGTAATCACGAGAGTTTCACACAGCGTTACTAAAAAGGATATCGTTTCCTGAAAAAATATTCAAAATTTACAGATTTTCATAATTTTAAAGCTATTTAGTAGCATTTTATTGTTAAATTGTATATTTTATCACATACATCTCTGGAATATAATTTTAAATCACCGCATACACGTTTTCAGCTTTGCGAGCACGCCGCGCACGCGGTCTGCATCTGAAAAACGAAAAAAATTATTAAATTAACGTAATTTTCAATACAAATAACACATTTACATCAATATTTTGGCCATTTCATTTTTTAGAATTTTTCTAGTATTTTTCTAGGAATCAGCGAGTGAGCGCGCACCGCGCCCCGTACTCGAAAACGCTAATTTCGACAAAATTTTATTTCGACAGTACTAAAAAGTTGATATACCCAAGTACCTAGCCCAGTACAAACTGATTTTTTGCAAACTCAAATATAACTGGATATACAAGTGTGGCATATCATAATACGCGTAATCACGAGCGTTTCACACAGCGTTACTAAAAAGGATATCGTTTCCTGAAAAAATATTCAAAATTTACAGATTTTCATAATTTTAAAGCTATTTAGTAGCATTTTTTTGTTAAATTGTATATTTTATCACATACATCTCTGGAATATAATTTTAAATCACCGCATACACGTTTTCAGCTTTGCGAGCACGCCGCGCACGCGGTCTGCATCTGAAAAACGAAAAAAAATATTAAATTAACGTAATTTTCAATACAAATAACACATTTACATCAATATTTTGGCCATTTCATTTTTTAGAATTTTTCTAGTATTTTTCTAGGAATCAGCGAGTGAGCGCGCACCGCGCCCCGTACTCGAAAACGCTAATTTCGACAAAATTTTATTTCGTCAGTACTAAAAAGTTGATATACCCAAGTACCTAGCCCAGTACAAACTGATTTTTTGCAAACTCAAATATAACTGGATATACAAGTGTGGCATATCATAATACGCGTAATCACGAGCGTTTCACACAGCGTTACTAAAAAGGATATCGTTTCCTGAAAAAATATTCAAAATTTACAGATTTTCATAATTTTAAAGCTATTTAGTAGCATTTTTTTGTTAAATTGTATATTTTATCACATACATCTCTGGAATATAATTTTAAATCACCGCATACACGTTTTCAGCTTTGCGAGCACGCCGCGCACGCGGTCTGCATCTGAAAAACGAAAAAAATTATTAAATTAACGTAATTTTCAATACAAATAACACATTTACATCAATATTTTGGCCATTTCATTTTTTAGAATTTTTCTAGTATTTTTCTAGGAATCAGCGAGTGAGCGCGCACCGCGCCCCGTACTCGAAAACGCTAATTTCGACAAAATTTTATTTCGTCAGTACTAAAAAGTTGATATACCCAAGTAGCGAGCCCAGTACAAACTGATTTTTTGCAAACTCAAATATAACTGGATATACAAGTGTGGCATATCATAATACGCGTAATCACGAGAGTTTCACACAGCGTTACTAAAAAGGATATCGTTTCCTGAAAAAATATTCAAAATTTACAGATTTTCATAATTTTAAAGCTATTTAGTAGCATTTTATTGTTAAATTGTATATTTTATCACATACATCTCTGGAATATAATTTTAAATCACCGCATACACGTTTTCAGCTTTGCGAGCACGCCGCGCACGCGGTCTGCATCTGAAAAACGAAAAAAATTATTAAATTAACGTAATTTTCAATACAAATAACACATTTACATCAATATTTTGGCCATTTCATTTTTTAGAATTTTTCTAGTATTTTTCTAGGAATCAGCGAGTGAGCGCGCACCGCGCCCCGTACTCGAAAACGCTAATTTCGACAAAATTTTATTTCGTCAGTACTAAAAAGTTGATATACCCAAGTACCTAGCCCAGTACAAACTGATTTTTTGCAAACTCAAATATAACTGGATATACAAGTGTGGCATATCATAATACGCGTAATCACGAGCGTTTCACACAGCGTAACTAAAAAGGATATCGTTTCCTGAAAAAATATTCAAAATTTACAGATTTTCATAATTTTAAAGCTATTTAGTAGCATTTTTTTGTTAAATTGTATATTTTATCACATACATCTCTGGAATATAATTTTAAATCACCGCATACACGTTTTCAGCTTTGCGAGCACGCCGCGCACGCGGTCTGCATCTGAAAAACGAAAAAAATTATTTAATTAACGTAATTTTCAATACAAATAACACATTTACATCAATATTTTGGCCATTTCATTTTTTAGAATTTTTCTAGTATTTTTCTAGGAATCAGCGAGTGAGCGCGCACCGCGCCCCGTACTCGAAAACGCTAATTTCGACAAAATTTTATTTCGTCAGTACTAAAAAGTTGATATACCCAAGTACCGAGCCCAGTACAAACTGATTTTTTGCAAACTCAAATATAACTGGATATACAAGTGTGGCATATCATAATACGCGTAATCACGAGCGTTTCACACAGCGTTACTAAAAAGGATATCGTTTCCTGAAAAAATATTCAAAATTTACAGATTTTCATAATTTTAAAGCTATTTAGTAGCATTTTATTGTTAAATTGTATATTTTATCACATACATCTCTGGAATATAATTTTAAATCACCGCATACACGTTTTCAGCTTTGCGAGCACGCCGCGCACGCGGTCTGCATCTGAAAAACGAAAAAAATTATTAAATTAACGTAATTTTCAATACAAATAACACATTTACATCAATATTTTGGCCATTTCATTTTTTAGAATTTTTCTAGTATTTTTCTAGGAATCAGCGAGTGAGCGCGCACCGCGCCCCGTACTCGAAAACGCTAATTTCGACAAAATTTTATTTCGTCAGTACTAAAAAGTTGATATACCCAAGTACCTAGCCCAGTACAAACTGATTTTTTGCAAACTCAAATATAACTGGATATACAAGTGTGGCATATCATAATACGCGTAATCACGAGCGTTTCACACAGCGTTACTAAAAAGGATATCGTTTCCTGAAAAAATATTCAAAATTTACAGATTTTCATAATTTTAAAGCTATTTAGTAGCATTTTTTTGTTAAATTGTATATTTTATCACATACATCTCTGGAATATAATTTTAAATCACCGCATACACGTTTTCAGCTTTGCGAGCACGCCGCGCACGCGGTCTGCATCTGAAAAACGAAAAAAATTATTAAATTAACGTAATTTTCAATACAAATAACACATTTACATCAATATTTTGGCCATTTCATTTTTTAGAATTTTTCTAGTATTTTTCTAGGAATCAGCGAGTGAGCGCGCACCGCGCCCCGTACTCGAAAACGCTAATTTCGACAAAATTTTATTTCGTCAGTACTAAAAAGTTGATATACCCAAGTAGCGAGCCCAGTACAAACTGATTTTTTGCAAACTCAAATATAACTGGATATACAAGTGTGGCATATCATAATACGCGTAATCACGAGAGTTTCACACAGCGTTACTAAAAAGGATATCGTTTCCTGAAAAAATATTCAAAATTTACAGATTTTCATAATTTTAAAGCTATTTAGTAGCATTTTATTGTTAAATTGTATATTTTATCACATACATCTCTGGAATATAATTTTAAATCACCGCATACACGTTTTCAGCTTTGCGAGCACGCCGCGCACGCGGTCTGCATCTGAAAAACGAAAAAAATTATTAAATTAACGTAATTTTCAATACAAATAACACATTTACATCAATATTTTGGCCATTTCATTTTTTAGAATTTTTCTAGTATTTTTCTAGGAATCAGCGAGTGAGCGCGCACCGCGCCCCGTACTCGAAAACGCTAATTTCGACAAAATTTTATTTCGACAGTACTAAAAAGTTGATATACCCAAGTAGCGAGCCCAGTACAAACTGATTTTTTGCAAACTCAAATATAACTGGATATACAAGTGTGGCATATCATAATACGCGTAATCACGAGAGTTTCACACAGCGTTACTAAAAAGGATATCGTTTCCTGAAAAAATATTCAAAATTTACAGATTTTCATAATTTTAAAGCTATTTAGTAGCATTTTATTGTTAAATTGTATATTTTATCACATACATCTCTGGAATATAATTTTAAATCACCGCATACACGTTTTCAGCTTTGCGAGCACGCCGCGCACGCGGTCTGCATCTGAAAAACGAAAAAAATTATTAAATTAACGTAATTTTCAATACAAATAACACATTTACATCAATATTTTGGCCATTTCATTTTTTAGAATTTTTCTAGTATTTTTCTAGGAATCAGCGAGTGAGCGCGCACCGCGCCCCGTACTCGAAAACGCTAATTTCGACAAAATTTTATTTCGACAGTACTAAAAAGTTGATATACCCAAGTACCTAGCCCAGTACAAACTGATTTTTTGCAAACTCAAATATAACTGGATATACAAGTGTGGCATATCATAATACGCGTAATCACGAGCGTTTCACACAGCGTTACTAAAAAGGATATCGTTTCCTGAAAAAATATTCAAAATTTACAGATTTTCATAATTTTAAAGCTATTTAGTAGCATTTTTTTGTTAAATTGTATATTTTATCACATACATCTCTGGAATATAATTTTAAATCACCGCATACACGTTTTCAGCTTTGCGAGCACGCCGCGCACGCGGTCTGCATCTGAAAAACGAAAAAAATTATTAAATTAACGTAATTTTCAATACAAATAACACATTTACATCAATATTTTGGCCATTTCATTTTTTAGAATTTTTCTAGTATTTTTCTAGGAATCAGCGAGTGAGCGCGCACCGCGCCCCGTACTCGAAAACGCTAATTTCGACAAAATTTTATTTCGTCAGTACTAAAAAGTTGATATACCCAAGTACCGAGCCCAGTACAAACTGATTTTTTGCAAACTCAAATATAACTGGATATACAAGTGTGGCATATCATAATACGCGTAATCACGAGCGTTTCACACAGCGTTACTAAAAAGGATATCGTTTCCTGAAAAAATATTCAAAATTTACAGATTTTCATAATTTTAAAGCTATTTAGTAGCATTTTATTGTTAAATTGTATATTTTATCACATACATCTCTGGAATATAATTTTAAATCACCGCATACACGTTTTCAGCTTTGCGAGCACGCCGCGCACGCGGTCTGCATCTGAAAAACGAAAAAAATTATTAAATTAACGTAATTTTCAATACAAATAACACATTTACATCAATATTTTGGCCATTTCATTTTTTAGAATTTTTCTAGTATTTTTCTAGGAATCAGCGAGTGAGCGCGCACCGCGCCCCGTACTCGAAAACGCTAATTTCGACAAAATTTTATTTCGTCAGTACTAAAAAGTTGATATACCCAAGTACCTAGCCCAGTACAAACTGATTTTTTGCAAACTCAAATATAACTGGATATACAAGTGTGGCATATCATAATACGCGTAATCACGAGCGTTTCACACAGCGTTACTAAAAAGGATATCGTTTCCTGAAAAAATATTCAAAATTTACAGATTTTCATAATTTTAAAGCTATTTAGTAGCATTTTTTTGTTAAATTGTATATTTTATCACATACATCTCTGGAATATAATTTTAAATCACCGCATACACGTTTTCAGCTTTGCGAGCACGCCGCGCACGCGGTCTGCATCTGAAAAACGAAAAAAATTATTAAATTAACGTAATTTTCAATACAAATAACACATTTACATCAATATTTTGGCCATTTCATTTTTTAGAATTTTTCTAGTATTTTTCTAGGAATCAGCGAGTGAGCGCGCACCGCGCCCCGTACTCGAAAACGCTAATTTCGACAAAATTTTATTTCGTCAGTACTAAAAAGTTGATATACCCAAGTAGCGAGCCCAGTACAAACTGATTTTTTGCAAACTCAAATATAACTGGATATACAAGTGTGGCATATCATAATACGCGTAATCACGAGAGTTTCACACAGCGTTACTAAAAAGGATATCGTTTCCTGAAAAAATATTCAAAATTTACAGATTTTCATAATTTTAAAGCTATTTAGTAGCATTTTATTGTTAAATTGTATATTTTATCACATACATCTCTGGAATATAATTTTAAATCACCGCATACACGTTTTCAGCTTTGCGAGCACGCCGCGCACGCGGTCTGCATCTGAAAAACGAAAAAAATTATTAAATTAACGTAATTTTCAATACAAATAACACATTTACATCAATATTTTGGCCATTTCATTTTTTAGAATTTTTCTAGTATTTTTCTAGGAATCAGCGAGTGAGCGCGCACCGCGCCCCGTACTCGAAAACGCTAATTTCGACAAAATTTTATTTCGACAGTACTAAAAAGTTGATATACCCAAGTAGCGAGCCCAGTACAAACTGATTTTTTGCAAACTCAAATATAACTGGATATACAAGTGTGGCATATCATAATACGCGTAATCACGAGAGTTTCACACAGCGTTACTAAAAAGGATATCGTTTCCTGAAAAAATATTCAAAATTTACAGATTTTCATAATTTTAAAGCTATTTAGTAGCATTTTATTGTTAAATTGTATATTTTATCACATACATCTCTGGAATATAATTTTAAATCACCGCATACACGTTTTCAGCTTTGCGAGCACGCCGCGCACGCGGTCTGCATCTGAAAAACGAAAAAAATTATTAAATTAACGTAATTTTCAATACAAATAACACATTTACATCAATATTTTGGCCATTTCATTTTTTAGAATTTTTCTAGTATTTTTCTAGGAATCAGCGAGTGAGCGCGCACCGCGCCCCGTACTCGAAAACGCTAATTTCGACAAAATTTTATTTCGACAGTACTAAAAAGTTGATATACCCAAGTACCTAGCCCAGTACAAACTGATTTTTTGCAAACTCAAATATAACTGGATATACAAGTGTGGCATATCATAATACGCGTAATCACGAGCGTTTCACACAGCGTTACTAAAAAGGATATCGTTTCCTGAAAAAATATTCAAAATTTACAGATTTTCATAATTTTAAAGCTATTTAGTAGCATTTTTTTGTTAAATTGTATATTTTATCACATACATCTCTGGAATATAATTTTAAATCACCGCATACACGTTTTCAGCTTTGCGAGCACGCCGCGCACGCGGTCTGCATCTGAAAAACGAAAAAAAATATTAAATTAACGTAATTTTCAATACAAATAACACATTTACATCAATATTTTGGCCATTTCATTTTTTAGAATTTTTCTAGTATTTTTCTAGGAATCAGCGAGTGAGCGCGCACCGCGCCCCGTACTCGAAAACGCTAATTTCGACAAAATTTTATTTCGTCAGTACTAAAAAGTTGATATACCCAAGTACCTAGCCCAGTACAAACTGATTTTTTGCAAACTCAAATATAACTGGATATACAAGTGTGGCATATCATAATACGCGTAATCACGAGCGTTTCACACAGCGTTACTAAAAAGGATATCGTTTCCTGAAAAAATATTCAAAATTTACAGATTTTCATAATTTTAAAGCTATTTAGTAGCATTTTTTTGTTAAATTGTATATTTTATCACATACATCTCTGGAATATAATTTTAAATCACCGCATACACGTTTTCAGCTTTGCGAGCACGCCGCGCACGCGGTCTGCATCTGAAAAACGAAAAAAATTATTAAATTAACGTAATTTTCAATACAAATAACACATTTACATCAATATTTTGGCCATTTCATTTTTTAGAATTTTTCTAGTATTTTTCTAGGAATCAGCGAGTGAGCGCGCACCGCGCCCCGTACTCGAAAACGCTAATTTCGACAAAATTTTATTTCGTCAGTACTAAAAAGTTGATATACCCAAGTAGCGAGCCCAGTACAAACTGATTTTTTGCAAACTCAAATATAACTGGATATACAAGTGTGGCATATCATAATACGCGTAATCACGAGAGTTTCACACAGCGTTACTAAAAAGGATATCGTTTCCTGAAAAAATATTCAAAATTTACAGATTTTCATAATTTTAAAGCTATTTAGTAGCATTTTATTGTTAAATTGTATATTTTATCACATACATCTCTGGAATATAATTTTAAATCACCGCATACACGTTTTCAGCTTTGCGAGCACGCCGCGCACGCGGTCTGCATCTGAAAAACGAAAAAAATTATTAAATTAACGTAATTTTCAATACAAATAACACATTTACATCAATATTTTGGCCATTTCATTTTTTAGAATTTTTCTAGTATTTTTCTAGGAATCAGCGAGTGAGCGCGCACCGCGCCCCGTACTCGAAAACGCTAATTTCGACAAAATTTTATTTCGACAGTACTAAAAAGTTGATATACCCAAGTAGCGAGCCCAGTACAAACTGATTTTTTGCAAACTCAAATATAACTGGATATACAAGTGTGGCATATCATAATACGCGTAATCACGAGAGTTTCACACAGCTTTACTAAAAAGGATATCGTTTCCTGAAAAAATATTCAAAATTTACAGATTTTCATAATTTTAAAGCTATTTAGTAGCATTTTATTGTTAAATTGTATATTTTATCACATACATCTCTGGAATATAATTTTAAATCACCGCATACACGTTTTCAGCTTTGCGAGCACGCCGCGCACGCGGTCTGCATCTGAAAAACGAAAAAAATTATTAAATTAACGTAATTTTCAATACAAATAACACATTTACATCAATATTTTGGCCATTTCATTTTTTAGAATTTTTCTAGTATTTTTCTAGGAATCAGCGAGTGAGCGCGCACCGCGCCCCGTACTCGAAAACGCTAATTTCGACAAAATTTTATTTCGACAGTACTAAAAAGTTGATATACCCAAGTACCTAGCCCAGTACAAACTGATTTTTTGCAAACTCAAATATAACTGGATATACAAGTGTGGCATATCATAATACGCGTAATCACGAGCGTTTCACACAGCGTTACTAAAAAGGATATCGTTTCCTGAAAAAATATTCAAAATTTACAGATTTTCATAATTTTAAAGCTATTTAGTAGCATTTTTTTGTTAAATTGTATATTTTATCACATACATCTCTGGAATATAATTTTAAATCACCGCATACACGTTTTCAGCTTTGCGAGCACGCCGCGCACGCGGTCTGCATCTGAAAAACGAAAAAAAATATTAAATTAACGTAATTTTCAATACAAATAACACATTTACATCAATATTTTGGCCATTTCATTTTTTAGAATTTTTCTAGTATTTTTCTAGGAATCAGCGAGTGAGCGCGCACCGCGCCCCGTACTCGAAAACGCTAATTTCGACAAAATTTTATTTCGTCAGTACTAAAAAGTTGATATACCCAAGTACCGAGCCCAGTACAAACTGATTTTTTGCAAACTCAAATATAACTGGATATACAAGTGTGGCATATCATAATACGCGTAATCACGAGCGTTTCACACAGCGTTACTAAAAAGGATATCGTTTCCTGAAAAAATATTCAAAATTTACAGATTTTCATAATTTTAAAGCTATTTAGTAGCATTTTATTGTTAAATTGTATATTTTATCACATACATCTCTGGAATATAATTTTAAATCACCGCATACACGTTTTCAGCTTTGCGAGCACGCCGCGCACGCGGTCTGCATCTGAAAAACGAAAAAAAATATTAAATTAACGTAATTTTCAATACAAATAACACATTTACATCAATATTTTGGCCATTTCATTTTTTAGAATTTTTCTAGTATTTTTCTAGGAATCAGCGAGTGAGCGCGCACCGCGCCCCGTACTCGAAAACGCTAATTTCGACAAAATTTTATTTCGTCAGTACTAAAAAGTTGATATACCCAAGTACCGAGCCCAGTACAAACTGATTTTTTGCAAACTCAAATATAACTGGATATACAAGTGTGGCATATCATAATACGCGTAATCACGAGCGTTTCACACAGCGTCACTAAAAAGGATATCGTTTCCTGAAAAAATATTCAAAATTTACAGATTTTCATAATTTTAAAGCTATTTAGTAGCATTTTATTGTTAAATTGTATATTTTATCACATACATCTCTGGAATATAATTTTAAATCACCGCATACACGTTTTCAGCTTTGCGAGCACGCCGCGCACGCGGTCTGCATCTGAAAAACGAAAAAAAATATTAAATTAACGTAATTTTCAATACAAATAACACATTTACATCAATATTTTGGCCATTTCATTTTTTAGAATTTTTCTAGTATTTTTCTAGGAATCAGCGAGTGAGCGCGCACCGCGCCCCGTACTCGAAAACGCTAATTTCGACAAAATTTTATTTCGTCAGTACTAAAAAGTTGATATACCCAAGTACCTAGCCCAGTACAAACTGATTTTTTGCAAACTCAAATATAACTGGATATACAAGTGTGGCATATCATAATACGCGTAATCACGAGCGTTTCACACAGCGTTACTAAAAAGGATATCGTTTCCTGAAAAAATATTCAAAATTTACAGATTTTCATAATTTTAAAGCTATTTAGTAGCATTTTTTTGTTAAATTGTATATTTTATCACATACATCTCTGGAATATAATTTTAAATCACCGCATACACGTTTTCAGCTTTGCGAGCACGCCGCGCACGCGGTCTGCATCTGAAAAACGAAAAAAATTATTTAATTAACGTAATTTTCAATACAAATAACACATTTACATCAATATTTTGGCCATTTCATTTTTTAGAATTTTTCTAGTATTTTTCTAGGAATCAGCGAGTGAGCGCGCACCGCGCCCCGTACTCGAAAACGCTAATTTCGACAAAATTTTATTTCGTCAGTACTAAAAAGTTGATATACCCAAGTACCGAGCCCAGTACAAACTGATTTTTTGCAAACTCAAATATAACTGGATATACAAGTGTGGCATATCATAATACGCGTAATCACGAGAGTTTCACACAGCGTTACTAAAAAGGATATCGTTTCCTGAAAAAATATTCAAAATTTACAGATTTTCATAATTTTAAAGCTATTTAGTAGCATTTTATTGTTAAATTGTATATTTTATCACATACATCTCTGGAATATAATTTTAAATCACCGCATACACGTTTTCAGCTTTGCGAGCACGCCGCGCACGCGGTCTGCATCTGAAAAACGAAAAAAATTATTAAATTAACGTAATTTTCAATACAAATAACACATTTACATCAATATTTTGGCCATTTCATTTTTTAGAATTTTTCTAGTATTTTTCTAGGAATCAGCGAGTGAGCGCGCACCGCGCCCCGTACTCGAAAACGCTAATTTCGACAAAATTTTATTTCGACAGTACTAAAAAGTTGATATACCCAAGTACCTAGCCCAGTACAAACTGATTTTTTGCAAACTCAAATATAACTGGATATACAAGTGTGGCATATCATAATACGCGTAATCACGAGCGTTTCACACAGCGTTACTAAAAAGGATATCGTTTCCTGAAAAAATATTCAAAATTTACAGATTTTCATAATTTTAAAGCTATTTAGTAGCATTTTTTTGTTAAATTGTATATTTTATCACATACATCTCTGGAATATAATTTTAAATCACCGCATACACGTTTTCAGCTTTGCGAGCACGCCGCGCACGCGGTCTGCATCTGAAAAACGAAAAAAAATATTAAATTAACGTAATTTTCAATACAAATAACACATTTACATCAATATTTGGGCCATTTCATTTTTTAGAATTTTTCTAGTATTTTTCTAGGAATCAGCGAGTGAGCGCGCACCGCGCCCCGTACTCGAAAACGCTAATTTCGACAAAATTTTATTTCGTCAGTACTAAAAAGTTGATATACCCAAGTACCGAGCCCAGTACAAACTGATTTTTTGCAAACTCAAATATAACTGGATATACAAGTGTGGCATATCATAATACGCGTAATCACGAGCGTTTCACACAGCGTTACTAAAAAGGATATCGTTTCCTGAAAAAATATTCAAAATTTACAGATTTTCATAATTTTATAGCTATTTAGTAGCATTTTTTTGTTAAATTGTATATTTTATCACATACATCTCTGGAATATAATTTTAAATCACCGCATACACGTTTTCAGCTTTGCGAGCACGCCGCGCACGCGGTCTGCATCTGAAAAAAAACGAAAAAATTTATTAAATTAACGTAATTTTCAATACAAATAACACATTTACATCAATATTTTGGCATTTCATTTTTTTAGAATTTTTCTAGTATTTCTAGGAATCAGTGAGTGAGCGCGCACCGCGCCCCGTACTCGAAAACGCTAATTTCGACAAAATTTTATTTCGTCAGTACTAAAAAGTTGATATACCCAAGTACCGAGCCCAGTACAAACTGATTTTTTGCAAACTCAAATATAACTGGATATACAAGTGTGGCATATCATAATACGCGTAATCACGAGCGTTTCACACAGCGTTACTAAAAAGGATATCGTTTCCTGAAAAAATATTCAAAATTTACAGATTTTCATAATTTTAAAGCTATTTAGTAGCATTTTTTTGTTAAATTGTATATTTTATCACATACATCTCTGGAATATAATTTTAAATCACCGCATACACGTTTTCAGCTTTGCGAGCACGCCGCGCACGCGGTCTGCATCTGAAAAACGAAAAAAAATATTAAATTAACGTAATTTTCAATACAAATAACACATTTACATCAATATTTTGGCCATTTCATTTTTTAGAATTTTTCTAGTATTTTTCTAGGAATCAGCGAGTGAGCGCGCACCGCGCCCCGTACTCGAAAACGCTAATTTCGACAAAATTTTATTTCGTCAGTACTAAAAAGTTGATATACCCAAGTACCGAGCCCAGTACAAACTGATTTTTTGCAAACTCAAATATAACTGGATATACAAGTGTGGCATATCATAATACGCGTAATCACGAGCGTTTCACACAGCGTTACTAAAAAAAAAGGATATCGTTTCCTGAAAAAAAAAAAATTCAAAATTTACAGATTTTCAT
Organism: Alsophila aescularia; assembly: GCA_946251855.1. NCBI lineage: Eukaryota > Metazoa > Arthropoda > Insecta > Lepidoptera > Geometridae > Alsophila > Alsophila aescularia. Next base: position 69,615,779 of record OX276376.1, on the reverse strand, counting down.
AATTTTAAAGCTATTTAGTAGCATTTTTTTGTTAAATTGTATATTTTATCACATACATCTCTGGAATATAATTTTAAATCACCGCATACACGTTTTCAGCTTTGCGAGCACGCCGCGCACGCGGTCTGCATCTGAAAAACGAAAAAAATTATTAAATTAACGTAATTTTCAATACAAATAACACATTTACATCAATATTTTGGCCATTTCATTTTTTAGAATTTTTCTAGTATTTTTCTAGGAATCAGCGAGTGAGCGCGCACCGCGCCCCGTACTCGAAAACGCTAATTTCGACAAAATTTTATTTCGTCAGTACTAAAAAGTTGATATACCCAAGTACCTAGCCCAGTACAAACTGATTTTTTGCAAACTCAAATATAACTGGATATACAAGTGTGGCATATCATAATACGCGTAATCACGAGCGTTTCACACAGCGTTACTAAAAAGGATATCGTTTCCTGAAAAAATATTCAAAATTTACAGATTTTCATAATTTTAAAGCTATTTAGTAGCATTTTTTTGTTAAATTGTATATTTTATCACATACATCTCTGGAATATAATTTTAAATCACCGCATACACGTTTTCAGCTTTGCGAGCACGCCGCGCACGCGGTCTGCATCTGAAAAACGAAAAAAAATATTAAATTAACGTAATTTTCAATACAAATAACACATTTACATCAATATTTTGGCCATTTCATTTTTTAGAATTTTTCTAGTATTTTTCTAGGAATCAGCGAGTGAGCGCGCACCGCGCCCCGTACTCGAAAACGCTAATTTCGACAAAATTTTATTTCGTCAGTACTAAAAAGTTGATATACCCAAGTACCGAGCCCAGTACAAACTGATTTTTTGCAAACTCAAATATAACTGGATATACAAGTGTGGCATATCATAATACGCGTAATCACGAGCGTTTCACACAGCGTTACTAAAAAGGATATCGTTTCCTGAAAAAATATTCAAAATTTACAGATTTTCATAATTTTAAAGCTATTTAGTAGCATTTTATTGTTAAATTGTATATTTTATCACATACATCTCTGGAATATAATTTTAAATCACCGCATACACGTTTTCAGCTTTGCGAGCACGCCGCGCACGCGGTCTGCATCTGAAAAACGAAAAAAATTATTAAATTAACGTAATTTTCAATACAAATAACACATTTACATCAATATTTTGGCCATTTCATTTTTTAGAATTTTTCTAGTATTTTTCTAGGAATCAGCGAGTGAGCGCGCACCGCGCCCCGTACTCGAAAACGCTAATTTCGACAAAATTTTATTTCGTCAGTACTAAAAAGTTGATATACCCAAGTACCTAGCCCAGTACAAACTGATTTTTTGCAAACTCAAATATAACTGGATATACAAGTGTGGCATATCATAATACGCGTAATCACGAGCGTTTCACACAGCGTTACTAAAAAGGATATCGTTTCCTGAAAAAATATTCAAAATTTACAGATTTTCATAATTTTAAAGCTATTTAGTAGCATTTTTTTGTTAAATTGTATATTTTATCACATACATCTCTGGAATATAATTTTAAATCACCGCATACACGTTTTCAGCTTTGCGAGCACGCCGCGCACGCGGTCTGCATCTGAAAAACGAAAAAAATTATTAAATTAACGTAATTTTCAATACAAATAACACATTTACATCAATATTTTGGCCATTTCATTTTTTAGAATTTTTCTAGTATTTTTCTAGGAATCAGCGAGTGAGCGCGCACCGCGCCCCGTACTCGAAAACGCTAATTTCGACAAAATTTTATTTCGTCAGTACTAAAAAGTTGATATACCCAAGTACCGAGCCCAGTACAAACTGATTTTTTGCAAACTCAAATATAACTGGATATACAAGTGTGGCATATCATAATACGCGTAATCACGAGAGTTTCACACAGCGTTACTAAAAAGGATATCGTTTCCTGAAAAAATATTCAAAATTTACAGATTTTCATAATTTTAAAGCTATTTAGTAGCATTTTATTGTTAAATTGTATATTTTATCACATACATCTCTGGAATATAATTTTAAATCACCGCATACACGTTTTCAGCTTTGCGAGCACGCCGCGCACGCGGTCTGCATCTGAAAAACGAAAAAAATTATTAAATTAACGTAATTTTCAATACAAATAACACATTTACATCAATATTTTGGCCATTTCATTTTTTAGAATTTTTCTAGTATTTTTCTAGGAATCAGCGAGTGAGCGCGCACCGCGCCCCGTACTCGAAAACGCTAATTTCGACAAAATTTTATTTCGACAGTACTAAAAAGTTGATATACCCAAGTACCTAGCCCAGTACAAACTGATTTTTTGCAAACTCAAATATAACTGGATATACAAGTGTGGCATATCATAATACGCGTAATCACGAGCGTTTCACACAGCGTTACTAAAAAGGATATCGTTTCCTGAAAAAATATTCAAAATTTACAGATTTTCATAATTTTAAAGCTATTTAGTAGCATTTTTTTGTTAAATTGTATATTTTATCACATACATCTCTGGAATATAATTTTAAATCACCGCATACACGTTTTCAGCTTTGCGAGCACGCCGCGCACGCGGTCTGCATCTGAAAAACGAAAAAAAATATTAAATTAACGTAATTTTCAATACAAATAACACATTTACATCAATATTTTGGCCATTTCATTTTTTAGAATTTTTCTAGTATTTTTCTAGGAATCAGCGAGTGAGCGCGCACCGCGCCCCGTACTCGAAAACGCTAATTTCGACAAAATTTTATTTCGTCAGTACTAAAAAGTTGATATACCCAAGTACCGAGCCCAGTACAAACTGATTTTTTGCAAACTCAAATATAACTGGATATACAAGTGTGGCATATCATAATACGCGTAATCACGAGCGTTTCACACAGCGTTACTAAAAAGGATATCGTTTCCTGAAAAAATATTCAAAATTTACAGATTTTCATAATTTTAAAGCTATTTAGTAGCATTTTATTGTTAAATTGTATATTTTATCACATACATCTCTGGAATATAATTTTAAATCACCGCATACACGTTTTCAGCTTTGCGAGCACGCCGCGCACGCGGTCTGCATCTGAAAAACGAAAAAAATTATTAAATTAACGTAATTTTCAATACAAATAACACATTTACATCAATATTTTGGCCATTTCATTTTTTAGAATTTTTCTAGTATTTTTCTAGGAATCAGCGAGTGAGCGCGCACCGCGCCCCGTACTCGAAAACGCTAATTTCGACAAAATTTTATTTCGTCAGTACTAAAAAGTTGATATACCCAAGTACCTAGCCCAGTACAAACTGATTTTTTGCAAACTCAAATATAACTGGATATACAAGTGTGGCATATCATAATACGCGTAATCACGAGCGTTTCACACAGCGTTACTAAAAAGGATATCGTTTCCTGAAAAAATATTCAAAATTTACAGATTTTCATAATTTTAAAGCTATTTAGTAGCATTTTTTTGTTAAATTGTATATTTTATCACATACATCTCTGGAATATAATTTTAAATCACCGCATACACGTTTTCAGCTTTGCGAGCACGCCGCGCACGCGGTCTGCATCTGAAAAACGAAAAAAATTATTTAATTAACGTAATTTTCAATACAAATAACACATTTACATCAATATTTTGGCCATTTCATTTTTTAGAATTTTTCTAGTATTTTTCTAGGAATCAGCGAGTGAGCGCGCACCGCGCCCCGTACTCGAAAACGCTAATTTCGACAAAATTTTATTTCGTCAGTACTAAAAAGTTGATATACCCAAGTACCGAGCCCAGTACAAACTGATTTTTTGCAAACTCAAATATAACTGGATATACAAGTGTGGCATATCATAATACGCGTAATCACGAGAGTTTCACACAGCGTTACTAAAAAGGATATCGTTTCCTGAAAAAATATTCAAAATTTACAGATTTTCATAATTTTAAAGCTATTTAGTAGCATTTTATTGTTAAATTGTATATTTTATCACATACATCTCTGGAATATAATTTTAAATCACCGCATACACGTTTTCAGCTTTGCGAGCACGCCGCGCACGCGGTCTGCATCTGAAAAACGAAAAAAATTATTAAATTAACGTAATTTTCAATACAAATAACACATTTACATCAATATTTTGGCCATTTCATTTTTTAGAATTTTTCTAGTATTTTTCTAGGAATCAGCGAGTGAGCGCGCACCGCGCCCCGTACTCGAAAACGCTAATTTCGACAAAATTTTATTTCGTCAGTACTAAAAAGTTGATATACCCAAGTACCGAGCCCAGTACAAACTGATTTTTTGCAAACTCAAATATAACTGGATATACAAGTGTGGCATATCATAATACGCGTAATCACGAGCGTTTCACACAGCGTTACTAAAAAGGATATCGTTTCCTGAAAAAATATTCAAAATTTACAGATTTTCATAATTTTAAAGCTATTTAGTAGCATTTTATTGTTAAATTGTATATTTTATCCCACCCACCCTCCCTGAGTCGATGACAGTAAAAATTTGAACTGTACAGTATAAGAGGGGACAGAATACAATTTTTTTTTTTTTTTTTTTTGTTATTTGTTTTTTGTTTGGAATTGGTTGGTGTGGTTGTGTGGACCACGGAAATAGTTTGCTTGTGTTATTTGGACGTTTGTGATCGGGGATATTTGGGTTTTAGTTTATTTATTTAGAATTTGACATCACTTTTGTGATTTAATTGACAACTGTACAGGCGCAGCCTGATGACATAAGTATAAAATACTTATAATTATATATTGATAGCAACGACCCTGTGCTATTTACATTACTGACGTTGGCAATAACAGTTGAACCCGTGGAGTCAACCAATATGTTTGGACACCGAACGCCAATAAAGGGAAACCCCACTTCGGTTGGACCGAAATCACCCAGAGAGGACGAAATTTTGATGGAGAAGGCCGGCCCTTCCAAGGACACTAACCCCACCTCGGTTAGACTTAGTGTGGGTGAGATTGAGTCCAAAACGAGATCTTCAGTTTCCCCTAGAACCGTTAAGGCAGCACCAAAATCGACCATTGGACTGCAAAGGAAGCCCGGGGTTCCGGTTGTTGAGGATTTGCAGAAGGGACCAGCTCATATAAGCCGATACGTAGAGGCGAAATCATGGGCAATGAAAGCCAGGCTGCAGATCAATAACAGCAGGAATCTAAAGAGTGAGATTAAGACGGAGGTTCTGGAGGCTGTGGACAGATTGAGTCGTTTGGTTAGAGACGCTGAAGAAGGGAAACCGTATAATGGTAAAGAGAGTTCGAAGACAAAGGACAAGGAGAGGACAGAAGAAAGTAGTAAAAAATTAGAATATAATAGTTATACAGAGCTACAACAAGAAATGATAGATAAGATTGTAGAGCACAGTAAGTTACTCCAAAAAAACACGGAAGAAATGGAAAAGCTAAAGGAATCTTTAAGGAAACATCAGGAGGTGTCCGAGGAGAAGGGAACGTATGCCAGAGTGGCAGCTGGGCCAACCCGACAGCAGGAGGTCACCCACTCTGTTGTTATAACGTCAACGGATGAGAGTGATACCGGCGAACAGGTGATTCAACGAATCAGGACGGCGGTAAACGCAAAGGAAGCTGGGCTGAGGATTGAAAATGTCAGGAAGGCTAAGGATGGGAAAGTGATTCTGGGATGTAGAACGCGGGAAGAGTTGGGTAAAGTCAAGGACAAACTTAAAAAATCGAGGGAAGTGCTTCAATTTGAAGATATTAAAAACAAGGACCCGCTTGTTATTCTGCGCGACGTCCTGCAGTGCCACTCAGACGATGACATTATGAAGGCGCTGAGAGCCCAAAATAAACACCTTTTTAGAGGATTAAGCGAGGAGGATGATAGGATGGCGGTAAAATTCCGACGGAAATCCAGGAATGATCTATTGAACAGCGTTATCCTTGTGGTGTCACCGCCGCTCTGGAACCGTATGACGCAGGAGGGCACAGTGTGTGTAGACCTTCAGACGGTCAGAGTGGCGGACCAGTCCCCCCTTGTACAGTGTTCGCGCTGCCTCGGGTACGGACATGGTAAAAGATTCTGCCGTGAAACCACGGATCTGTGCAGTCACTGCGGGGGCCCTCACCTTAAAAGCGAATGTGCTGACTGGCTGGCTAGAGCACTCCCGATGTGCTGTAATTGCCAGAAAGCTAATTACGCGGAAACTGCCCACAACGCATTCAGCAGAGACTGCCCCGTGCGAAGGAGATGGGAGACCCTGGCGAGGTCGGCCGTAGCGTACTGCTAAGGGCACCCCAGGCGTGAACACACCAGGTGGAATTCATCCGTATCGAGTGGTGCAAGCGAACCTCCAAAGAAGCAAGCAGGCAACTGCTGATATATTTATTGAAGCGGCGAAAAGAAAACTTGCCTTTGCACTGGTGCAGGAACCCTATACCGGCAACACTGGTGAGTTGAGAACCTATTCCGGGGTCACGGTAATTCAAAACCAACAAAAAACGGACAAACCTAATAAGGCCGCAATTTTACTGTTCGACAATACAATCGACATCATGCAGTGCCCAACACTAACAACTCACAATATAGCAGTTGCAATATTTAAAACCAGTGCGTGGGAATTTGGCGTGGTGTCGATCTATTTAGAAGGCGACAAGGACATCGAATTAGACGTAGACAGGATCAAACACATAGTTGCCGGTATGGGGACCCGCAACGTGATTTTGGGGGGTGACGCTAACGCATGGAGTACGTGGTGGGGCAGTAGGGAGACAAACATTCGAGGCGAAGCTTTTGCTGGAATGTTGGACGACCTTAACTTCCAGATCCTTAACTGTGGGACGGAACCTACGTTTGATACCTACCGGGGGACAAAAAGATATACGAGCCGCGTCGACGTGACCACTTGTTCTTTGGACATGCTTAGTAGAATCAACGATTGGAAAGTAGGAAGTGGTCTCACGTGCTCTGATCACAATGCAATCCTTTTTGAGATAAATTTTGATAAGGCTTTGGGAACAAATATAAAAGGTACAACTAGAATATATAACACGAAAAAAGCAAACTGGCATCAGTTTCGTGAGAAACTGACCCAAGTTTGGATAGAAAATAATATTAATAAAGAAGAAATAAGCAAAATTAATAGCAAGAGCAAATTAGACCAAACAATTGACAAATACACGGAATTACTAACAAAAATTTGCATAGAAACTATTCCCAAAATTAAAAACAAAACTTTTAAGGGATTGCCTTGGTGGAGTCATGAGCTTGAAGCCCTGAAACGGGACATGACAACAAAAAAACGTCGAATACGCTGCGCCTCGGCTGTCCGTAGGAAATACGTAGTAAAAGATTACCTCACGGCGAAGGATACGTACTTGCTGGAGGCAGCAAGAGCTCAGGTTGTTAGCTGGAAGGCCTTCTGCGAAAAACAGGATAGGGAAAGCGTGTGGGATGGAGTGTACAGGGTCTTAAGACGCACTACCGTCAGAAAGGAGGACGTTCCGCTCGTGCTGAACGGGGAGGAGCTCAATGGCGAGGAGTCCGCGAAATTGCTGGCTGAAACTTTTTACCCCGCTGATGGAGTCGAAAACGATAACACGTACCACCAGTCGACGCGACAATTAGCCAGTAAAATAAACGGGGAGTTGCATAATGAAACATGCGACCCCCCATTTACGGCAGAAGAGTTGAGGTGGGCTGCTGCCAGTTTCAGTGCTAAAAAGGCACCTGGCCATGACGGAGTCACGGCCGAAATATGTAGAGCGGCAATTACCTTGGGACCTGACATCTTTCTTGACCTTCTGAACAAGTGCCTCCAACTGTCATGCTTTCCCAAATCCTGGAAGGAAGCAACAGTAGTAGTACTCCGGAAGAATGGGAAAGATGACTACTCACACCCGAAATCTTATAGGCCGATCGGTCTTTTGCCTATTCTGGGCAAAATCTTGGAAAAGATGGTCGTGAGAAGAATCAGATGGTACACACTTCCGGACATGAGCCCGAATCAATATGGCTTCACACCGCAGCATAGTACCGAGGACTCCCTCTATGTCATGATCCAGTATATACGAGAACATTTGAAGAAGCAAAAATAATTACAGTAGTTTCTCTTGACATAGAGGGTGCCTTCGACAACGCGTGGTGGCCAGCCATAAGATGCAGACTGGCTGAGACTGGATGCCCAACCAACATGAGGCGCCTCATTGATAGTTACCTGAGTGACAGAAAGGTAAAGGTGAGATATGCTGGAGCGGAGTGGGCTCGAGAAACGACAAAAGGGTGTGTCCAGGGTTCAATAAGAGGCCCAACTTTTTGGAACCTCCTCTTGGACCCTCTACTTAAAGGGTTAACGATGAAGGGGCATTACTGTCAGGCGTTTGCGGACGACGTGGTCCTGATTTTCTCCGGTGATACAGCAACGGAAATCCAAGGTTCGGCAGATGCTGCTCTCGCACACGTTCAGGATTGGGGAGTCCAAAACAAGTTAAAATTTGCACCTAGCAAGACTAAAGCTATGACAATAACTAATAAGCTAAAATATGACTCGCCAATACTGAGCATGGGTGGGGTCAGCATAGAAATGTCGCGCGACATAAAAATTTTGGGACTTACCATTGACGATCGGCTGACATTTAACTCGCACGTGTCAAACGTATGCCGGAAAGCCCTAAATTTTTATAAGCAGATGTCGAGAGCTGCGAAAATATCCTGGGGGTTGCAGCCGGAGATCATCAGGACCATGTATGTAGCAGTGGTGGAGCCCACTATTATGTACGCAGCAAGTGCGTGGGCACCCGCAGCATGTAAGCTGTCCGTTCGGAAGCAGTTTGACGCGGTGCAACGAGGATTTGTGCAAAAGATGGTAAAGTCATATAGGACGGTATCGGTATCGGACTCGGCTCTCACTCTCGCCGGGATGCTTCCATTGGACTTGAGAGTTCAGGAAGCAGCCCGTCTTTATGAATTAAGAAAAGGTTTTTCCCGGCGGGGGATAGGGGACTGGGAGGTTGAAAAACCAATCAACTTTACCGATTTGCCTCATCCTGCAAAACAAGTGGTGCTTAAGTTTGGAAGTATCGCTGATCGTGCAGAATGGAACCAACATAACTGCAATGGGCTAAAAATTTATACAGACGGAAGCAAAATCGAGGGTAAGGTCGGAGCGGCACTGTCCTTATGGGACGGTGAGGCCGAGACCAAATTCCGGAAATTTAGGTTGGAACCATTCTGCACGGTCTACCAGGCCGAGCTTTTAGCGCTTCAAAAAGCCGTGGAGTTGGCTCTTGCCTCAGAAGCGAATGAGTGCAGCATATATTGTGACTCGCGGTCGGCTCTCGAAACAGTTACCGACAGCGTTTCCCTCCATCCCCTTGCATTCAAAATTAAAGCAGCTTTCACAAGCAACCAAAAGCGCGGCAAAATAATAAATCTATTTTGGATTAAGGCACATGCGGGGTTGGAGGGTAATGAAAGAGCTGATGAACTGGCCAGGGATGCTGCACTTAAACGTAAAACTGTAGCCAACTACAAGCTGTGTCCGGTTTCATTCGTTAGGCGTCAGATCCGCATCGAGACGCTTGACGAGTGGAACCGTCGCTACGAACAAGGAAACACTGCATCCACTACCAAGCTTTTCTTCCCGAATGCTGTCGGGGCCTACTCCGTTTTGAAGAAGATAAGGCTTACTCCAATATTGGTGCAAGTGTTCACTGGGCATGGCGGGTTCTCTGAGTACTTGAACCGATTCAAGTGCAAGGAGAGCCCGGCTTGCCCCTGTGACCCGGTAAATGAAGAAAGTGTAAGTCATGTATTGACGGAGTGCCCCATGTATGGTGCTGATAGAATCAATTTAGAAATAGAGTTAGGTATAAGGTGTAAGAGATAAGAAAAGAACATTTTGCAATATTAATAAAACATAACGACTATAGAGAAAGCTTCTTAAAATATTGTGAAAAATTAGCTACAAAGGTAATAAAAAGAAATAAACAGCAATAAATGCTAAACTTTAGTATATAATAATTATATACTAAGAGTTACCAAAATTAATGTGATAAAAATTAAGAAAAATAAAAGGTTAAAGAAATATAATTAAGATAAAATAGAAATGAAAATAATAATATAATAAGTAATTAAACGTAAAAATACATAAAATATAACATAGAAATCTTAGGACCCCATGAATTTAACGAGCATATATTAAAAATATATTGCTCAGTACTTTTATATACATTTGAATACAATAATAATGTTGTTGTCCAACGTCTCCGACCAATGTCGGAGGAAGATGTAACCAGGGAGGGGGTTTTAGTCGGTAGGTCGCCGCAAGGCGGAGTCCGACATAACCGCTTGCGGTATCCATGAGGATTTCCCCCTCCCTGACAAAAAAAAAAAAAAAAAAAAAAAACCTAACCTAACCTAACCTTTTTTTTTTTTTTTTTTTAACCCGGGAAAATCCGTTACGGATACCACCGGCCCGGGGGGGCACGGTGATTATGTGGGGCTCACCGCCGTGAGGCAGTATACCCACTAAAAACCCGGGGTGTTCTCCTCTCCGCGTAAAAGAGGTGGCCGCGGGTTCGCTAGCGCGCTTCCGCAATCATCTCGGCGGGTGACCAGATGGTCTCATCTCTAAGGTTGTCTTCAGCCACAACTCCGATTAATGCATCCCGGAACACAACGGGATGCATTTCATCTCGGGACTTCATGCTTCGGGAATCAGACCCCCCGATCCGACACCCGAAAGTCCCCGTTATGGAGGCATGCGGTGGGCATAGGCCAACCGCCGACGGCCAGTTCTCCTCCGGCGGATTGGGAGCGAACGGACATCATCCTCTCTGTCCCTCTCCGCCGCCTCCTTTTCGAGCATGATAGTTTCAGCGTATGTTGCCACCGCATCCCATGCTTCTTCGCTGTTGATCATGGCGTCGATCAAGGCTGTGAGCGAGAGGTCATTACCGACCTTTGCTGTGAGTGTAGCACGCGGCAGCGTCCAAGCAGGGCACACCGCACGTGTGTGATGTGCCGTGTCTTCACCTGCACCACAGTGGTGGCATATCGTCGAAGGTTCCCGACGAACCACAACACACAAGTACCTGCCAAAGCAGCCGTGCCCCGTAAGGACCTGCGTGAGGCGGTACGTCAAGGAGCCATGCTTACGCTTGATCCATGGGGTGAGCACAGGCCTGATGGCAGCCACGAGCTCACGACTGGCTCCCGGGTTCTCCAGTCTTTCAGACCACTTCCGGAGGAGATCATCCCGAGCTTGTTCTCTCCACCGTTTGAGTTTCTCCGGAAGTGGCCGATTTCCACTGAGTCGTGCTTCAGCATTTCGCCGGTACGTCTGTGCGTGGACCTCGGCTTCGAGGTCCCATGGAGGACTGCCGGACAGCAGACACGCCGCCTCAAACGATACGGTATAATTGGCTCTGGCTGCCCTGAGCGCTATGACTCGCTGGGGACGCCGCAGCATTGCCTTATTATCAGCGTTTAGGGCTTCCGCCCATATGGGCGCTCCGTAAAGTGCCTTGGAGCGCACTACACCGCAGTAAAGGCGGCGACACGCAACATTTGGGCCCTTCAGGTTCGGCAGCAACTTCCCGAGCACTCCGGCGAAGGCTACGACTTTTGGAGCCAATCGCTTGAAGTGCTCGGTAAAGCTCCACCGACCATCTAAGACAATGCCCAAGTAGCGCATTGTCGGCTCGATTGTGATCGAAGCTCCACCAACCACAATTGTCGTTCCCTGCGGTGGTGCCCTTCGTGGCCCATGAAAGTAAAGAGCCTCACTCTTATTGAGGGCTACTTCCAGGCCTAGGGCCCGAATTCTTCGGACCACCTGGGCAACGCCTGCCGTAGCAAGGATGGCCGCCTCTCTATGGGTGCTTCCTCGAGCCGTTACGAGGGTGTCGTCGGCGTAACATGTTACGCCAACTCCTCGCAAGTTTTCGCCGCGGAGCACCCAGTCATACCCGATGTTCCACAGGAGTGGTCCGAGAACTGACCCCTGTGGAACACCGCATGACATCCCCCTCCTTGACCAATCGTTCTGGACCGGGTAAATAATTGCCCGGTCCACGAAATAGTCTGATACCGCTTTCCTCAAGTACCGAGGTATGGCATGATACCTAAGCGCCTCTTTTATTGTTTCCCAGGGCAAGGTGTTGAAGGCGTTCGCTATGTCCAGCGAAACTGCCAGCACCACCTCACCCCGAGCGACAGCATCCTCAGTGCATTTTCGCACCTGAGCGATGGCATCTAGAGTCGATCGGCCATGGCGGAAACCGAACTGATTGCCATGGAGATCTGGTCCCACCCCGATCATATGCTTTTCGAGACGTGCCGCGAGGACACGTTCGTAAAGCTTGCTCATCTCGTCAAGCAGTACGATAGGGCGGTAAGCCGACGGTGACTCAGCCGGACGTCCACTTTTGCGGAGCAGGACGAGTTTACCTGTCTTCCACACACGCGGGAATCTACCCTGAGCCAGGCACTCAGTGAACAGCGCCCTCACCCTATCGCTCATTTCACCTATCGCAATTACCACAGCACGTCCGGGTATGCCATCTGGCCCAGGAGCGGTGTTCTTCCGACGAAGCCTTAATACCGCTACCTTGAGTTCCGCATCCGAGACCGGAGGGACCTCCTCCTCGACTTCTACTTGTCGTTCCGCAGGCGCCATTGTCGGCGGTTGCCACTCTCCTCTTTCGGGGAATAGTGTGGTTACGACCCGCTCCAGGAGTTGCGGATCGAGACTCCTTGTTAGAGGGGGGGCCCAGGGGCGAAGTTTACCGCTCACGACCTTATAAGGGCGTCCCCACGGGTCCAAGTTTAGAGTATCAAGCCACTCCTCCCATGATGCCTCCTTTGCCTGCTGGATTGCCAACTGCAATAACTTGCAGGCAGTCCTGTACTCGGCGTATAGCTCTCGCTCCCGATCCAAGTCCCGAACTCGCCTCCGTCTGCATCTACTATATTGGCGGCGCGCCGCAACGCATGCCTTCCGCAATTGGCGGAGTTCTGCTCGCCACCAATACAGCTTACGTCTTGGTGGGATTGGCCCTGCTCTTGGCATGGCAGCATCGCAGACGCGAGTTAGGGCACAGATCAAATGCTCGGCAGCTGTATCCACGTCCTCTACCACCTCCTCGGGGCTGGAACCAGATACCCAGGCCTCCACAATAGCTGCCTCTTTTGCGACCTCCACGTCCAGTCGCCTCAGGGACCAGCGCATACCCTCACCAATAGGGGCCCAATTCGCTCTCCCTGATGCCATTGCATGGACATCATACCGGATATATCGGTGATCGGATAACGTCTCTACTCCCACTTTCACCTCCCATCCATGGACACGACGGGCGAGGCCAGGGCTTGCGAACGTGAGGTCTACAATTGATTCACCCTGTGCTCTCACGCACGTGGGCACTGATCCCCTATTGAGGATATCAAGTTCCAGTGAAATAGCCCACTCCTCTAGCGTCTCTCCACGTACATCTGTTGATGGAGAACCCCACGCTCTCGACTTGGCGTTGAAGTCTCCAGCTACTAAGATGGGGTAGGGTTGTGCCTGTCCCACGAGAACCCCAACTTCTACGAGCCACTGTTCAAATTCAGCGAGCGTCTTATTTGGAGAGAAGTACACCCCAATCAATGCAACCCCACCCAATACAGCCAAAACGCATCCCTTACCCTTCGCTACTTTTTCGAAGGGCGGGGAGCCATTAGCCGGTTGAGTGATGATGGCCACGGAGTTCTCACGATCACCCACCCAGTTATCCCGGGAGGGAATAAAGTAAGGCTCAGAAACGACGGTTACTTGTATTAACCACTCTGCTATGCTCTGGAGTAGAAGGTCCTGAGCCGCAGCACAGTGGTTTATATTCGCCTGCAGAAATGTAGTTGCCATATTAACTTGACGTGTTCATTTGATCCTCCGCAGGCACTGGTCGCTGAGTTGACTGCGAGGGGGCCTTAGAGCCATCGCGAGCCTTCTCATTCCCTCTTCTCCCCTTTTTGGGAGCCATTGCAGAGCATGATTTCCCGCCAATACGGTGATTAGCCGCTTTGTTAGCCGCTTCGCACACGGAACAGTGCGGCTCGGCGGTACACTGGGCTGCCTTGTGGCCAGCCTTGCCACAACAGAAACAGAGTTTGCTTCGGTCGACCTCATTTGTGCATTTGGTGCCTACGTGCCCGGGTTCCATGCACCGGTAGCATCTCATATATCTCTGGAATATAATTTTAAATCACCGCATACACGTTTTCAGCTTTGCGAGCACGCCGCGCACGCGGTCTGCATCTGAAAAACGAAAAATTTTATTAAATTAACGTAATTTTCAATACAAATAACACATTTACATCAATATTTTGGCCATTTCATTTTTTTAGAATTTTTCTAGTATTTTTCTAGGAATCAGCGAGTGAGCGCGCACCGCGCCCCATACTCGAAAACGCTAATTTCGACAAAATTTTATTTCGCCAGTACTAAAAAGTTGATATACCCAAGTACCGAGCCCAGTACAAACTGATTTTTTGCATACTCAAATATAACTGGATATACAAGTGTGGCATATCATAATACGCGTAATCACGAGCGTTTCACACAGCGTCACTAAAAAGGATATCGTTTCCTGAAAAAATATTCAAAATTTACAGATTTTCATAATTTTAAAGCTATTTAGTAGCTTTTTATTGTTAAATTGCATATTTTATCACATATATCTCTGGAATATAATTTTAAATCACCGCATACACGTTTTCAGCTTTGCGAGCACGCCGCGCACGCGGTCTGCATCTGAAAAACGAAAATTTTTATTAAATTAACGTAATTTTCAATACAAATAACACATTTACATCAATATTTTGGCCATTTCATTTTTTTAGAATTTTTCTAGTATTTTTCTAGGAATCAGCGAGTGAGCGCGCACCGCGCCCCATACTCGAAAACGCTAATTTCGACAAAATTTTATTTCGCCAGTACTAAAAAGTTGATATACCCAAGTACCGAGCCCAGTACAAACTGATTTTTTGCATACTCAAATATAACTGGATATACAAGTGTGGCATATCATAATACGCGTAATCACGAGCGTTTCACACAGCGTCACTAAAAAGGATATCGTTTCCTGAAAAAATATTCAAAATTTACAGATTTTCATAATTTTAAAGCTATTTAGTAGCTTTTTATTGTTAAATTGCATATTTTATCACATATATCTCTGGAATATAATTTTAAATCACCGCATACACGTTTTCAGCTTTGCGAGCACGCCGCGCACGCGGTCTGCATCTGAAAAACGAAAAATTTTATTAAATTAACGTAATTTTCAATACAAATAACACATTTAAATCAATATTTTGGCCATTTCATTTTTTTAGAATTTTTCTAGTATTTTTCTAGGAATCAGCGAGTGAGCGCGCACCACGCCCCATACTCGAAAACGCTAATTTCGACAAAATTTTATTTCGTCAGTACTAAAAAGTTGATATACCCAAGTACCGAGCCCAGTACAAACTGATTTTTTGCAAACTCAAATATAAC
This sequence comes from Alsophila aescularia, assembly GCA_946251855.1. Lineage (NCBI taxonomy): Eukaryota > Metazoa > Arthropoda > Insecta > Lepidoptera > Geometridae > Alsophila > Alsophila aescularia. The sequence goes on along the minus strand of OX276376.1, from coordinate 69,600,240 downwards.
TGGATATACAAGTGTGGCATATCATAATACGCGTAATCACGAGCGTTTCACACAGCGTCACTAAAAAGGATATCGTTTCCTGAAAAAATATTCAAAATTTACAGATTTACATAATTTTAAAGCTATTTAGTAGCTTTTTATTGTTAAATTGCATATTTTATCACATATATCTCTGGAATATAATTTTAAATCACCGCATACACGTTTTCAGCTTTGCGAGCACGCCGCGCACGCGGTCTGCATCTGAAAAACGAAAAAATTTATTAAATTAACGTAATTTTCAATACAAATAACACATTTACATCAATATTTTGGCCATTTCATTTTTTTAGAATTTTTCTAGAATTTTTCTAGGAATCAGCGAGTGAGCGCGCACCGCGCCCCATACTCGAAAACGCTAATTTCGACAAAATTTTATTTCGTCAGTACTAAAAAGTTGATATACCCAAGTACCGGGCCCAGTACAAACTGATTTTTTGCATACTCAAATATAACTGGATATACAAGTGTGGCATATCATAATACGCGTAATCACGAGCGTTTCACACAGCGTCACTAAAAAGGATATCGTTTCTTGAAAAAATATTCAAAATTTACAGATTTTCATAATTTTAAAGCTATTTAGTAGCTTTTTATTGTTAAATTGCATATTTTATCACATATATCTCTGGAATATAATTTTAAATCACCGCATACACGTTTTCAGCTTTGCGAGCACGCCGCGCACGCGGTCTGCATCTGAAAAACGAAAAAAATTATTAAATTAACGTAATTTTCAATACAAATAACACATTTACATCAATATTTTGGCCATTTCATTTTTTTAGAATTTTTCTAGTATTTTTCTAGGAATCAGCGAGTGAGCGCGCACCGCGCCCCATACTCGAAAATGCTAATTTCGACAAAATTTTATTTCGTCAGTACTAAAAAGTTGATATACCCAAGTACCGAGCCCAGTACAAACTGATTTTTTGCAAACTCAAATATAACTGGATATACAAGTGTGGCATATCATAATACGCGTAATCACGAGCGTTTCACACAGCGTCACTAAAAAGGATATCGTTTCCTGAAAAAATATTCAAAATTTACAGATTTTCATAATTTTAAAGCTATTTAGTAGCTTTTTATTGTTAAATTGCATATTTTATCACATATATCTCTGGAATATAATTTTAAATCACCGCATACACGTTTTCAGCTTTGCGAGCACGCCGCGCACGCGGTCTGCATCTGAAAAACGAAAAATTTTATTAAATTAACGTAATTTTCAATACAAATAACACATTTACATCAATATTTTGGCCATTTCATTTTTTTAGAATTTTTCTAGTATTTTTCTAGGAATCAGCGAGTGAGCGCGCACCGCGCCCCATACTCGAAAACGCTAATTTCGACAAAATTTTATTTCGCCAGTACTAAAAAGTTGATATACCCAAGTACCGAGCCCAGTACAAACTGATTTTTTGCATACTCAAATATAACTGGATATACAAGTGTGGCATATCATAATACGCGTAATCACGAGCGTTTCACACAGCGTCACTAAAAAGGATATCGTTTCCTGAAAAAATATTCAAAATTTACAGATTTTCATAATTTTAAAGCTATTTAGTAGCTTTTTATTGTTAAATTGCATATTTTATCACATATATCTCTGGAATATAATTTTAAATCACCGCATACACGTTTTCAGCTTTGCGAGCACGCCGCGCACGCGGTCTGCATCTGAAAAACGAAAATTTTTATTAAATTAACGTAATTTTCAATACAAATAACACATTTACATCAATATTTTGGCCATTTCATTTTTTTAGAATTTTTCTAGTATTTTTCTAGGAATCAGCGAGTGAGCGCGCACCACGCCCCATACTCGAAAACGCTAATTTCGACAAAATTTTATTTCGTCAGTACTAAAAAGTTGATATACCCAAGTACCGAGCCCAGTACAAACTGATTTTTTGCAAACTCAAATATAACTGGATATACAAGTGTGGCATATCATAATACGCGTAATCACGAGCGTTTCACACAGCGTCACTAAAAAGGATATCGTTTCCTGAAAAAATATTCAAAATTTACAGATTTACATAATTTTAAAGCTATTTAGTAGCTTTTTATTGTTAAATTGCATATTTTATCACATATATCTCTGGAATATAATTTTAAATCACCGCATACACGTTTTCAGCTTTGCGAGCACGCCGCGCACGCGGTCTGCATCTGAAAAACGAAAAAATTTATTAAATTAACGTAATTTTCAATACAAATAACACATTTACATCAATATTTTGGCCATTTCATTTTTTTAGAATTTTTCTAGAATTTTTCTAGGAATCAGCGAGTGAGCGCGCACCGCGCCCCATACTCGAAAACGCTAATTTCGACAAAATTTTATTTCGTCAGTACTAAAAAGTTGATATACCCAAGTACCGGGCCCAGTACAAACTGATTTTTTGCATACTCAAATATAACTGGATATACAAGTGTGGCATATCATAATACGCGTAATCACGAGCGTTTCACACAGCGTCACTAAAAAGGATATCGTTTCTTGAAAAAATATTCAAAATTTACAGATTTTCATAATTTTAAAGCTATTTAGTAGCTTTTTATTGTTAAATTGCATATTTTATCACATATATCTCTGGAATATAATTTTAAATCACCGCATACACGTTTTCAGCTTTGCGAGCACGCCGCGCACGCGGTCTGCATCTGAAAAACGAAAAAAATTATTAAATTAACGTAATTTTCAATACAAATAACACATTTACATCAATATTTTGGCCATTTCATTTTTTTAGAATTTTTCTAGTATTTTTCTAGGAATCAGCGAGTGAGCGCGCACCGCGCCCCATACTCGAAAATGCTAATTTCGACAAAATTTTATTTCGTCAGTACTAAAAAGTTGATATACCCAAGTACCGAGCCCAGTACAAACTGATTTTTTGCAAACTCAAATATAACTGGATATACAAGTGTGGCATATCATAATACGCGTAATCACGAGCGTTTCACACAGCGTCACTAAAAAGGATATCGTTTCCTGAAAAAATATTCAAAATTTACAGATTTTCATAATTTTAAAGCTATTTAGTAGCTTTTTATTGTTAAATTGCATATTTTATCACATATATCTCTGGAATATAATTTTAAATCACCGCATACACGTTTTCAGCTTTGCGAGCACGCCGCGCACGCGGTCTGCATCTGAAAAACGAAAAATTTTATTAAATTAACGTAATTTTCAATACAAATAACACATTTACATCAATATTTTGGCCATTTCATTTTTTTAGAATTTTTCTAGTATTTTTCTAGGAATCAGCGAGTGAGCGCGCACCGCGCCCCATACTCGAAAACGCTAATTTCGACAAAATTTTATTTCGCCAGTACTAAAAAGTTGATATACCCAAGTACCGAGCCCAGTACAAACTGATTTTTTGCATACTCAAATATAACTGGATATACAAGTGTGGCATATCATAATACGCGTAATCACGAGCGTTTCACACAGCGTCACTAAAAAGGAGATCGTTTCCTGAAAAAATATTCAAAATTTACAGATTTTCATAATTTTAAAGCTATTTAGTAGCTTTTTATTGTTAAATTGCATATTTTATCACATATATCTCTGGAATATAATTTTAAATCACCGCATACACGTTTTCAGCTTTGCGAGCACGCCGCGCACGCGGTCTGCATCTGAAAAACGAAAAATTTTATTAAATTAACGTAATTTTCAATACAAATAACACATTTACATCAATATTTTGGCCATTTCATTTTTTTAGAATTTTTCTAGTATTTTTCTAGGAATCAGCGAGTGAGCGCGCACCACGCCCCATACTCGAAAACGCTAATTTCGACAAAATTTTATTTCGTCAGTACTAAAAAGTTGATATACCCAAGTACCGAGCCCAGTACAAACTGATTTTTTGCAAACTCAAATATAACTGGATATACAAGTGTGGCATATCATAATACGCGTAATCACGAGCGTTTCACACAGCGTCACTAAAAAGGATATCGTTTCCTGAAAAAATATTCAAAATTTACAGATTTACATAATTTTAAAGCTATTTAGTAGCTTTTTATTGTTAAATTGCATATTTTATCACATATATCTCTGGAATATAATTTTAAATCACCGCATACACGTTTTCAGCTTTGCGAGCACGCCGCGCACGCGGTCTGCATCTGAAAAACGAAAAAATTTATTAAATTAACGTAATTTTCAATACAAATAACACATTTACATCAATATTTTGGCCATTTCATTTTTTTAGAATTTTTCTAGAATTTTTCTAGGAATCAGCGAGTGAGCGCGCACCGCGCCCCATACTCGAAAACGCTAATTTCGACAAAATTTTATTTCGTCAGTACTAAAAAGTTGATATACCCAAGTACCGGGCCCAGTACAAACTGATTTTTTGCATACTCAAATATAACTGGATATACAAGTGTGGCATATCATAATACGCGTAATCACGAGCGTTTCACACAGCGTCACTAAAAAGGATATCGTTTCTTGAAAAAATATTCAAAATTTACAGATTTTCATAATTTTAAAGCTATTTAGTAGCTTTTTATTGTTAAATTGCATATTTTATCACATATATCTCTGGAATATAATTTTAAATCACCGCATACACGTTTTCAGCTTTGCGAGCACGCCGCGCACGCGGTCTGCATCTGAAAAACGAAAAAAAATATTAAATTAACGTAATTTTCAATACAAATAACACATTTACATCAATATTTTGGCCATTTCATTTTTTTAGAATTTTTCTAGTATTTTTCTAGGAATCAGCGAGTGAGCGCGCACCGCGCCCCATACTCGAAAATGCTAATTTCGACAAAATTTTATTTCGTCAGTACTAAAAAGTTGATATACCCAAGTACCGAGCCCAGTACAAACTGATTTTTTGCAAACTCAAATATAACTGGATATACAAGTGTGGCATATCATAATACGCGTAATCACGAGCGTTTCACACAGCGTCACTAAAAAGGATATCGTTTCCTGAAAAAATATTCAAAATTTACAGATTTTCATAATTTTAAAGCTATTTAGTAGCTTTTTATTGTTAAATTGCATATTTTATCACATATATCTCTGGAATATAATTTTAAATCACCGCATACACGTTTTCAGCTTTGCGAGCACGCCGCGCACGCGGTCTGCATCTGAAAAACGAAAAATTTTATTAAATTAACGTAATTTTCAATACAAATAACACATTTACATCAATATTTTGGCCATTTCATTTTTTTAGAATTTTTCTAGTATTTTTCTAGGAATCAGCGAGTGAGCGCGCACCGCGCCCCATACTCGAAAACGCTAATTTCGACAAAATTTTATTTCGTCAGTACTAAAAAGTTGATATACCCAAGTACCGAGCCCAGTACAAACTGATTTTTTGCAAACTCAAATATAACTGGATATACAAGTGTGGCATATCATAATACGCGTAATCACGAGCGTTTCACACAGCGTCACTAAAAAGGATATCGTTTCCTGAAAAAATATTCAAAATTTACAGATTTTCATAATTTTAAAGCTATTTAGTAGCTTTTTATTGTTAAATTGCATATTTTATCGCATATAATTAAATTTTGCCCACCCTCTCACCCAGGTCTACGATAGTAAGAATTTGAAGTTTTCCATAGGGTCGGGTTGAAATCAGACAAAAATTTTGAAAACATTTGTTTTTGATTCTCCTAAATCAGGCTATAATATTAGGATATTTTGACTATTGAGGAAAATAATTTACTGTTCGCAAATCATTCCAGAATTGTTCTGATTGCGATTTTGTTGACTGGTGGTCTTCGTTTTGGAACCACCTTTAGACTATACTTTGACTTATATTGAATAACTTGATAAACTACCTGGGTTGTACGTTGACTAGCTGAGGTTTTTTTTTATTCTAACCCTCGGTTTTTGAATACGACTTACACTGAGGATAGGAACTTTTAAATTTAATCTATTTACAACTCATACAAATTTTTGTGTTTAACTTTGTTAAATTTAAACCCGCTATGAGTATATTTCGCACACCCCTAAAAATGACCTCCAACGATACCTTCTCCCTAGACAACGCCGAGCAGGCAGAACCAGCTCAAACTTCAAACGTAAGGCAGAGCATAGGAGAGTCTGGTAAATCGAAATCCCCAAATCCACAAACATCTCCGAAGAAGGTAGCGGCGGCTGGCCCCTCGAGGCAAAAATTAAAAATTATTCTCTCCCAAGATAGTAGAGACGCAACCCGAATAAAATCAACGGAGGCGTCGGGGAGCCCGCCGCCGAAACCAACGTATCCTACCAGGGCTGCAGAGGCAAGAGCCTCTCTGAACAAGGCAAAGCTCCTACTCAGCAGCTCCGGAAATCTAAAGACTCAAATAAAACATGGGGTTATAGCAGCTTTGGACCGCTTATACCAGCTGGTAAAAGAGTTGGAGATACAAAAAGAAAAGAAAGGGAAGAGTCAGAGCAAATTGCAGGATGAGGAGAGAGAGAGGAGAGGCTTATAGCTTCTCAATTACCTCTTCATCCTGTTCCTCGAAACGATGACGAGCTTCTTAAAAGGATTGAGGAGCACTTTAAGCTCATGAAGGAAAACACGGAAAAGATAGGTTTGTTGCAGGCGACACTAAATAAAAACTCATACGAAGCCGAACAAGTTAAAGTGCAAAGCGAGAGCCTAAAAAAGCTCGTCGAAGAAGTTCGTGACGAAGGATATCTTGCGCAGCTCCTCGCCGAAGGCAATACGTCTTGCACGATTACCTGAAAGCAAAAAGTAATTATGAACAAGAAGCGGATAAAGCACAGACGGAAGGTTGGAAAAGCTTCTGCACTAAACAGGACAGGGAAAGTCTCTGGGACGGGATATACCGGGTGATCAGAAGCGCGACAAGGCGGCACGAAGACCAACTCCTGATTGGGGATGGAACTGTGCTGAGTCCAGAGAAGTCGGTGGCATTGTTGGCGAAAACATTTTTCCCGAGTGATAATAGAGACGAAGATAATGCAATCCACGAATCTATTAGAGAAAAAGCGGGGACAATCAACGATGCGTTACCGGGAGACACCGATGACCCTCCCTTTACAGTGGCTGAACTCAAACGGACTCTGAACAGTTTCAACCCCAGAAAGGCTCCCGGACCAGACGGATTTACTGCGGATATTTGCTGCAGAGCAATATACGCAGCAATAGATGTCTTCATGGAGATAGCAAATATGTGCCTTACTTTGTCGTGCTTTCCTTCGCCATGGAAGGAAGCCGCTGTGGTGGTGCTGAGGAAACCAGGAAAGTCCGACTATAGCCAAGCGAAATCTTACCGACCGATAGGTCTTTTGTCAGTACTGGGGAAGGTTCTCGAGAAAATGATGGTCAGAAGAGTCAGATGGCACCTATTGCCGAACACTAACCCCAGGCAGTACGGATTTGTTCCTCAGCGCAGCACGGAGGACGCCTTGTATGACCTTATGCAGCACATCAGAGGTAACCTGGAACAAAAGAAAATTACCGTCTTAGTGTCACTCGATATTGAAGGCGCTTTTGATAGTGCCTGGTGGCCGGCTATCAGGTGCCAGCTCATCCAATCGAAATGCCCACTAAATTTACGTCGATTAATAGACAACTATTTCGAAAACAGGAAGGTGGTTCTCCATTATGCCGGCGAAATCTGCAAACGTGAAACCGACAAAGGCTGCGTACAGGGATCTATCGCGGGACCCACATTCTGGAATTTGTTGCTAAACCCATTGCTAGACGAGTTGGACGCGCGAGGTGTCTACACTCAGGCGTTCGCAGATGATGTTGTTCTGGTCTTCTCCGGGAATACAGCCGAAACAATCCAGATAGAGGCTAACCACACTCTCGCGCATGTGCACGAGTGAGGTATCAAAAATAAATTAAAATTTGCCGCACATAAGACCAACGCAATTATAATAACGAAAAAACTAAAGTTTGATTCCCCACGCCTGCACATGAGTGGGAAAGCCATTGAAATGGTCGAGGAGATCAAGCTGCTGGGGCTTACGATAGACAGTAAGTTGACCTTTAACAGCCATGTGTCAAACGTCTGTCGTAAAGCCGCCAATATATACAAGCAGCTAGCAAGGACGGCTAAAATAGAATGGGGACTGAACCCGGAGGTGATCAGGACGATATATGTCTCTGTGATAGAGCCCATAATCATGTATGCATCGAGCGTATGGGCATCGGCTGCCGATAAAATTTTGGTACAAAAGCAATTAAATGCCATCCAAAGAGGATTCGCCCAAAAAATTTGCAAGTCCTACCGCACTGTATCTCTCAACGCAGCTCTCGTCCTATCTGGACTGCTCCCACTGGATCTCAGGATCCAAGAAGCAGCCCAGCTGTACGAGATCAAGAAGGGGAAACGAGCACTTGACACAGAGGACAGGCAAATCGAAGAGCGCGTGTGCTTTATCCAAGCCCCACATCCAGCCAGAGAGGTGGACATCGACTTTGAGTGTCTGAACGATATGCAGCCCGAAACCGTTCAAAAACACCAACTCCCGGACACTTTGATATTCATTGACGGGAGCAAACTTGACGGAAAAGTCGGAGCTGCATACACTTACTGGATAAAGGGAACCGAGACGAGGACCAAAAAGATGAAACTCCAGTCATTCTGCACCGTTTTCCAGGCTGAACTCTTTGCACTGCACCAAGCCACAGAGCTATTGTGTAGAGTAACGCCAGATACGGTCGGTATACTGAGTGACTCGAGGTCGGCTTTGGAACTTGTCCGGAACCCAGACACGTTCCACCCTCTGGCTTTTGCAATTCGGCAGAACATCGCAAAGCTGAAAGAAAGTGGGTGCACTATCCACCTTTACTGGATCAAGGCACACGTCGGGGTCCCTGGTAACGAAAGAGCAGACGATCTGGCAAAGCAGGCGGCCCTGTACACAAAAATAGCAGCTCACTATGACAGATGTCCCGTCTCTTACGAGAAATTTAGGATCCGGCAAGTCTGCCGTCCTTTAATTAGAAAGCCGTTAAGCCCAAAAAGTAGTTACGGAGAAACAGCAAAAAAACGCGGGAAAATGCGGGAATCATTATTTCTAAAAAACTATTATACTTAGATAAATGACTGTTAGACACATTATTGACATTTATTTCCGTGCATCGTATAAGGTCTTATATGTTCAAAAAACTATTTTCAATTATTTTTAAAACGTTTTTTATTTGTTTAATTAAGCATTTTAGCTAATTTTGGCTCTAATTACTAGACTAAAAGGTACGCTACCCTTACCTTAGCGGCTTTTAAGCGAAGTAATTTCTATAAATTTGTAAGCTTTGTAATATTCGTTAAATTTATTCTGAAATGCTTAACTACAAAGTCGGTAACTCACCTAACTGCTTTATAGACAAAACATTACATGACATAAAAATATTAACACCCTTACTAATAAGTGGCTATGGCTCTTTAGACTCTTTTAAGCTAAGGGTTGCCAATGGGATAAGAAACTGTTGCACAAACTTACGCTAATTTACTTAACTAAAAGGCGACAACACTTACTTCACTTGTGATTAACTTCCTTATAGCTAAGTATTTAATGGAAAAAATGTGAGAAATTATTAAAATGTGTAGCATATAACCAAAAGTTTATTCAAAAATCTCAAATCAAAATAAAAGAACCTTCTACATAAAAACATAAATAATTATTAATCATAATCAACATTAACTTATTACTAATTAGTATTATTGAGATCTTACAGATCACCACCATTTGGCACCGGTTTAAATTATTTCTTTATCCTACTAGTAAAAAAATAAATATAAATGGGCAATTTTCAAGGCACTTTGTGTATCATAGTTACAAAATTGCTTTTATATAGGAACTAAGTATTATCCAAAAATAATTTTAAACATAATCAGTCTTAAGGTTTGAAAGAACACTTAATATTATATAGACTTAACTTTCAATTATTTAGTGACTCTTTTGTTAGTTTTTTTTCTTTCGACTTCAATAGTTTCGTTATTTTTACAAATGGGTAAATTTTGCCAGAAAATCATCTTGTGTTTTGGTATGATAGGTGATAATTTATCGATGATGTTTAGCTTTCGATCTTTCTCAATCCCTTTAGGAAGCGAACGAAATGTTATTCCCAATTGAGGATTTTTCAAAAACTTGTCATTTAAAAATTTCAACGTTTTATAATCTTCAGCGAAATCATTTTTATAATAGAGATCAAAACTGGATCTCAAGAAACAAACTTCAGACATGTTTTTGAGGTATGCTCTTGGATTAGCTGTTTGAATACGTCGTTCTGATATGTTGTTTGGATAGTCAATAAAGTCTTGAGGCTGCAAAGACTTTAATATAACTTTTCCATTATTAGCCGAAGCTACAGCGTCTTCAAAGTCAGTAAAGTCATAAATTTTACCCTCTTTCTTCATTGAAAGTTCTACTTGGTGGTGGAACTGGTCGGCACTCATAAATGTGTGTCCTGGTTCAAAATAGTGTAATATGATTTGTTCTGTTGCAATCACATCACTATTGACAAGGTCAGCTAACATAGAAAAGAAAAGCCAGTTCTTATTCTGAGCCGTGCAGTTGTCCATCCAAATATGTATCGTTTTTACATCACGAAAACGTAAAAAAAAGTTTTAATATGCACTCATTATGTCTTCTTGCTTTCTTCCGGCGATACCATCGTGCCAAAGAGCCGCAAGTGGCTTCAAGTCTCTAGTGATTTTTCCAACTGGAGCGAAAGTTTGATTAAATGCTGTTAGTCTTGGACAAAATATTACCGCTTTGAATGTCTCGAGCCTTGGCAGCATTATTACTTTTTCCAAGTCACTACTGTAATATATTTGTTTTTCATTTTGTTCCAAAGTCTTGTGGGAATCATATAATTGTCTGGCGTTTTTGTATTTTTCGTGGTGAGCAGCCCATTTTATGCATTTTTTGGAATCGGCTATTATTTCTTCACGTGCATTATGATTCGTATCACGTGTATGCAATTTATATGACTCGCATAGCTCACATTCCTCATTTCCAAGACGAGCAAACGATATATTCATGCTTTTTAAATGTGTTCTATACATTTCATATCCAATTTTTATGTCGGGGTGCTTTGTAGAAAAGTCATTGTACATAAAGTTAACGTTTATTTCACTCGGCAAATAACGACGATTTGGAGCATGCTCACGACGATAATGCGGTGCAGATGGGTTGAAAGTTTCAACATGTTTAGTAATAACTTCACGATCAAATTTTGGAGTTTTAATATGTTTGCCTCGTTTGTCAGAATCTTTGTTAGTATCAAGGCAGCTAGATAAAATTTTGTCATTGAATTGTTCAAATCCCAAAGTCGTTAAGAAAAAAATCTTGCATACAGAAACTAAAGCCCCATCGCTTTTCTGTAAAGTAAAACACCTTCTTGGATTTCGTTTTGGCTCATTAGTGTACTTTCTTTTGGGAATTGCCACAGTATAATTCGATCTTACAAACAATCTCATTTCTGACCGAGTCATTTTCCAGTACCGTCTATGTATTTCTTCACGTTCATCAGTTGTAAAAACCGTTGAACATTTTTTCATGCACTTATCGTTACAACCATTTTTAACTTTGTATTTACACATTTTTTCATTTAGCTTCTCTAATTTTCTTTGTTTTAAACTTCTACTGTATTTACGCCGTTTAGATGGAGGGTTGTTTAATTCTTAGCTGGTCTCTTCTGATCCATTAAGTGAAGAAGTAGCAATACACAAAGTCGAATCGATGGTCACACGTCGTTTTCGTGAAGGCATATTATCGACGCAAGACTTTGACGTCTTTGATTCCATTGAGTGACGTCGAAGAGGTTTTGCCTTTCTTAGAGCAGCCATTTTTGTAGTAAAATTGGTGTTGGAACTCTTTCTTTTAGTTTGAGATTCTTGGGTTTTAATAAAATCATTATCAGAATCTATGTCGTCATTTCTTCGATCGTCTTCAGTGGGTACGTAATCTTTGTCTTTGACAGAATCGTCAGAATCGTAATCACCATCATTGGATATCAAAGGTGATAACCTACTATCACGAGCAGTACTAACTATTGGCATGGCAGGCACAAAACAATGCTACTGTTTCTTGCTGAGTTTTGGTGAATTCAGGTTGGTAACTATTTGATATATGAGAAGCTTTCAAAGTATGAATGATATTACTTATATTATGAAAATGATGTGAGTTAGCCGTGATTTGCGTTTCGCAGAAATTCTGAAAAACTTCGGAAGTCATCGAATATTCTCTGTCAGTAACATAGAGACTATTAACAAAAGCGTGTTCGTCATTATTTATCGGTTGTGTTTGGATCTTACTCTTGGATGAAGAATTTTCTTCTGGAAGTGGCCTATTTGCAAAAGTCTTGGGCGTGCTTGTATCATCGTTCGACTTCTCAATACGATTTCCATGATTAGCTAGGTGTATCATATTTTGGATCCTTTGAGGAACTCTGAAATAAAACATGAAACTATATAAAATGTTACTTATCCCTTCGTGCGATTACAGGCTTGAGTCTGGGCGTAAACATAGCAGACACTGCCGTGTGTCTAGATTGTAGTATATAAATGTATGACTACCTATTACAAATAATAGCAATCTCAGGAATCACTTCAGTATACCAAAACATCCAACTAAATGAACATTGAAAACTATCCCATAGGAACAATGGTCCCGGTGGTGGTTTTTATCCCGGTGGATAAATCGGGATAAGAATAATACTTTCTGGCCCATTAACTGTGTGTGTGCGAAATTTCATCAAAGTACATGCTTTTAGCGTGACTGTGTAATAACATACAACCTTTCACATTTATAATATAAGTATTAGTAGGTTATAATATAAGTTGGATTACCGTAATATTATTATTACTGAAAACTCCAATTTTGATATATATTTTAATAACAAATTACTACATTTTTTTACATATTCCCTAATAGAAACAAGTAACGTTTTTTTAATGAAGTATTGTGAGGAACATACAGTATGAAATACTTGACTATGATGGCGTTAGAGGAGGGTAAATGCTGTTTAGTGAAGTTTTTCACTAAAAGTATTTTTTAGTCTTACTTTTTTAATCTTATGCGCAAAATGATTATTTAACTATAAAGAAGTTACACTCACTTTGCGTCATTTTAGTCAAGAATAACCCTGGACTCGCTTCTCGAGTTGTTAGAGGGCAGTGAGGTCCATGTTCAGGCTTTTGCCGATGATGTGGTTCTTGTGGCCTCGGCGGATACTGTTGGAGAGCTTGAGTCTATGCTTAATCCTGTTCTTGACATTGTTGCTAATTGGGGTGTGGAGCAGAAGTTAAAGTTCTCTCCTCAAAAGACTGCCTTTATGGTGTTAACGAGGAAGATGAACTCTCCTGTACCCGGGTTGTTTATGGCGGGTGTTGAACTGATACCAGTTGATAGTGTCAGGATTTTGGGTTTGACTATTGACAAGAATTTGACATTCCATGAGCATCTTCAGTTGGTCTGTTGTAAGGCTGCTGCTGTGTATAAGGGTTTGGTTAGAGCGGCTAAGGCTTCTTGGGGCTTGAAGTCTGGCATAATCAGGCACTTGTACATTGGTGCAGTGGAGCCAATACTTTTGTATGCAGCGAATGCTTGGGGTTTTTGTGCGAATCGGAAGGGTGTTCAGCGACGTTTGCGGTCCATGCAGAGTCTTTTTGCCATTAAAATAGCGAAATCCTATCGCACGGTTTCCTACCCCTCAGCTGTGAGTGTTGCACGACTTCTGCCGTTGGATTTTAGGGCTCTTGAGGTGGCCGAGGTTTATAGGGTGAAGCCGTTATTTGAGGCTGCGGATCGTAGGTTGGAGGGGAGGACGCCGTTTTTTAAGCTTCCTCATCCAGCTTTGCGTCCAGAAATTACTTATGCCACTCTGAATCAGTTCGATGATCCCTTGTGTGAGGAGAGACCTTCGGCTCCAATAAGTATTTATACTGATGGTAGTAAGTTGGAGGGGAAGGTTGGCTGTGCTTTTACCTGTTGGCGTGGTGGTGTTGAGGTGTTGTGCAGGAAGTTTCGTCTGGAGCCGTTTTGTTCGGTGTACCAGTCGGAGTTGTTGGCATTGAGGCAGGCAACAAATCTGGTGGTGGGTTGGGGATGCAGTGAGGAAGTTGATATCTTCAGGGATCCCGCTCGTCATTGGAGGCGTTGGCTAATCCGCGGTCTGCTCACCCCCTTGTCAATGATATTCGTGGGAACCTGTCGCGCGCAGTGGAGTTGGGTAGCTGTGTTGGGGACCATCGCCTGCCACGATCTCTCGCTGCCAAGCATAGCGTTTACTACGCTTGGCAGAGAGAGATCCCGTCCTATCATCATTGAAAGCGTGTGCCGCTGCGGGCCCCATGCGGCACACGCTTCCAGCGTGTGAAGCGCCGTATCCTCCGGTGCCCCACACTCGTGACACACCGAAGTCACCTCCCGTCTTGCGATGTGGTGCAGGTACTTTCCGAAACATCCGTGTCCGGAAAGCACCTGCACCAATCGGAAGGTCAGCGGCCCATGCTGCCGCCTCACCCACCTCCGAAGGACCGGGCGGATAGCCTCCACCGTCCACTGCCCAGGGACCGATGGAGCCAGGTCCTCCGTCCACCGCCGCAACATGGCGGCCCTCGCCTGCCGCCGCATGCGCGTGACCTCCTCCCACGCTGGGGGGTCTCCGCGGGATCTCCTCTCCGCCACGAAGTGGTAAACTTCGGCGAGGATCTCCGCTTGGAGCTCCCAGGGGGGATCACCGGCCAACACGCACCCTGCCGTCCAGGACACCGTCCGGTATCCGCGTATCGCCCTCGTCGCAATCACCCGCTGCGGACGTCGCAGCAGGGTTTTGGTCCTGCGGTTGAGGGCGTCCACCCAGACCGGTGCTCCATACAGGGCCATACTCCGGACCACTCCGGAGTATAATCGACGGCAGTTGGCACTCGGGCCACCCACGTTGGGCAGCAGCCTTCCCAAGGCGGCTGCCGCTCCCACCACTCTTGGGGCCATCTGGGCAGTGGGCCTGAAATGCCCACCTCCCGTCCAGGATGAGACCCAAATATTTCATCTGGGTCCCAACCCGGGCCATACGGGGGGGAACCTTTTTTTTTTTTTTTTTTTTTTTTTTTACATGGGGAAATGCGTTTATGCATACCACTGAGCCCGGGGAAGGCCCAGTGGGTATGTGGGACTCACCGGGCAACTGCCCGTACTACCCACTAAAACCCCATGGTGTACCTCCTCTGCCGCTCACGACGGGAACACGGGAACGCTTACGCACACGACCGCGAACCCACCGCGGCTGTCCGTTACCGGACCCGCCTCTGGGGAGTACTCCCCCTTGCGACACGCCAGTACACATGACGCCCCGCAACCACCCGGGAACCTACCCGCCAATGGGCGCCAGACAAAATCCCCGTGTCTGGACGCCCGAAGTCCCCCTGCGATGGGTCAGTTCAGTGGCCCCACCGCCAGCCACTTCGGCCGCAGAGGATAGGGAGAGCGGCGCACCGTTATACCAACCTAACCTAACCTAACCAACGCCTGAGGGGTCTAGCCTGGCTACCTCTCACGCGAATCGGACATTTGCTGAAACGTTGGATGGAGAATTACCTTCACTAACATAACGGCTAAATCCTATAGAAAAAGGTAAATAAGTAGACTATACTGCCGGCCGGCAAATTCATCAATGTTCTGTTAGAGTAAATACTTAATTTTGACAATTCTATATCGACCCTAATTATAGCAGGGTAATCTTAGATCTTGGTATTTCTTGGCTTCTGAGTTGGATCTGCAGGCTAGGATTCTTTGGACCTTAAGTAAATAAGCAAGATTAAACCAAGCATAATAAATATTGTATTGGAGAATTTAAATTGCATGTTTTGTCTTCAACGTTACATGCTAGCTTGAATGGCCGTCCAACGTACCTACGGCACGGTTCTTTGGATTTTAAGTAAGTAAACGAAATTAAACCAAGGATAATAAATATTGTATTGGTGAATTTAAATTGCATGTTTTGTCTTCAACTTTACATGCTAGCTTGAATGGCCGTCCAACGTACCTACGGCACGGTTCCTTAGATTTTAAGTACATAAGCAAAATTAAACCAAGAATAATAAAGATTGTATTGGTGAATTTGAGTTGTATGTTTTATCTTCCACTATAGTACCCACTAGCTAGTACATTACCGAACGGTCTTGATACAATAGTTCTTGAAGCTCGTTCCGGTCTAAGTTTATCCAGGTAATTTTATTAATTTCAAAATAGTAACGAGTATTTTTAGTTTTGAGTGATTCCGAAGAAAGGTATAGCGTCCTCGCGTACAGAGCGACCGAATGGGGCAAGAATCCCGACTCACCCCACTTTTGGTCTGACTTGCCCCAGTTTATCTTTTATTACCTTTATTCACAGAAATCACTAGAACACAGTTTTATATCGTTAAACCTTTTGTAACATGTTAAATCATGACTCCAAATTAGATTTTGTTATAGATCTCGATAATAAAATATATAGTACAACGCCATCTGGCGAGGAGCAGCGTCTTTTCTATTAGATCAAGTTGTGTTTTCTCCGTATCTGAAAACCAGACGCCGAGTTTGTAAAAAACGCCGAACTCGCGTGCGCCACTTTCTTCGTTAAAGGAATAATGAAAGCTTTTCTTGTTGAAGACAGATTGATAATTTCGCCTATCTAAGAATCAAGAAATAATGGTTGAATTTGCCTCTGCGAGTGAAAGGGAAAAGTTTTCATCTACTGTCTCAAAATAGATAAAATGGTTAATCCACGCAGCGACAGCTAGCTACAAGTGGCGTGAACTAGAAGAAAGGTGGAAACTAAGTGGAGATCTCTATCGGCAAGTAGCGAGCTTCTTAGTGTTGCTATTAATAATTGACGTTCCAGGAATATTTCGGGCTCTGAATAACTTTGGAAGAGGAACATCAGATTAAAAATCCAGAATAGGTCGCATCTTTAAGTTGGCTAACAAATAATAATTACAGAATGCAGCGTTTGATATGTCGAAAATAATTTAAATCTAGAAATCGCTTGCGATGGTCACACCATGGAAGGTTTTGACATAATGCAAAAAATCACATCAAAGTTCCAGAGAGTTGTTTTTTTTTCTATAAACTTGTTCGAGTAAACACCGGATGCTGGCTGGTATGTGCCAAATCTGGCTGGAGGACAGTGACCAGTATTACTAGGCCGACAAGGTCTACTTTACGAAGCAAATGACAGAGTTAGTTCTGGTTTTTTCGAGATAACCGGAAGTTCAAGATCTCAGTAGAATGCTACTCGAAGTTGCAAAACAAAGATAGTATATATATATACAAGAGAGAAGCCTGTGGATTGGATTTTGATTTCGGACGTAAATCTGAATTTTGCATACATAGTTGGCACGTAATTAAGATCGACGCAGGCAGCAGAAAAAACACGCAGTTCTCTTGTGTGAACAAAACGACCGAGGCACGCTGTCCAGAACGAAGCTGCCCTGTTACAGGCGAAATAAGTATACGAGTGCAAAAGCCAGGTTAGTGTGATTTCTCGTGACTTCAGTATTGTTCCAACGAAATATCTGTTTTGATTTTGCACCGCGTCTATCTAAGGCGGGCATCTCGAGACACATTTGAACACGAAGGAACGTGGGTTTCAGGTTATATCGTGCATCTACGGTCGGCTATTGTCGTCACCACTGCGAGCTGCTGTGCGCGATCACCCGGGGCTCACCACCGTTCGTGGAAGAAGCCGGTCTACGAGGGACTCCAGAAGGACTCCAACGCACCACCTGTCCAGTAGAAGATATCACCACCGTTCGTGGTCAAGCAGTAGGAGCTGATCGAGTGGAGTAAGGAGGCGTTCCGCGGCGGTACGCGAGACGACGATACAGCGTCCCAGGAAGCTTCCAGGTTGGTCCACTCCAAATCAATTTGAGTCAGCGAGCTACGGTAGCGAGGGAAGCTTTCGCCTACTTCTGGGTTAATATATTGTTGAAAGATACTTTCTGTTATTATCAAGATACTTTCTGATATTATCTAGATACTTTCTGTTTATTTTCTATGTACCTTCTGTCTTAGATTCTGTTTACTTTCTATTTTAGAGTTTGATTTCCCTCTGGGAAACACTATCATACACACACACACTTTGTTTGCACTAGTTCTCTTTTAATTTAAAACATTCTATGGCAAAGACAAGAATATTCCGTTGCGTTGTGACCAATACATGTTGAACTGCTGAGCACAGACTCTCTAAGTTTTATTGGCCTAGGATTCTCCAGTACTATAGTAAATTCATATCATACAGGCCGAAGTTAAGTACTAGAATTTATATGTTTGAGGAAATTGTAATCACATTTGAGAATTTTGAGTTTTGAGTATTAAGTTAGTAATATTTCCTATTGTAAGGTCTTGCTGTTTATAATTATTTTGATGCAGAACAAACTAAATTAAGTGTAAAATATTTCTTTTTGAATTCCTCAGTAAAGGGGAGAGTACCATTATTCGATAACTCATGTGTGCTTTTTCTATTTGTTTGTAATAAAGCCCTTTGTTATTGAATTTAACATCTTGTTTTAATTCCTCGCCTTTACCTGAGAAGGAGGTCCGTTTCTTTAGCCGGGCAACGGTCTTTCACTTTTATATCGTTACACCGTCTAACATGGTGATTCTTTACCGACAGCCAAGAAAAGAGTTTTGGCTTTAGAGAAAAAAATGAAAACTTCATCCCAACTTCGTTATGGCTACGATGAAGTTATCAATGAATATTTGCGCAACGATTATATAGAGCCAATTGCAGATATGAAAAATACTACCATGGGATATGTCATTCCACATTTTGGAGTAGTACGTAATGAAAAGGTCTCAACAAAATTACGTATTGTTTTAGACGCAAGTGCTCGAACCGATAAACAAGTGTCTCTTAATCAGGTGCTACATACTGGTCCAAACTTGCAGGGAGATATATTTCGAATTCTTCTCAACTTTTGTCTTTTCCCCTTTGCATTCTGTGCGGACGTAGAGCAGATGTATTTGCAGATCAAGATGGCGCCTGCAGATGTTAAATACTTAAGAATTTTGTATCGTTTTGACCCCAATGATGACATTCAACTTTTCGAGTTCAGACGGCTATGCTTTGGTTTGTCAGTGAGTCCATTTTTGGCACTGAGAACTGTGCGGCAGCTTTGTCATGATGAGTATCAAAATTTCCCTGTGGCTGTTGACGTCGTCCAAAGAGATTTATATATGGATGATGTCGTTTCCAGTGAGAGATCCGTATCAGCTGCAACAGAAGCCGCTTTTCAATTAATTGGGTTGTTCAAGGCGGGAGGCTTCGATCTTATGAAATGGTCCAGCAATTCCATGAAACTGTTATCGCAGCTACCTACGACTCATTTACACCCACAAGTGATTAAATTCGATGATGGCGAGGGGCAAAAGATACTTGGTGTCAAGTGGGAGCCGCAATCAGATATTTTTTCATTCGAAATATCCCAATGCAAGGAACTTTGCTCAAAGCGGAATATTCTCTCCGCTGTTGCTAAGTTGTGGGACATTCTAGGATTTGCTGCGCCTGTAGTTCTTTATGCCAAGTTGATAATACAGGAGCTATGGAGCTTAAAAATTGACTGGGATGAAGTTCCGCCTCTGTCAATTGTCGAGAAATGGAGTAAATTTCAGCAAGAGCTACCGCTGTTATCTCAAATGAATATACCGAGGCACGTAGGAGTTTCAGATGGGATGGAAGTTACTTTACTGGCCTTTTAAGATGCAAGCCAGAAAGCTTACGGAGCAGCAATTTATTTGCATGTACAGTCGTCAAACGGGATTGCGATCCATCTGCTTTGTGCTAAATCGCGAGTTGCTCCACTAAAATCAGTCACTTCAGCACGCCTTGAACTTTGCGGCGCACTTCTTTTGTCGAAATTGGTCAAAGTCGTTCTACTCACCTACGGGTCGCATTGGAAAATCAATCACCTGTTTGCATTCACATACTCAACTGTGACGCTACATTGGATTCATTCCAGTCCGCACCGGTGGAAGACATTTGTAGCTAACCGAGTGGCTCAGATACAAGAAAATCTTGATCCGAAATGTTTTATCACATTGCTGGAAAAGAAAATCCTAGTGATTGTTTATCTCGTGGGCTCACCCCGGCAACTTTGATTGAACATCCTCTATGGCTCAGAGGTCCGCCATGGATTGCTCAAGAGAAAAAATCGTGGCCAGTTCAACCATTTCAGCCAACAAACGCAGATGTTCCGGAATCCAAGCCAGACGTCGTTCTGGTTACAGTAAATCCAGTTCAGTCGTTTTTGTATGAGTTGGCTCAGAGAATATCTTCCTGGGCTAAGCTTATTCGCATAGTGGTCTATATTCTAAGATTCGCCAGAAGACTGAAGTCCTGTGGTCATTTGAAAGTGGAAGATTTGGTTCAAGCTGAGTTGGCCATTATTTGTTCCGTACAGGTAGTGCAATTTGCTGAAGCAGTGGAGGCGGTTCGAGCCAACAAATTATGCTCGAAGTCACTACAGAAGCTGCGGCCAATTCTTGTAGACGAAGTCTTACGGGTAGGAGGTAGATTGGAATACACAAATTTGACTTTTGACCATAAACATCCGATTTTGATGCCACGGAAAGATCACGTTGTTAACCTTATTATTGACGATACTCATCGTAAAAATTGTCACACCGTTTCGCATTTACTATTATCTATATTAAGGCAACGGTTTTGGATTTTACCTGCACGCAATCTGGTACGTTCTCGTGTGCATTTATACAACTTCTGTTTTAGAGCTCGCCCCAAGGCATGCACTCCACCAGTAATGTCAAATTTACCGGAATGCAGATCACAAATCACCAAACCGTTTGCGCACACAGGTCTTGATTACTGCGGGCAACATTACTTTAACTCGCAGGCGTGGGGTCAAGTCTCAGAAGGCTTATATATGTGTATTTCTATGCCTGACTACTCGGGCAGTACACGTGGAGCTGGTTGCACATTTGACCACTGATGCTTTTCTAAATGCACATAAGCGATTTATAGCTCGTCGAGGTCCTGTAGAAAAATTAATGTCTGACAATGCCGCCAATTTTATCGGCACTCGTGCTTATCTAGATGAACTTTACGCCTTTTTGAGATCAGAAAGGGGGGGCCTAGGCGCCGAGCGAAGCGCTGTCTAGTACGAACCAGTGTGTGTTTTTGCGAACGCCGACGGACCGGTAACGCCGCTCGTTGTTATACATTCCGACGTATTGCATGTGCAAGTGCATGGACTCTGTTTTGTGGATCGTTTTGATGGTGGAAAGCTGCCTCCCCCGCAAAGAGTATCGACGACCAGCGTCCAGCACGGCAAGAAGCAAGTTCGGAGTTGAAAGGTACGTGGGATTTTTTGCATTCGGATTGTTCTCTGTAGTCTGGCAAACATAAAGTTCCCCGGCCAAAACAGAGGGAGCTCGGAAAATATTTCCCTCTCCCTCTCCGCAGCTTCCTTCTGCGACATCACGTCCTCGCAGATGGCGAAACCGGCATTCCACGATCTCTCACTTCCGACCATGGTTTTTACCAAGGCCGGAAGCGAGAGGTCGTCCCCTACCGCAGCGACCAGGTCGCGGCGCTCGCTGACCCAAGCTGGGCACTCCTCCAGCGTATGTTGCGCCGTGTCCTCATCACAGTTGCAGTGGTGACACCTTGGGTTCGGTTCCCTACCGGCTATTTTGTACAAGTACTTTCCGAAGCACCCGTGCCCCGTCAGTACCTCCACTAGCCGGAAGGTCAGCGACCCGTGAGCCCTGTCCAACCAGTCCCTTAAGACTGGCCGGAACGCCTCGACTGTCTTTGCGCTAGCCCTGGGTTGGGTCAGCCTCACCTGCCACTTCCCCAGTAAGGATCGTCGAGCGTGGAACCTCCACACTTCAATCGCCCTTGTTGGGGGAGTTTCTCCCCGGAGGCGAAGGGTCATACGCCAATCATACATGTTGGCGTAAACCTCGGCCTCCAGATCCCATGGTGGGGAACCCGCCAACAAGCACGCCGCCTCGTAGGAGACGGTGCGATATGCACGGATGACCCCGATAGCCATCACCCTCTGAGGTCTCCTCAGGAGCGTGATGACTTTCTCCGTCAGGGCCTCCACCCAAATGGGTGCCCCATACAGGGGCATGGACCGCATCACCCCCATGTACAGGAGGCGGGTGCTTACCTTTGGCCCTCCAAGATTAGGCAGCAGCCGCTAGAATGCCGCCGCCGCTCCCATCAACCGGGGTCCCATGCGAGTGAAGTGCTCACGAAAGTTCCACCGGCTGTCGAGGAAGAGTCCCAGGTACTTCGTACCGGACCCAACCTCGACCCGGGTGTCACCGATAGAAATGTGGGAGTCCCGTGGAGCCCTCCGGGGACCGTGAAAACACACGGCCTCCGTTTTGCTGAGCGCCACTTTGAGTCCCAGAGTCCCAACATTTCTATCCTCTCGATAACTTGCGTCACCGACAATGTGGCAAGACGGGCAGCCTCCTCGTACCTGTCCCCCCGGGCCATGACCAGCGTGTCATCCGCATAGCAGATCACGATCTGGGTTTCAACCACTACAGGGATGTCCACCCCACCCATGTGCATGACTGGGGTATCGAATTTGAGTTATTTTGGTGATCAGCATAGCATTGGTTTTGTGTGCCGCGAATTTCAATTTGTTTTTGATACCCCATTCATACACATACGCGAAGGTCTGGTTAGCTTGTTCTTGTAATTTAAGGGCTGTGTAGTGACCGGAAAACATCAAGACAACATCGTCGGCAAACGCCTGTGTGTATACGTCTCGTGCGCTTAGGTCTTCCAGAAGCGGGTCCAGTAGTAAATTCCAGAAAGTTGGTCCTGCAATCGAACTTTGGACACAACCTTTGTTAGTGTTTTTTCTATAAGTTTTGCCGGCATAGTTGACCACTACTCTTCTTCCCTCTACGTAGTGATCAATCAGCCGCCTGAGGTTCAGAGGACACTTTTTCTGGATGAGCTGAGTTTTTATGGCAGTCCACCAGGCGCTATAAAATGCCCCCTCAATGTCGAGTGATACGATAACCATAATTTCCTTGCTCTGTAGGTTTCCTTTTATTTCCTGCATTAAATCATAGAGATTATCCGTGCTTTTTTGCGGGACGAAACCAAATTGTATGGGGTTGGCTTTTGGCAGTAAATGCCATTTGATTCTCCTTACTGCCATTTTTTCGAGAACCTTCCCCAAGATAGACAGGAGTCCAATTGGGCGGTAAGACTTTGGGTTATCGTATTTACTCTTTCTAGGCTTTCGAAGCACTACCACAGCCGCTTCCTTTCAGGGTGAAGGGAAACAGGACAAGGACAGGCGATTATTTATAATCCCCAAGAAAACTTCTGGCACTACGAATATCTGGCTCTACAGCAAATATCTGCAGTGAATCTGTCCAACCCTGGAGATTTTTTCGGATTGAAAAAATCAGAATCAATACAGAAGTGATAGATTTAATCGATATCTTCTTTTTGGATGTCAGTTGCCAAACTTAAAAGGGCTATAACTCAGAAACTGGTGATCATAGACTAGAAGTTTATTTACAGAAGTGATAGATCTCATCGACATCTTCTTTTGGATGACAGCTATCAAACTTAAAAGTCCTATAACTCTGAAACTGTTGATCCTAGACTAAAAGTTTATTTACAGAAGTAATAGATCTCATCAACATCTTCTTTTGGATGTCAATTTGACTGCTGTCTTATTAAATGAAGATCTTGATATGATCTATCCTTTGTTAAGAAACTTCTAGTCTAGGATCTCTAGTTTCCAAGTTAAAATCCCTTTAAAGTTTGACAGCTCCATCCAAAACGTAGATGTTGATATCTATCAAAAAACTATTGTAAAGAAACTTCTAGTCCAAGATCGCTAGTTTCAGAGTTATAGCCCTATTAAGTTAGACAGCTGACATCCAAAAGATGTCGATGACATCTATCACTTCTGTATAAAAACGTCTAGTCTAGGGTCACTAGTTTCAGAGTAATGGCCCTTTTAAATTTGACAGCTGTCATCCAAAACAAAGATGTCGATGAGTACTATCACTTCTGTAAAGAAACTTCTAGTCTATGATTGTTAGTTTTAGAATTATAGCCCTTTTAAATTTGTCAGCTGTCATCCGAAACGAAGATGTCAATGAGATCTATCACTTCTGTAAAGAAACTTCTAGTCTAGGATCGCTAGTTTCCGAGTAGTAGCTGTTTTTAGTTTGACAGTTGTCACATTGACACCTGTCACTTTGACGACACCTGTCACTTTGTTGACACCGGTCACTTTGTTGACACCGGTCACTTTGTTGACACCGGTCACTTTGTTGACACCGGTCACTTTGTTGACACATGTCACTTTGATGACACCTGCTACTTTGACATCTTTCACTATAGACATGAAACAGTAATATTCCAAAACTATTTAAAAATTATGTTTTTTTTTTAAATAGTTATATCTTAGTCTTGTAGTTTGTGTCGATTATTGGCAACGATACTACTGGTAGTGCGGCTGGTAGTGTCGTTTCCAATAAAAAACCGTTTGTTTTCAGTTAAATCTTGGACCTTGATACGCGTGGTAGTCGTGTGAGTTTAACATACGTACACAACCTAGTCTGTGAGTTTGACCCAAGGAAGTTATATGTATTTAGTACCTATGTACATAGAACTTCCTTGGTACGTAAGCACATAGAACTTCGTTTGTTTGACCAAAGGTTGACTTGAGATTGACAATGAATTGAAAATCACATAAACAATAGGTATTCATTTTGGTATAAAAAATCAATACAAGCGTTATATTCGTTAATAAGTGAATGTCCAATTTCACACTTTCTACGATGAATCGAGGAGTAGAAGCCAAAGAAGTCGAGATTACGAATGCTCGCCTAGGCGAGTTGTTTTTTTACTTTTTCGTACATACTCGTACAATATGTACATAGCTATCTACACAGCATTGATGATGTTATATTTAAAAAGAACATCATTGCATAACATCCTACACCGTTACTCCGCGCTGCTGTTGCTGCTGCAATGCTAATTGCAACTCGAGCCACCTCTCAGGATGTACGGGCCGTAATCACAGATAAATAATAGTAGGATAGTAGGTGTCCACTACGCTGCGCTGGGGCGCCAGCTCAAGCTGGCCACTGAACTGGCATGGTTATGGTTGGCTGGTATTGTTTGAACCATAGTAGAAACAGAACTATGGGTGATTGGACGTCGCATCGCCACCGTCTTGCATTATGTGGTTCTCTGGATCGCCGATTCTCATAAAGTTACCTACGTACTCATATAAAATAAACGTTTCATTCTAGACATGGAGATGTCGGACTCTACGCAGACGCAGTGGACCGCGGGCCGCGCGGGCAGAGGCGCGGGAGGCGGAGAACGCCACGGCAGCGACGCGCGCGTGCCCCCTTCGCCCGATCTCACCGGCTCCTACTTTCAGGTGAATGTAGCATTCTCTCTCACTTCCATAATTCAAACACAGGTGGACCACAGATTAGAGATATGTAGGAGTGGAGTGAACTTACTCCACTCCTACATATATCTAATCTGTGGTCCACTCGCAGGGTTTTCAGATGAAGTTTTCATAAATCACCTCTATGCAGCAAAAAAACCATTAAACCGACCAAAAAATTATATTATTTCAGCAATAATTCCATAAATATTTTGTAACTACCTATTTCTTTTTAGGGTTCTGTTGTACCTAATAACCGCTACTTAGTTGTATAAATAAATATGGAGTCTTTTTTTTTGGGTGGACCCAAGTTTTGTTTTGTGTTATGTACGCCATTGAGGTGGGTCTCGTTGAATAGTTATTTTAACATTATAATGAGGTTTCTTCCTCGAACTGCTAAAGTACAGACAGAACAAATTATTTTCATTAAATCTGTATCAGGCCCCCAATTCAGATCCTTTCGATAACAAACCGAATCGATTCGATTCGATATTGTGATGTAAAAATTTATGATTGAATTGAACGATTTCATACCGAACCCACAGAATAAATAATACCCAATCGATCGACAACTGAGTTATCGAAAGGTTCTGAATAGGGGGGCTGGCTACAGAACCCTAAGTCTATGCGTGTCCGACACGCACTTAGCCGGTACTTTTTAACTTGCTGTTACTCTTCGAGCAAACAACCAACTCAACTCCGTGAACACTTTTACGTAGAAATAAGCCCAAATTAAAAAAAAGTAGCTAAGAACCATCTCGAACACATCAGCTTTCAATTAGAAAACAACCGCATCTGATCGGGGCTAAGTAAGATGCTACAGACAAATACACACGAAAAACTTATAACACCTCTCTTTACGTCGGAAGTTAATAAAACACCATTACCAGCGTAACTACAACGGGCAACGCTACGACATGCGACATCCATAGGTGACATCATCACACTAATCACACTATCACACTAATATTATAAATGCGAAAGTTTGTATGTTTGTGTGTGTGTGTGTGTGTGTGTGTGTGTGTGTGTGTGTGTGTGTTTGTTGCTCCTTCACGCTCGAACGGCTGGACGGATTTGGATAAAATTTGGTACCAGCAGCCTTATTGTCTAACTCTGGTGGTAATGGCAATCAAATCCATTACCATTACCATTGGCGGTTCCAGTTCGCCGTCCAGGGGAATTGTCTAATATTTTCGGTGGTAATCGTCTTGAAAAAGTGAAGGCCATTTCGTTCTTTCCACAGACTTTGTGCTCATCACACAAATGATTGCACCTTGCGAGATTCGAACTTGCAACCATTTGTTGACTCTCAGTCAGGGCACTAGCCAATTCATTTCTTACGACCACCTGGATGAACCGTGGAAAGTATTTTTTTTACAATAGTTTACCTTTGTCCACCTGGGTGTTGCTTGGGAAATATTTAGTTTCCACTGTCCACCTTGTTATCAAAACTTTTCTGATTTGAAGTGCTTAGAGATAATAATTTATTGGTCTATTTTGTTGATATTTGTTGTTAAACATTGAACATCCATAGATATTATAATAGCCACATGGTCAGCACCAATATTAGGGGCTTGAGAGCCTGTCCATTAGTTTGGAGATGTTGTTTTTCTGCAGTTGGCTACAAATTCGCCCATCAAAATATTCTTAATTTTATGTTTTTGTAGGTTAGGTACTTATAGTGCCTGTAATCGAATAAATTAGATATGTTAAACTGAAATAAGTGCTAGTAGAAGTAAATATCGAAATATTCTCTTTGTATCGAACTATATATATCACAAAAACCAGTGAATTTTCTGTTTGACTTTCGCAAGTTTGGAAGTCGAATTTTCGGAGAATTAATGCCTGAAATTAATAAACCGCAATTAATTATGATACCTAGATTACCCCTTCCCTTTGAACTTACGCAAACAGTCAACTTTTAATTCAATAAAGCTATAATTTCGTCACAAACTCAAAGCCAGTTGATACGAAAGGTTAGGACAGAGCAACCTTTTTCATTTGACATGTCTCGGTGGCGATGAAAATTTAGACAATACCAATATATGTAAAAATATGATGTTTCGTTCATTCATTTCGCTTAAAAACAGCTGATAGTGGGGACTCGGTGAAGATCACCGAGGAGATCACCGGTGGATAGTTAGACAATTCGAATTCGGAGATTCATGTTCATAATGGTGTAAATGAACGTCAGTTTCATTATCACCAGAGTTAGACAATAAGGCTGCAGGATAGCTTATATCCTGGATTAACACATAGGCTACTTTTTATTCCGAAATAGGAGAAAAAAATATTATTGTTTTCTTTAAGACTTGAAATAAAAACGAAAAATATAATTAATTTTTTTATTTCTAAGTACCAGAAGAGCATAAACACTTAAGAAGTAGGAGAAACAAAATTGAAAAAAAAATTGGTAGGTGTGGCAAAGATTGACCGCGGGCGAAGCTGCGGGGCGCAGCAAGATGGATGGTTATATAGCTATGGATATATGGATGGATGTTTGTTACTCTTTCACGCAAAAAACTACTGAACGGATTTGCATGAAATTTGGTATGGAGGTAGCTTATACCCTGGATTAACACATAGATTACCTCTTACCCCGAAAAAAAATGCAGGGTTCCTGAGGCACGCGGGTGAAACCACGGGGCGCAGCTATCACACTAATATTATAAATGCGAAAGTTTGTATGTTTGTGTGTGTGTGTGTGTGTGTGTGTGTGTGTGCGCGTGTGTGTGTTTGTGTGTGTGTGTGTGTGTGTGTGTGTGTGGTGTGGTGTGTGTGTTTGTTGCTCCTTCACGCTCGAACGGCTGGACGGATTTGGATAAAATTTGGTACCAGGATAGCTTAAATCCTGGATTAACACATAGGCTACTTTTTATTCCGAAATGGGAGAAAAAAAATATTATCGTTTTCTTTAAGACTTGAAAAAAAACCGAAAAATATAATTAAAAATTTTATTTCTAAGTACCAGAAGAGCATAAACACTTAAGAAGTAGGAGAAACAAAATTGAAAAAAAAAATGGTAGGTGTGGCAAAGATTGACCTCGGGCGAAGCTGCGGGGCGCAGCAAGATGGATGGTTATATAGCTATGGATATATGGATGGATGTTTGTTACTCTTTCACGCAAAAAACTACTGAACGGATTTGCATGAAATTTGGTATGGAGGTAGCTTATACCCTGGATTAACACATAGATTACCTCTTACCCCGAAAAAAAATGCAGGGTTCCTAAGGCACGCGGGTGAAACCACGGGGCGCAGCTATCACACTAATATTATAAATGCGAAAGTTTGTATGTTTGTGTGTGTGTGTGTGTTTGTGTGTGTGTGTGTGTGTGTGTGTGTGTGAGTGTGTGTGTGTTTGTTGCTCCTTCACGCTCGAACGGCTGGACGGATTTGGATAAAATTTGGTACCAGGATAGCTTAAATCCTGGATTAACACATAGGCTACTTTTTATTCCGAAATGGGAGAAAAAAAATATTATCGTTTTCTTTAAGACTTGAAAAAAAAACGAAATATATAATTAAAATTTTTATTTCTAAGTACCAGAAGAGCATAAACACTTAAGAAGTAGGAGAAACAAAATTGAAAAATAAAGTAATTTAAAGTGAGTATGCCTCCCCATGAACATTGAATAGTGTGATTATATTTTAAAGAAAGTCGTGTTAGTTACACTATTTATAACTCAAGAACGGCTGAACTGATTTGTCTGAAATTTGGTATGGAGGTAGCTTATATCCTGGATTAACACATAGGCTACTTTTGATCAAGAAATAGGGAAAAATATTAAATATCGTTTTCTTTTAAAAAAATAAAGTTATTGAGAGTGAATATAACCTCCCCATGAACATTAAATAGTGTGATTATATTTAAATAATGTTTTTCTACGTACCAAGAGAGCAGAAAAACTAATATATATTAAAATAATAAAAAAAGTACCATGAGAGCAGAAATACTTAAGAAGTTGGGGATATTACATTGACAAATAAAGTTATTAGAAGTGAGTATACTTCCCCGTGAGCATTAAATTATTGTGATTATATTAAAAAAAATAACATTTTAAAGTACCAGGAGAGCAGAAACACTTTAGAAGTTGGAGATATTACATTGACAAATAAAGGTTATTAGAAATCAGTATACCTCCTACCAGGAGAGCAGAAATAAAAAATTGAAGAATTGAAAAATAAAGTTATTAAAAGTGAATGGTACTCGAGAGTGTATTAGCCGAAGTTCGGGCTCAGTGGCTTGCTTTGAGAGAGGCCTATGTCGAGCAGTGGACTGACACGGTCTGATGATGATGATGATGATGATGATGATGATACCTCCCCATGAACGTTAAATAGTATGATTATATTTTAAAAAAATATTTCAAGGTACCAAGAGAGCAGAAACAGAAGTTTTATCATTATTAATATATTTTTGCAATTTTTTTAAGTGACATGGCGGGGGTGGATTTTGAGGGTTGTTGGTAGAGGTTTTAAAAGGGACGGGGCCAGTGGGAGGAGTATGGGACCAAAATAAGGAAGAAAACGGAAGCTTTGAAGGAATTTTCAAAATGATGTGTCAAAGTGACAGGTGTCAAAGTGTAAGGTGTAAAAGTGTCAGGTGTCAAAGTGACAGGTGTCAAAGTAGCAGGTGTCAAAGTGACACCCTAGGGATGCAAAAAGGAGGGATTTTATTAAATGTGTTTTCTAATGTGGTAGGTGTGGCAAAGATTGACCGCGGGCGAAGCTGCGGGGCGCAGCAAGATGGATGGTTATATACCTATGGATATATGGATGGATGTTTGTTACTCTTTCACGCAAAAAACTACTGAACGGATTTGCATGAAATTTGGTATGGAGGTAGCTTATACCCTGGATTAACACATAGATTACCTCTTACCCCGAAAAAAATGCAGGGTTCCTGAGGCACGTGGGTGAAACCGCGGGGCGCAGCTAGTTATAAAATAAGCGAGCCAATGTTACATTACTAGATCAGTCAGAAACAGTGTGTACCTACGCCTAGTCAACTCTGCGTACTGTCACAGTAAGCATATTTATATAGTCCTTCCTAGTGTAGTAATGCGCCGAGCTACCTAATGTGATTGTAGCGTAGTACCATAGGTGGTGGTGCAGAAACACAATCGCGACAGTGAGCCCATTTAAAAACAATTATGGCAGCCGACACGGCTACCCGCCGCCTCCAGTCCCATTGGCGAACAGGTATATACATAACTAGCTGTGCCCGCGGCTTTGCCTGCGTGGTCATTTCATTTAAAAGTAGCCCACACGTGTTATTCCAGGACCAAAAGTACCTACAAAGTACAATATTATACTACATTTCTTCAAAATTCGTTCAAATAGTTTTTTATCGATTGCTCGGCATCTAATCATCGGAATAAGGCTAGCGCACACTGCCTTGCGTTTTTATAACGCATATTCTGTGAAGTACGGAGTGTCATACAAGTGCACGTATTGCGATGAAATAAACGCATATAATACAATATGAAATAAACGCTAGAATAAATGCACCGCGTACCATCGCAAGTACGTGCAAGGCCTAAGATACCAAGTACCCCAGTTTTCGTATAAGTTACGTATATTCAGAATAGGTAGACCTATATATATATATATACATCCCGGTGCAAAATCAGCGTCATTTCATTTCGCATTATTGTAACGTCCATCATTTCTACTTGCCGTAGCCGGGTGATATCAGCGAATACTAGGATATTAACGTTTAGGACTATCATTGTACAGCTTATTTTTATCAAAAAATACACTATTTTAATATAGAGTTATACGTATTGTACGCGCTGCTTAATGAATCTCTAATTATCTATATTTATTTGTATTGCTTAATCTGTTACATGCACACACTCATTCATTCATTTCCCTTCATCCCGCCACCACTCACTCCTAAACACATCCCTCCCACATGTCGTTAGAAACGCACCCACACTTATTGTAAAATTTGCAATAGAATATATATCTTCTCGCTACACTTATTTTATATAATATGGTAAAATAAATAACGCATACTTTACGCATTTCTACTTAATTATCGTTCTTTCCATCGCACAACTTTCATCATTCAAGTTCACCATTTTGTGGCACGAACTAAGTACTAACGTATCTCGTTCAGTCAACTCACGCGCTTATCGCTAAAGAAATAACGCATACAATCGCTATTTTAATTTTAGATCATGGCGGAGAAAGAATTAAAACGCAAAATTACTTTATTGGAATCGAAAAAATAAGTTTTGTTTGCTAGAGTACAGCAGTTATACGACCTTAGCCTAAAGGTTTCCGATCCCATAAATGAAAAAATATTTCTAACTCGCGTCCAGTCTTTGGAGAAAACTAGAATCGATTTCCTAAAAATTGTTGATGATTTGAGTTTGATATACATGAAGGTAGAGGAAGAGGCCATTCCTACATTGAACGTACTTAACGCCTTTGATGATTTATATTGTAATATTCTCGCAACAGAAAAGTCTATCACGCAACTCAAAGCTAACGCAGATAATCACAAATCAAAATTGTCAAAAAGATTAGCGCCACTCGAATTAGTCTCATTCGATGGTACTCCTAATAAGTGGCCAGTGTTTTATCAAAATTTTAAAAGTTTAATTCATGATAATTACATGCTCACTTATGCCGAAAAGGCCCAATACCTAGTAGGTAAACTCTCAGGAAGGGCATTCACCATTTGCTCAGGTATTCCACCTACAGGTGAGAATTACCACATTCTGTGGGATAATCTTGTTGAAAAATTCGAAGATGTTCGTGTACAGGCTTCTATGTATATCGAGCAAATGTTACATTTTAAGTCACAATCTTCAGACGCATTCTTAGAACAGTTTTGCTCCGCCGAAGCAGCTATACGGCTATCTTACAAAAGGTTAGGCGCGCAACGGTTGACGTATTGTGCTTTGCAAAAATTACACCGACAACCGGTTTAGTATCGCCTTCCGATTTGGATAAAGCTGAACTCTTTCTCATACGCCACGTACAAAGTACTTACATCGCTCAAGATATCTACGCAATTAAAAATAGTAAACGCATCAGTAAATCGCTCATCAAACTTAACACTTTCATTGATAACGAAAACATAATTCTCAACTTGATTACGGACAAAAACATCCGATAATTCTTCCATCGAAACATCGCCTCACGCAACTAATTGTTGATCACTTTCATGTATGTAACTTGCATACTGGTCCTTCCCTATTGCTCTCCCTGCTTCGGCAGAAGTTTTGGATTCTTGCGGCTAGGAATCTAGTCCGACAAAGAGTACACCAATGCAATATTTGTTTTAGGCTTAACCCTAAATCATCTAACCCATTAATGGGCGATCTCCCTTATTTTAGAGTCTCAGAAGCAAAGGCTTTTGTTTACTCAGCAGTAGATTATGGTGGTCCCTTTTTCATCACACATATTCGCCGTCGTGGTGCTAAAAGCCAAAAGGCGTATATCTGTATATTTTGCTGCCTTACGACAAAAGCTCTGCATATCGAGCTAGTCTCTGATTTAAGTTCAGATCTTTTTCTCGCAGCTTTCAATCGCTTTATCTCTAGAAGAGGTCACGTTGCTATTATATATAGTGACGGAGTGACCTGTTTTTTGGGGGCAAAACGCAAACTCAATGAAATATACACTTATTAGAATCAGATTCGCATAAAAACTATATTGGTCAACAATTAGCTGATCAGCGCATAAAATTTCTCCATAGTCCTCCCTATGGACCGCACTTCAATGGTCTCTGTGAGATAAATGTCCGCTGTGTCAAAACCCATCTCTTTAAAGTCATAGGTCTTCAAATTTTAACATATGAAGAGTTCAACACCATCTTGGTGCAAATTGAAGGCTTATTGAATAGTCGCCCGCTATGCAGAGAAATTAACTCAGACGCATCGAACCTCGCACTTACACCAAATCATTTTTTAAACGTGACACCCCTAAAGTTTCTGGCAACTAAAGATTTGACAAACGTAGTCGACAATCGCTTGACTCGCTATCAACTCATAAACAAATTAGTCCAAAGCTTTTGGCGTCGATGGAGTGTAGAATATCTAACTTCTCTCCAACAACGCGAAAAGTGGAACACCATAACCAACCCCATAAAACTAAACCAAGTCGTGGTAATTAAAGACAGCAACGCACACCCTCTGTGTTGGCCATTGGGTGTCGTGGACGCAATATATCCAGGAAAGGATGGTATAATTCGCGCTTTGAAGGTCAGAACTGCTTCCGGCTGTTATGTACGGCCAGTTGTACGAGTCTGTCCTCTTCCTCTGCAATAAATATTCATATATTTTTATATATCTAGGTATACTATAGTTTTAATTTTCTCCAACTCTTACTCATACATTAAATGTCTAATTTTAAGTAATTTTATTCACTCTGTCTAGTTATTTCTAGAGGGAACCTCTAGGCCGGGGGAGTTGTACGCGCCACTTAATGAATTTCTAATTATCTATATTTATTTGTATTGCTTAATCTGTTACATCACACACTCATTCATTCATTTCCCTTCATCCCGCCACCACTCACTCCTAAACCAGCACGAGAGAACGACGCTACGCTAAAAGAAACGCATCAAACGCTTCAACCGCAAATTATTCAAAAATAATTCAAAAACATAAATATACCGCGGCCGCGAGTGATTGAACAGAGTGTTAATCAAAAACATAATTTGACTGTGATAAAGGAACACCAGTGCCGAAATTGGATTACAGACCTATCGAAGAAACTACTACCTTGCATCTGTGGATCTCATCTCTGTGATTACAGGTACCTAATTCTCCTTTTTCCTTCACCTGCCTAAACTTTACCATACGTATATCGTCAAGCATACTGCTTTTATTTTAAACTCCCCATTACATTCCTTATCATCAGACTTCCCATGTATACTAATTAACTTACATTTACTTCCCTTACTGTTCTGCATCCAATAAAATGCGACGTTGCCAGACTTACTACCATGAGAATAAAACAGCGTAATGAGATCAAAAGACATTTATCAAAATATATTGATTACATTATGGAACACAAAGCAAGAAGTTGACTCGTATAATTATAACTTAAAATATAGATGAAAATCTATTTCTAAAAAAAGCCAGGGAGTACCCAATATAATAAGGTAGATAAAATTTGCAGAAAATTAAAGTTTAACATTTACTAGCTAAACCTTGTATATTTAGGATAAAATATACAAGGTTTAGCATAAAGACCCACAATTACATTTAATTTGCACTTTTTGGATTATATAACACTAGTTTTCACGCCCGCGACTTCGTACGCGCGGACTATTGTTTATCGCGAAAAAAACATCCTATTTTCTTCTAGGATAATAAAAACCAATGCAAAAGTAGATAAAGTACCAATGCTCTTGATGTTTTTGACAGACTTGTTATTTCGTTTCCATGGCAACCACAGACCATTCTGTGATGGCAATCCTTCCTTACAGTGAGTAATCAACATTTTCTAGTTTTCCAGTTAAAAGTTACAATTTTCCGGGATAAAAAGTGTCATTCCAGGGTAAAAGCTTTATTCTAAATTTCATCAAAATCCGTCAAGCCGCGTGAAAGCTCCCCAAACAAACAAACAAACAGACAACGTTTTACTTTTATATATTGCTATGAATAATATAAGAGAGAATCATTTTGATTGGCCTTAAAACTATATTAAGGTTGATACAGTATACGCAAAATATCGGCATTCTATACTTATAATAAAGTAATAATAGTACTATATACGGATGCGTAATCCCGTACAATATGGATGACATCATTCGACGTCCTTATATATAGTTTAAAAAAGGTAAAGGTAGGTATTAGGTATTTAGAATAGTATCAACGCGTTTTAGCATGAAGATCATGTTACACTTAATTTTTACTTACTCATTGCACTATACAACACATTATTTATAAGAAATAAGTATCTTGATTAGCTTTACAACTAACTATAAACGGACGACAAATGCTGTGCAATATGAATGGTTAATACTCATTTGACGTCCTTATATGCAGAATTCTAAATAAATAAAATTAAATAGTATTAGGTATATCACAGTTTGTGGCACGAAGATCCAGGTACACTTAATTTGTACTCAATGCATTAGATAATGTATTATTATTATTATTATAAAAAAGAGCATCTCGATCAGCGTTAAAACTATATAAGGACGTGTTGAGTAATATGAATGAATTATGCTCATTCAGGTCCTTACATGCAGTTTTCTAAAACAAATGATATATTGAATGTTTTAACAGATTACACCTAATTTGTACTCTTTGCACATAAGAGAGTTTTTTTTATTATTACGGACTAGGACTAATCGTTTGACCACGATCTCACCTGATGGAAAGCGATGATGTGGTCGAAGGTGTAACACGTTTGCCTAGTAGATACCTATTCACTCTTGACTTGAACACACCTGGGTTATAATTTACCGGAATCACTAACGACGGCAGGGCATTCCACTCCTTTGTAGTTCTTATTATAAATGAAGAAGGGTAACGCTTCGTTCTTGTGCGAGGTATTTCAACCATAAAAGGGTGGGGCTTTGATGATCGTCTCGTCGTACGGTGCTGGAAAGGTGATGTGGGAATCAGGTTGTGCAGTTCTTGTGCACACTCTCCAAAGTGCAATCTGTAGAATACGTCGGTATTCTTGCTTGGCTTGCTACCTCACGTCGATGCGCCAGACTTTGAAGCTTACTCTTTACTAGAGTGTCATTCTCAATGAGCCTGATAGCACGACTCTCAATTGAATCCAATGACTCGAGCTGATACTTGACAGAACCGTCCCAGAAGTGGCAGCAGTACTCCATACAAGATCGGACCTGTCTCAATTAGTGCTAAAATATATACAAGGACGCACAATTTTCTGAACTATGAATTATTTACGCCAATTCGACGTCCATATATGAAGTCCCCAAAAAAAAGTAATCATAACTACGATTTATTAGGACTATTATAATAAAAAATTAAATTTTAATTATTCTTACTAGATAATGTAACGTACGAGAGAATCATCTCGATTGGCGATAAAACTTTAATACGGACGCCCATTTTTGTGCAGTATGATTTGTTTATGCTAATTCGACGTCCGTATATCCAGTTTTCTAAAAAAACACTAAACTATACTTAGGATTAAACTTACAAGTTTTAGCAAAACACCCACAGTTACATTTAATTTGCACTCTTTGTATTATACGAGAGAATCATTTTGATTTGCCTTAAAACTGTATACGGATGCCCAATTTTGAAGAAAATGAATCATTTATCCTAATTTGACGTCCGTAGAAACATTTAGCCAAGCACATCTATTATCATCTATAATAAGCTAGAAAACAAATCAGTCGATTCACGAAATTGCGTGTTCTTAAAAGTATGTCGTTACAAAAATTGCGAATACTTACGTATACTCTTTGTTAGTTACACATAGTTTACATTATATCAATGTTACAATCAATAAACGCATTTATCTTCAGGATAGTGATCATATCAATCGTATTCACAATTGGAACACCAAAATGCTTTCCAATTCAGAAAACGAGTAATGTTTCCAGAAGCATTCATGTCAGCAACAATATGACGAATTTTGCCATTAAAATGTACATTAATCCGACAATTGAAACAATGGGATCTTAAATTAAAATGGACTTCATTCCAAGGCCATTTAAGATTGTTCTTAGAAAAATGATTAAATAAACCTTTGTTTAGAAACATGTCAATATCTGCACATATTCCATTTTTAGTTACATTTATAAAAAAAGTCAACTCAGGTCGAATCTCAAGTTTTACGTCGGCATCCTGAGGGCTCAGTCTGAGCGGGAAAAAAGCTCGTTAATGTTTGTCAGTTTAGGGTTCCTTTAGACAACAAATGAAATATTTATTTTAAAATTGTATCTCTCATAAAATTGTATTGTCTGTTTAGCGTAGTTCTTACACCAAATGTCAAGAACTATTTGAAAGTATTTATTTAATAATAATAATTTTCTGTCTTCTCCTATTCCATAAGAGAAAGCATAGTAGGGAGAAATAGTGTTGACAAGATAAAATCAATATTTTTACACTTCAAATGTTATTATTCGGCATTTTAATAAATAGATAGGGATGGACGGACGTCAAAAAATATCATAGGAGCACGGAAGCGCACGCCGCGAATACTCCACATGCGGACTGAATGATAATAATCAATCGCAACATCAAGCATTAAAGATGAACTAACTAATGTCATTGTGCACGGTCTGGCAACGTCGCTTTCGTTGTCCTAGTGGATGCACAATACGGTTTGATATAAAAGCACCACTTATGACAGTGGCGCCACCGTTTTTAGCAGTGAAATAATGCTGAACCACGGAAATATTCAGTTTAGTCAAAATGGAACTCAAGAGACGTCCAATTTTTTTTCTCATTTTTCAGGTTTCTGTGATGAGAAGAAGGTGAAAGTGATAGTCGCAGTCTCGCGTTTTGCGTCCGTATAACGGACGCCCGAAACAGGTGGACGTCACATTAGATGCAAAAAGGGCCATGTTGGGTGCACAATTATAAATATATATATTATATATGAATTTAGCGGCTCCCTTGGTTGCAGTGAATGAAATGCTTGCGTGTTATAACATCAATCAGCGCCATCTAGTTAAATCAGAGGGAAAAATTTGATGCGCTTGGTTTATGCGCTTGAGTTGTTGATGCTGGTAAATTATGTAGTGTTACAACCTTAATTATCTTCTTTGTACAGTCTTTTTTGTTCATATTGCTTTATTATAAGTACAGATACTACGCTCTAGTGTAGAGGTCCTACAATAAAAAGACTTACGCCCGTATTAAGGAAGTAGGATACTCCATTGTGCTATACTCGTACTCTAATATCTAAGAACCATCTCGATTACCTCAGCTTTCAAACATATTAAACCGCACCTAAATTGGACCATTCGTTTGGAAGCTACGATTCTCACCCCTTTTTCTCACCTCCCCCCTCCCCCTCCCCATATAGCTAAGAACCATCTCAATAAACTGACAGCGACCAATTTCATTTTGGCATATATTTCAAGTTGTCAAATTCAACTGACGAGACTGTTTTTCATTTTGACAACATAAATAGTATTGCCATTAGTTAAAAATTGCCTAGATATCGGTAATTTGCCAAGATGAGCATCTGTAGTAAATGTGTTAAGCAAATTAAAGCGAGTGACCTCAGAGCTTGCTCCAAGTGCAACGCTGTTTACCACTACCAGTGTTTAGGCATATCTGCTGAGAATTTTGACAAGGAGTCGAAGCCCTATAGGGCTACTTGGAAGTGTTCGGAGTGCAGAGCTGCGGACAAACGGAGGGAAAGCTCTGTTACGCCTTCCCAATCTACCCCAGTCCAGATATTAGATTCACCAGCTACTGACAGCATCGAAAATTTAAAAAGTTATATCGACAAAAAATTAGATGAGTCATTGTCGAAGCTTCTTAAAGATATAAAACGTGATTTTTCGGCGGAAAGTTCAGATACTTGCATCAAAATTCAAGAACTGACTGAAAGTGTCAACTTTATGTCCACAAAGTGTGAACAGCTGAAGGCAGACTTAGATACTAAATCCAAGAAGATAGACAACTTGGAGATTGAGAACAGCACATTGAAATCACATGTGACTGACCTAAACGGCAGATTGAATCAATTTGAACAGCAATCTCGCGAGTGCAATCTCGAAATTCAGTGCGTCCCTGAGCATAAGTCTGAGAACTTGAACATGGTTATACGGCAACTAGCTACCACCGTGGGCTATTCTTTACCTGAGTTCGAGTTATCTCACTATCATCGTGTAGCTAAAATAAACCAGGACTCAAATAGACCTCGCTCGATTGTGGTGAAACTGTCCAGCCCACTGGTCCGAGATAAAATCTTAAACGCAGTCAAAACCTTCAACAGGACCCATCAAAACGACAAGCTCATTTTATCGCACTTAGGCCTTGGCAAAAAGAAGCCAATTTACGTTTGCGAGCATCTATCCCCCGCTAACAAGCTTCTACACGCGGCTGGTCGAAAAGTTGCAAAGGATAAAAAAGTTCAGTTCGTGTGGGTAAGGAACGGCCGTATCTTTTATGAGGAAGGATATCAATTCCAGGAGCTTTTTGGTTAAGGACTTGGATTTTCTGATTTCTCTCAAATTCGACTAGTTTGATTAATAGTTTCACTATGTAAAACTTCCTTAAAATGTATTGATATTAACTTTCTTTACCAGAATGTTAGAGGTCTTTGGACTAAAACCGGAGTTATATTAAATAATGTATTAAAACAGGGCTCGGATAATGTTCTGTTGACTGAGATATGGTTGAATGACTCGGTGTTCGATCATGAACTTTTCGATAGCTGGTATATGGTTTTCAGGCGAGACCGAGTTTCAACTAACTCTGACAAATCTGATGGTGGTGGAGATCTTATTGCAGTTTTAAAAAAACTGGAACCTGTTCGTAAATTGAAATGGGAGTCTGCAAATGAAGACCTTTGGGTTGTAATCAGATTAAAGCAAGGCAACTCAACGATCTCTCTATGCATTTGCACCCTATACCTACCTCCCCCTGTCACTTATAGTCGTTATTGAGTATTACAGATGGTGTTCAGCACAAAATGCCGCAAAAATCAATACTCTTACTGGCAGGTGACTTTAACCTTCCTCATTTGCAGTGGAGTTTTGATATTGACTCCAATTGTTTGCTTCCCGGTTGTGCCTCGAGTCCAACCGATAGTCTGCTTATAGACACTCTCTCTTTTAATGGCTTCTACCTAATGGTATTTTTGGACATTTATTAAGTCATTAAGATCAAATAGCAGTGAAATCCCCGACGAAATGTTCCTCAACAATCAGTATGTGCAAGGAGGGGAGGACAAGGAATTAGCGACCTTTTTTTCTAAATATTTTCACTCCACTTATCTTGCTCAACCATCATCAAAACCTAGTGATCACGTGGATACAATTAATAATCATAGATCACTCAGTTCTTGCATTCTTTCAGAATCAGATATCTTAAAGTCACTTCAACTAATAAATAGTAATAAAGGCCCTGGCCCAGACTTTATCCCTCCTATTTTTATAAAGACATGTTCATTTCAATTAGTTAAGCCTCTTCACCACATATTTAATAAGTCCCTGTTGTGCGGAATCTTCCCCACTAAATGGAAGCTTGCTCATATAACGCCGATTCACATAAAGGTTGACCAAAGTGATATCGCGAACTATAGACCCATATCTATGCTATCTTCATTGGGCAAATTATTCGAATCAATGGTTCAAAAAATTATTCATTACCATTTGACACCATTATTTGACCCACGCCAACACGGTTTTTTGCCTGGAAGGTCAACGACATTGAATCTCTTGAATTATGTCAGTGACATTTGTGAAGCGTTAGAAGACAAATTTGAAGTTCATGCTATCTACACCGATTTCTCCAAAGCATTCGATGTGGTTGATTATAGCCTGCTCATCCAAAGGCTCGGTCATGCAGGAATCTGTGGTTCCTTATTGAGATGGTGCGATTCATATCTTCGCAATAGGTCTCAGCTTGTCATGGTTCGAGGTTTTAAATCTGCCGCGTGAATGGTACCATCTGGTGTGCCCCAGGGTCCCATCTTGGTCCCATGTTCTTTTTGGCATTTATTAATTGTCTTTGTGCCTCAGTTACATCCGAGTATCAAATGTTTGCTGATGATTTTAAACTTTATAGGGTAATTCGTGAGCACGCAGACACGGTATCCTTGCAAAATGATATAAATGCTATTACTAATTGGTGTTCTCAAAATAAAATGGTCCTGAACGCACCCAAATGTTACTATATTAAATTTACAAGAAAGCGAAATCCTATACAGGCTGTTTATCATATCAATAGTTCTCCGATATCCGAAGTTACTAGTATGCGAGACTTAGGTGTTACATTTTACTCTAAGATTGACTTCAGAGAACATATTGATAATATCATTAAGAAAGGTGCTCGTTTGGCAGGTTTCGTAATAAGGCAAACAAAAATTTTTCAAGACCCTGATTTTACTATAATTCTTTTCAACTGCTATGTTCGTTATCTTTTGGAATATTGCAGCTCAACCTGGAGTCCTTCATATGCTGTACATGTTCACCGATTGGAAAGACTGCAAAAACAGTTTTTATATCACTTATCCTACGCAAATAACCTAAGTCGCAGCTTGACGTCGTATAACTCTAGGCTTGCTCATTTTAACTTAACTACACTTGAATGCCGACGAAATGTTGCTGATATTGTGTTTTTGCACAAAATTGTCAGTGGGAAAAATGACTGTCCTGATTTGCTGAGGAAAGTCAAACTCGCTGTGCCACGTTCATGCAGCCGTGTTATTAACAGAAGAACATTCAGCCTTCCATTGTGTCGCACTACTTATGCCCATCACTCTCCGCTATATCGAATGTGCTCATCTTGCAATGAGATTTGTCATGATCTGGATATTTTTGGCGATTCCATAGATTTCATAAAAAAAAGAGTTTTCAAAATTGTAACTAAATGAGTATTTTTGTTATGTGTTTAGATTATAAATATTATATTTTAGTCTGATTATTTAAAAAAAAGTATTAATTATTATTTTATGCATGTTGTGATCACCTTGAGAAGGTCGTGCACTTATTGTATGTATAATCTAAGTTTGTATGTTGTTGGGAAACTAAAGTGCATCGTCCAGTTTGGTGGACCTTTAATAATAAAAAAAAAAAAACTTTCAACCAAAAACAAACCGCATCAAAATCGGTACATTCTTTTGGGAGCTACGATGTTACAGATAGACACACAGTGATACACACCCTTAACTTATAACACCCGTCTCTTTGTTCGGGGGTTAAAAATGTAAAACAGTAAACAGTTTGGTTACCAATAAAAACAGCCACAAGAGGGCGCTTTTTATGAGGGATTGTAAATCATAAAATAATGATTATTTATTTCTTTTTTAAACACGCACTTCAGGTAAAACGAACAAATTTACAAATTAAAAAACAACAAAGTAAATTGACAGAATTCTTTTCTGTTTTTGAGTTTTTTTCTAAATGATCCGAATTTGAATTATTGTGACCTATTTTGTTGTAATGATTTGACGATTTACTTCGAAAGGAGCCTTAGATATATCAAGAAAAATATAAAAATAATGCATAAATTATGTAAATGCTTAAAAATATGGGGCAAAACATTTCAAGAAGCGCATGATTTCGATCCACGCACGTCTGAATTGTAAGGCCGTTTTAATGGGTTTTTTTTATATTACATTTAAATTATCATAATTTTGAATACCTATCCCGCAGGAACCCTATATTTTTTGGGGATAAAAAGAATCCGTAATTTTAATATATAATATGAACTTTGACTGTGCCAAGTTACATCAAACTGCGTCCAGTAGTTTCAGCGTAATATGTGTTCTTTTAAATAACTTTCAACCCCTATCCTGCGGGAACTCATGTTTTTTCGGGATAAAAGTATTCTAAATGTTAATCCATAACATAAGCTATGATTGTGCCAAGTTGCATCAAAATCCGTCGGGTAGTTTCTCAGCGTGATGCGTGTTCAAAGAGACAGACAGTCAGACAAAAATAAAAAAAATACCTTTTTGCACTCTTTATCGATTTTGAAGTTTTACTCAATTATAAAATTTAAAAAATATTTAATGTACAGATTTAGCCCAGTTACAGTTTTATTATAGTATAGATAGATAGATAGATAGATATATAGAAGATATAGAATATAGATAATAATAATATCTACTAACTACAAATAAAATAAACAAACATCATTCAAAACAATCTACCAAATCAATTATTTTATTTGTAGTTAGTAGATATTATTATTAAATTCGTATATTCGTTTTCGCGCAATAGGTACATCGCGCGAAAACGAATGCATTATAATAGCTTTGAGCTGTTTTATTTCATATTATTACATTATATTTATTACTTCATAATTAAATATAACTTTCGACCCCATATGTCATATTATTATTAGTTGATGTTTGATTAGTCGGTATTTTTTACCGCAACGAAAACAAACTTTATATCTGTAGAGACATTGGCATAAAGCATGGCTATCATTTCGACAGCGAGGGCAAAATATAGGTAGTGCAGGTTTCTTAGAATCTGCAGCAATTGAATGTACAGGGTAAGATTGAGGGTAAGGGTGTGTTTGCACAAGTGGTTGTTGAAAGGTATTGTACGGATAATGTGCATATTAGGTGTAGCAGCAACTTTGTGTTGGGTGTTAGAAGTTGAAGGCTTCGTTAAGTTTTGTAATGTAGAAGGAGTACCAGAGTTAGACATTTCAATGCAACTTTCATACCATTTGTAAGATTTAAATAATGTTGCGACCGAGTCAAGATCGTTTGATGATAACATTTGACCGAATTTGGGTCGCAAGTTACGCCTAAAATGACAATCTTGGCTTTTTCTGAAATAGCCTCACGTAACATTGCAAGTAATGATTCTATAATTCGGTGAAATAGCAAATCACACGCTCATTTGTTTTTTGTTTGTGTGCATCTATGATTTTCCGTAGTTTATAATCATAATCTGTAATTTCAAATTCTTTTACTAGTAATTTTATTTTAAATGATTCCCAGTCTGGGATTTTTTGTTTGCGAGCCCGAAACCAATCTAAAGGAGGTCCTTCCAGAATATCGTATATGTGATTGTATAGTTCAGTATGTGAAATATTTCGAGCAATTGCGAATTCCTCAACATTTTCAAGAAAATCTTTTGGGCAACTATCCCCCTTGTAAATAAACCGTTTAAATTCGTGACTTGATCTGTTGATCGAAATATTTTCTGTAATAAGGTCAAAATATTTACTTCCTGTAGATGAACAGCTTGGATTTTCTAATTTTTTGTAACGTTTCTATAAATCGAATAAACTTTCGGAAACATTTTTAAAGGTCTCTAGTTGTATTGTTGTAAGTTCTGTGGTAATATTCATGTTATTTATTCTATTTTTATAATGCAGAATATAGGACGCATTCTTCTCC
Organism: Alsophila aescularia; assembly: GCA_946251855.1. Classification (NCBI taxonomy): domain Eukaryota; kingdom Metazoa; phylum Arthropoda; class Insecta; order Lepidoptera; family Geometridae; genus Alsophila; species Alsophila aescularia. The sequence goes on along the minus strand of OX276376.1, from coordinate 69,555,748 downwards.
TTTCGAACCAGGTAGGCATTTAAACGTGCAGAAATCATGGTTATACATTTTTGACTTTCGGCTATATCCTGTTCAAATGTATACGCACTTTGTAAGTCCTGAGTATTCGAGCTACCAAGTAAGGTTGATAACCTTGATCGTAAATTTTCTGCAGTATCTGTTGTATGCTGAGAATCTAAATGCTGAGGTCCGCATTTCGATATTTTAATTCATAGATCAATTCATAGGTTTATTTAGATGCGCAGGATTCATTTATATTAATATGAGACTGGCAAATGAAATGAAGTCTTTATTCTGTAACGTTACGTTAGGTGCGATAGCAACGCTTTAAAAATAAAACTAAATAATAAAAAAATACCGTTAATGCAACTACGCGTTAATGCGTCACGCATAATAACGCGTCAAAGTATAGAGCAATTCGGAACAAAGTAGGACAATAGTGAAATTCGGAACAAAGTACGTATTAATGAAAATGTCTTACTTACATGAGTGACTGGAATGCAATTATTAAATACACTTTAGTATAAAAAACTGTGCTGGGTTAGCCAAATATTTCCAAAATTAAATCAAGATGGCCTAGTGCCCTTTAGAAGTTTGTGGGATCACTGCTTAAAAAAAATAGCACACGGATTCACAAATTAATTTCACACAAAAAAAAAACTGGAGCTTGAAGGTAGGTAGAGCTGGGCAGGGTAAGGACACGTTGAGGGCGCCAATTGTGACCGAAGCCCCCCGAGGGTGTGTACCAGCTCAAAGGGACTCCTAGCTCACAATAATATAATTAGTAGGTGCAGAAGAAACTTAGTGGTGCGAGCCATCCTTTTACCTTTGGATTGTAGATTCTCTCTCAAAACAGATAATAGGCTCGCAGCTGAAGTGGCTTGAAGATCTTGCTATTTTTAAAGAAATGAAGAACGAAGTCACAGATTAGAGATACTTAGCTAGGTTGATTTTAACTCACATTTTTACTGGTATTTACATCAAAATGTTTAAGTATTAGTAGCAAACACGTTGTAATACTTAGTGAGATGCATAATAAAGTTATAAATCGCCAAGGATAGAGGAAACACGTAAATATATAATTACAACTCTTCCAAACCTTTTCTCATCCCCATCGAGATGAGACAATCCATGACAATGTAGAAATGACCAGTTATTTGAATTTAGAATTAATATAGACAAACTATCAAATGAGTATGATTATAATGAAAGAGGTTTGACATCGTCACACCATAATGTTCACCGAACCGACACAAACAACAGTTCTTAACAAAAACACACATGACCCGGCAAAAGTAACCTACCCCCCAATAATAGAATATTAACAACAGAAAAACATTTCTTCTCGTTTATCAGTTTAACAGTCTTAGTCAGTTGAATAATAACAATCTTTATTGTACTCGGGGGATATCAAGTACACACACATTTTATTTTTCAACCATGCGTCGGTACCAGGTCTACCAACCGGGACGTGACAATTATATATATAGCAGGATACACTTACTATCGATACCTGTCCGTCCGTAGTATCAGATACCTGTGCTCCTCATCAAGGAACACCTTAAAGACGGCCCTTTTTTAAAGGGGATCGCAAAAACTTACCACGTTAAAGCGGTAGATTAGCATTTTATCTTTATTCAAAGCGTCGGTACCAGGTCTACCAACCGTGGAGTCCCACGGACGTGACAATTATATATAGCAGGGCTAGTATCAGCATCCAATAATCATGTTCTTAGCATCCAATAATCATGTTCTTCTTGAAGGGACATCGTAAAGACGACCCTGACATACAGGTGACCGCAAATAAAAACACACGTAAAACAACAAGATTAGATTTTGCATATTCTTGGCGTCGCTACAGAGCATACTCTGTGCCAACTACCCTTAAAAATCATACTCTTTTGTGCCACTCTTCAAGAGACACCTTCAATAAAATCACGAAATACAAGTACCACAAACATCACCACCAACAATAAACGAAAATACATCTAAAATAAAATCCATAATACAACAACACTAATTTTTATGAAAGTCAAAATAAAAAAAATACAAATCAGAATAACCATCAACAGTAATTTATCATCGGTCAAGGCCACGTCCAGAACAAACACAAAATTACAAACATACACATAACACAAACCCGTTGAGTTATAATATAATTTCCTTTTATGTTCAATTCCTCTATGATTAAATCTAGATATAATTGATTGAGTGACTGTCCCAAACAGTCACTCAATCAATTCATAAAGTTAGTTTCTCACTTAATGTTTAAGATAGCTACCTACCCATTATTCTTTGAACTCTTACAGCAGGTATTGACCTACTGATAGATGCTCCAATCAATTGTTTTTCATAGTAACCCATTTGGCGGGGTATATACCTACTGATAGTTGCAAATCAATAACCGGGAATATAATATAACTCAACGAGTTAACGAGATCTCAAAAATATTAAAATCCATAACAATATCAAGAACACAACCGGAAGGTATCCAAATAGCGTAAAAGATAAATAAAAAAAAAACGACAATAAATTCAGAACGAAAAGAAAAGAATTACAGAAAAGCATATGGTTCATAGCTTACGAATGGGGAAGAATGTATGTATGCGAGAAAAAATGACGTAGAATGTTTGCGTGACAAGAGATGAGTAAGGAATGCACAATGGTAAAATGAATGTAAGATAATTTGATAAAGAGTTTACACATTAAAGGTATTTGGAATAGCCCACACTAGTTACAATTTTCCACACGTGAGGCGCCTGTGGCAAAAACTGTCGTTTTTCGCTTTACCTGGGAAGATCGGTATTGTCGTAGTACTCCATTTTTATGACCCTTCGCTTACCCTTTCTTCGTGATAGATGTCAATAACTTGTGGTTTCATCCAAGACAGACCGGAAACCAACCCCAGCAGTAAACAAAGAGACCCCACTATGTGAACAAAGGTGGTGTTTTTGGATGAACCCATAATATGAAAACATAACGCCTGAAATCTTACGCATAGCAAGGCAATTCATCGATTCGATTGATATCACGTTAGGCGCGCTCCCCACGTGTTCCATAAAACAAAGTTATGGATTGTTTTTAGTTAAATCAATAACAGAACGGTGAAATTCAACAGGGGAAAGGAGCAGGACAGCAGGTTATCCTTCCAATTGTTTCAAAAACATTTAATCTCTAATAAAATTCATGGTCGCTATTAATTATAGAAATTATACAACTTTTCAAAACGGGCTTCCGCAACCACTCACCGACACGGAACGAACTTATATCGAATCGGGAATTCGATAATGACTTATCGTTCGTCCCGAAAAATTAGGAACCAGCCCGTGGGAGCCCGTGGATCAGCCAAAATTACGTACCGGATCGTCCAGCTGTTCATAAACGCTCTTTTGTTATTGAACACATTACAATAAAAAAACAACATAACAGTAATGATACATAAAATCTAATGTTGTACAATAGGCGCCCTTATCAAACATTGTTGTAGGATTATGCATTAAACTATCTGTAAGTGCTCCTTATAATACCGTTTTTTTTTTCTATGATATCTCCTCAGTCTTCTTGGTTGTAGGCATGTAGGTCCCTTTCCATATGGGGTGGGCCTCTGAGACCCAACAAGCAGTACGGCCTGGTCATAAGGCCCAAATCGCTCTCCAACTAGCACATCATCCAGGCAACCCTTCCCTACAGCAAATCGTGTCGTCCGTCAAATCGGCAAACCGAACTCCCACCATCTACTGCGACGCTGCGGGCGGCCAGCTTCGACGTGATCCTGCCACCCCTGGTTCGCCTGGCTGCCACCCGACGGACACATAACTCATATATTTTATAATTAAATAAAATTGCCACGACATAAAAAACTTTTTATTCTGAAAAATTTCCACTGGAAAACTGTAAAATAATTATTACTCGCTGTAAAGAACGGTCGCCATGAAAACGAAATAACAAGTCTGTCAAAAAAACATCAAGAGCGTTGGTGCTATACCTACTTTTGAATTGGTTTTTAATATCTTCGAAGAACGTAGGATGCTTTTTTCGCGATAAACTGTAGTCCGCGTGACGTAGTCGCGGGCGGGTAAGCTAGTTAATAATAAGAGTATTATCAACATGAAACGTAAAAGATAGCTCGCCATCCAGAATAACACCCAGGTCCCTAATAAAGTCAATCTCTGCAAGTTGTATAAATTTTAATGAGTATGAAGTTGAGATAGGCAATTTCTTTTTAATAAAAAATGTTAAACAATGCTTCCTTCGTTCCATATATTCGGCTTCGGTGCTTGACAGAGCTACTTGAGCTTTTGACTTTCCCAGGACACTGCGCAACCACATATCTCAAATAATGTATACGAACGTCTATCTATAATATTTGTGGAAGCCCAGTCCGCATCCACAAAGCCTGTAACAGTCAATTTAGATTTTATATAAACATATTTATAGTCCATAGTGCCCTTTAGGTACCTACCGGAAAACTAGCTTCGCTGCTTTCCAATGAGTTTCGGAGTGACAATCATTGAATTGACTTAATATATTCGCTGCATGTGCAATGCCCGGTTGTGTACATACTGCAATATAGGTATTATTAGGCTTCTATAGTACTATTAGGCTTCTGTACTGTGAATGAAGATCATTCTGATCTCGTTTTTCTAATTTTAAACCATTTTCTAATGGTGTACTTGCTGGTTTACACACAGTCATGTTAAATTGCTCCAAGGCTTTCTTAATGTAGTTTTTCTGGTAAAGAATATTTTTTCCTTTTTCTAGTTTTAAGCGCATTCCCAGTACATGTGTAGCTTGACCAAATCTTTCATTTCAAAAATTCGCATCTGTCCTCTTTGAGTTTCTTCTTTTCTTTAGTAATTTTGCTTATTATCAATATATCGTCAACATAAATAGCCAATATAATGAGCTCGCCTTTTTTAGCTTTATTTATATATACAAAAGGTTCATTGCGAGTTTTTTTTAAGTGGAGTTCTATCACAGCTTTATCTATCTTGTCGTACCATGATCTCGAGGCTTGCCTTAAACCATATATTGCATTGTTTAATTTAAAAACATCGTTTTAAGTCATAAATCATAAGCATTTATTCATATCTTAGGTACGCAAGAAAAACTTGGCCATGTCAAACATTTCAATTTAAATAATTTACGAGTACCTAGTATAGTAGGTAACAAAAAAAATGTGCAGCTGTACAGAGGTGTTGTCAAATAATAATAAAAATGATAATAAAGGACAATATGCATACAAATTATTGAGTATCAGCTGTAATGGTGCTTTGTAAGAAATTACAAGCTAACAAAAAGTAGCTGTAAAAGGGCCTTATCATGGTTCACAAATAATGTTAGCAGCTGTACAGTGCTTTGTCAAAAACTTACCTAAGTTTGCACAGAGCTAGACGGACACCAAGCATTTTTGTCATCAATGTAATCTTTATAATTAAAACATGCCTTTTCCACTAAACTGTCCTTAACATGTTTTTTTTTTAATAAATACGAAACGAACGAAATATTCTCCGTATGATTGCGAGCTCCTTGCAATTTACAAGAGTGTCAAATACTTTCGCCACATAGTATTTGACGCTAGAGGCCACGCATTTCACAGTCTATACTGACCACAAGCCGCTATGTTACGCTTTCCATGAACGGAAAAGTAATTTTTCCTACGTCAGTATAGACACCTCGACTTCATATCACAGTTCACAACCGATATAACGCATATTTCTGGAATCAATAACGTAGTCGCTGACGCATTTTCCAGAGATGATGAACTACAAATGCCCGTAGATCTAAAACTGATGGCCAAACTCCAAGCCAAAGATCCTGAACTTGCAGAACACCTACAAGGCAAATCATCCCTTCGCCTAATCAAGACGAACATTGCTGGAAGTTGCACCAAAATGTACTGTGACGTCAGTACCCCTACTCTCAGGCTTTTGTATGGCCCCTAATGCGCAAGAATTGCCGTGAATGGTAAGGTATGTTTGACATGCCAATGCACGAAGGTAAACAGACACGTCGAGTCTCCTGGTACCCATGATTTACCTTCAGCGCGTTTCAAACATGTCCATATAGACTTGATCGAACCATTACCGCCAGCTAGTGACTATCGGTAATGTCTTACATCCGTCGATCGGTTCACGCGATGGCTGGAAGTCGTGCCCATTATAAATATCACCACCGAAACAGTGGTAATTTCCTGTTGGGTTTCTCGATACGGTAGTCCCTTGAAATCGTTAGTGATCGTGGTGGACAATTTCAGTCAGCTCTATTTCAGCATCTGTCTTAGTCTTTCGATTTCGATCACTGCAGGAAAACCGCATACCACCCACAGTGCAACGGTTTGGTTGAGCGATTACACTGGCAACTGAAAGAAGCTATCACTTGCCACGCTAACCTGAACTGGACTGAGTGCTTGCCAAGGTAAACAGACACGTCGAGTCACTCGTACTTCTTGGCATAAGGAGTGCTTTCAAAGAAGACCTCCAGACTTCATCTGCTGAGCTTGTGTACGGTGAGCCACTACGACTCTCAGACGATTTTTTTGGCCACAATTTGATGAACTACACCACTGACATCACCGATTTCTCAGCTCGTATGAAGTCTTTTGCTGAGAACATACGTCCAGTCCCGACTCAGCACCACTCCAAATACAAAGTATTTGTGTACAAGGAGCTCGCTATTATGTACCCACGTATTTATATGGGAAGAAGTTTTACGTGGTTCACTGCAGCATGCGTACACAGATCCACACCTGTGCCTCCATCCAAGTCCTGTGCGCCCGCTGCTGTCTGTAAATAATAAATACGTAAACAATCGTCGTCTTCACCAAATATTTCCTGAACCGGAACCAATCGAGGGTCGAGTGACCCTCGATTGGTTCCGGTTCAGGAAACCTACGCCGATCCAAAATTATCGCACTATGTGTTCTGAACTAATTCACGGTCCGTCTAGGAATCACGACGGCAGTCACTATGGAATATGCCTTTCATGAAGAAGTAGCAATCTGCGGCCATGATATTAATTTCCGGCTTCCAGGAGCTTCTGGAAACAACACGCGCCCTATCACTGCACTTTGGCTCTTCATGGCTTCACTCTTTGGGTCGTCCTCCAGCAATTTCTCAGCATTCCAATCGATTTCCGCCAACAAAAACTAACTTTCGATCTCAACTCCATATAGAAAAAACAAAGCAACCAGATATTTCCATACATTAATCTAAAGTGTCAAATGCTCTATGGTGTTGCCGCCGCAAGCGATTTGGGCGCTGGCAACGATGTAATCTGGAACTAAAGTTATTTCCGACATATGATTCGCTGTCCCCTGAATTTCTGATTTGTACCCAAACTCAAAGATATAGCTTATGCCGAATTTTCTATCTTACCCTTAATCGGAAGCTGTCCCGGGCCTGAAAATAATCCTGAAACTTATATTATAAGGGTATCCCCAAGAGTTTGCACTACTCGCCATCAGAAGTGTCAGCATCGCCATTACCTAGCATTCTAGTGCTTCCTCCTCGACACAAGCTGTCACCTGTGCGAATTCCCATTTCAACTATTTTGAGAAGTGAGATTATAACTTTGCCTTTCTACTTGCGGAGGCAGATTTCCCCATTTTCCAAGAACTTCAGGAAGGTAAAATCATCACTCCGTTTATCCGTAATTAATGCGCATCTTTACCAAAAGTTCCACTTCTTGACACTAGGCCGCTACATGGCGCTTCTACCAACAGGTCTTACTAACGTCGGTATCAGATGCGATCTTGGTGAGAAGAAGCTCCCCTCGCCAGATGGCGCTGTTCCAAACAGGTTTAATTTAATTTACTTTGGATTTTCTAAAAACTCCCTTGGAGCCATAATCTAACATGCATGCAGTAATACTGCGAACTTCAATATTGTACTGCGCAGTACTAATTGACATTTATTCACTTTTCATAAGTAAGGCGGCAAATATCTGGTAAAAATGTAAATGAATTTGGAAAATATTGTAGACTAGCTGATGCCCGCGTCTTCGTACGCATGGTCATTTCTCTATATTAAAAGTACTCTATGTACTATTCCAGGATCTAAAATACCAATATAGGTACACCGACATTTGATCAAAATTCCTTCAGCCATCAAAAAAATTTTTCCCGATTGCTCGGCTACTACTCACTGGATTGAGATTCCAAGTACCCCAGTTTTTAAGTCAAAACCTAAGCTATCCAATAGTGAAAACCAGCCCAGTCATTTTTACGTGATGCGTGAACAAACATACAGAGAAACAAACAAACAAACAGACAAACAGAGAAACAGACCGACACGATTTAAAAAAAGAAAGTTTGTTCAGTAGTTTATTTAAGTACCCTTAACCATTTTTTTAAATTTATCTTTGTACAGACTATTTGGTTCCTATTGCTGTATTATAAGTATAGATTATAATCCATTCAAATAAATAAAAGTAAAACGTTGTCTGTTTGTTTGTTTGTTTGTTTGTTTGGGGAGCTTTCACTCAATACAACTGAACGGATTTTGAAATGGAGATAGCTTATACCCTGGAATAAAACATAGGATATTATTTATCCCAGAAAATTGCAAGTTTCCATGGGAAAACTGGAAAAATGTTTGTAAGAAACTGTTGCCATGGAACCGATATAACAGGTATGTCAAAAAACATGAAGAGCATTGGTGCTATATCTACTTTTGCATTGGTTTTTAAGGTGGTAACAATTGTCAATGACCTTCACGATTCGACCTCTAATACTAGTACTGGTGCTCTAGTGCTATCTATCTGCAGATGGCAGTACAACAGTGATTACAGTGACGGCAGTTTAAAATCAAATAAAGAGTAACGATTATACAGAAGTGTTTCTCATAATGTTTGGTTTTTTGCCTATAAATTACGGAGAGTATGACTGACCAAAAATAGATCTCAGTAACAGTAGGTACTGGAAATATCTAGGAAGTTCTAATTTTAATTAATTATTTTATTCTACACGGATTGTACTAAATGATGAACCATGAAGATTTGACGATGACCAGAAAAAACTTACTGAATCTCGGCAATGGAAATAGCTAGGATGTTCCAGTTTTCACCAATGGTTTTATTTTCCACGAGTGCTAGTGATGATGAATCGTGAGAGTATGGTGACCAAAAAATGCTAACTAGGTACCTATCCGATCAACACAGCCAGAATTTAGTTGGTAGTTTTCATCGATTTGTCCTAAATCATACCAACGGTTCCATGATGACACTCTTTTGATGATGACCAGTAGTGATTGGATCTTAATAACGGATTTAATTTTATCTGTAACTATGTGTGCCCTACGCATGATGATGTTGATGATTATGATGATGAAAGGTATCTTATGTATTTATTATTCCAGGATATAAGCTATCAACACTGCAAATTTCATCAAAATCCGTCTAGCCGTTATCGCGTTAAAACTCCCCAAACAAACAAACAAACAACGTTTGACTGTCATATATTGGTGTGAATTTTCATATAACCGACGTAACTTCTAAAAAGAGAAACGCTAGTAAGCGTAATTCAAAATCATTGGCAGCAGTGTTTTTTGACCATCAAGAACTGCATTATTACTTATCTACTTGACAGACTTGTTATTATATCGTTTCCATGTTAACGTCATTCCGTTCTTTATTTTTGATACCTTGGATTACATTATTGCAATTTCCGAAGGGATCGCTAATTTTTTGAAAAAAGAAACTGCCCCTGTTACTCGCTGATAATGTAACTACCTACAAGTGTTTTTTTTTTTTAAATCAGTTCAGTATTTTTTTATTTTATCCATTACAAACAAACAAACATACAAAAAAACAAATCTTTCTACTTTATAATACTAGTGTAGACTATCCTCCACCCTCGGCTTCACCCACGCAGCCGCAGGCGGAGGCTAGTGTTATTGTTTTTACATTTGTCGAGAGGACATCGGAAGTTTGACGATTCAAAGTTAGACATTTAGTGAAAAAAAAACATATATATATAAAAGGATAAGGAAATTTATAAAAATCTTATTTTTCATATATAAAAAACAAAACCACGAAGACAAAGGCGGTTTTTTTAAATCTTATTATGAATACCAGTTCATTTCCTGGCATCATTTATTTCTGATTGTAGGGTTTCCATTTCCAGTTCTTCATGGCATCTGTGGAAAATTCAAGATTATTATAAACCTGTAGTAACCAAGCAATACATAAGAAGCCTTTTATAGTTTTTCAAATCACCTATATCCAGCCTAATATAGGCGAAGCAAAACGCTTCGTGTAATGTATATAACTAACCAAGACAAGTTTTGAAAAGAAAACTTACTTCGCACTTTCACCCTCCGCAGATTGTAGTTCAGTCGTTTCATTTTAAACATTTCGTTGGCTTTCCTTCCTGAAAATTAAATATAAGTAGCTTTCATAATTATAAAATTTAGCAATGGTAAATACTTCCTTCCTTTTTTAAGTGTTGTTCTCAGTGTCCCGTTCTAATAAACTGCAGTAGGACAATTTATTGGGCTGAAGTTAGTCGTATTGTCTAATAAAAAAACAGGTTCAAAAATGCTTCGCGGGCCATACAATGAAAGTCGCGGGCCCTGGTTTAGATAGCTAGATGATACGTTTGTATCAAAAAAAAAACTATAAAAAAAACGATTACATATTGCCATGGAAACGAAATAATAACATGTCTGTCAAAAAGCACCGTGGCTGCCAATGATTTTGAATTACCTACGCTTACTCCGTTCTTTGTTCAAATTAGTCAAAATACGGGTAGAATCGTGTACAAATAATGAGAAACCCTTAGCTACCCGTACGAAGCCGAGGCGAGTCACTAGTTTACAATAATTCTGATCGCGCGTGTAAGAGGTACTTACCTACCTACCTACCTACTAAGTAAAATAATCTGTGAACTGAAAATAATGTCATTAATAAATTGTTTAAAGCAATAAAAAATAAGTATTACTGTTACGAGCAGGCGCAGCGCTTACCATCAGGCGGGCACCTGCTCGTCTTATCACTCAGTGGTATAAAAATAAAGTATATATTATATAATGTAAAGTAGGTACGAGGTCAAACGATGTCCACGCTATTTGAAGATTTTATTTCCTATTTTCGGTAGGTAAATCACTTCTGCACAAAATATAACATTAGATTCTATGACCTTAAAAACAATAAAACTAATACAAAAATCAACAATATCTCTACACACATGTCCAGAAATACATTGAAATTATTAATTATCACTATTTGTTATGTTATTAATTCAAGAAAATAGTGTAAGAGCTAGAGATCAAAATATTTTCATCCGTAACGTGAGCGTGGTCCTTCCGTCTCAAACTGCCGTGCCAGACTGCAGTTGTATTCTCTTTGGCAGACTGAATGTCAGGGTACCGGGCCGGCCGGTAGAACTTCCGCAGGCATCGGGGGATTCTAGCGGGGAGCAAGTGAAAACTCTTTGCATTGACGGTTTTTATTTTATTTTCCAGTTATTATTTAGAAAATATACAAATTGTCATAACATACTTTGTGTAAAAAAATTACATGTCTCTGTCGAGCGGATCTATGGGAAAGTTTTAATGTATTTTAAAAATAGCACACGCTTTAGGATATATTCTACAATGTTCGTAAATATTTATACGAACATATAAACGTTTAACGTTTTTTGGCGTTTTTATGTATTTTTCATATAGGATATGAACAAAGGGATTCATCTAAAAGTTCCTCTGAACATCGCGCATTTTTAATGAATCACCATTGTTGCGGCCTTAATATCATAGAAGAACATAGGATGTTTTTTTTCGCGATAAACAGTAGACCGCGCGGACGAAGTCGCGGGCGGGAAATCTAGTAAAAAATATAAATAATTGCACTGATACAAGATTTTTTAACTAATGCATAAAGTTACAACTGAGCTAGCCGTGGGGACAGGAATAATTTGTATGGGAAAGAGATCTTTTAAATAAAATTTCTTAATCAAATATTGTTTAATGTTAATGCTATGTATTCTAAATTACCGTTGAAGATATAAAATCTTGATAGATTATTACTTTTTGGGAGTATATGTTTTTTTATCGGAGGGTTACAAAGACCCACATAATGTGATTGTATCGTACTACCGGTGGTAGTGCAGAAGCACATCGCAACCGTGAGTCCGCGTCGGTGGCGCTCGTGCCGGCGGTGGCGCCAGCGCGGCTACCCAGTTGCATAATGTGATTGTACCGTACTATTGGTAGTGGTGGAGAAGCACAAGCACGACCGCGAGCACACGTTGTCGTCTGTGGCGGCGGCGGCAGCGCGGCTTCCCACCGCCTACAGATACATTCGCGAACAGTTACAAAATGTGATTGTACCGTAACCGTAGGTGGTGATACAGAAGCTCAATCACGACCACGAGCCCGTGTTGGCGGCACTCGTGCTAGCCACGGCCCTGGTCTGGCAGCCCACTGCCTCCAGCTCCATTCACGAACAGTTACATAATTTGATTGTACCGTACTACCGTAGGTGGTGGTGGAGAAACACAAGTGCGACCGCGAGCCCGCGTTGGCGTCTGTGGCGGCAGCGCCGGCGCCGGTGCGGCTGCCCGCGGCCTCCAGCCCCATTTGCAAACAGTTGTGTCATGTGATTGTACCGTACTACCGTTGGTGGTGATGGTGGAGAAGCACAAACACGATCGCGAGCACACGTTGACGTCTGTGGTGGCGGTGACAGCGCGGCTTGCCGCTGCCTACCGATCCATTCACGAACAGTTACAAAATATAATTGTACCGTACTACCATAGGTGGTGGTGGAGAAACACAAGCGCGACTGCAAGCCCGTGTCGGCATCTGCGGTGGCAGCGGCGGCGCCAGCGTGTCTGCCCGCTGCCTCTAGCCCCATTTGCGAACAGTTACATAATTTGTTTGTATCGTACTACCGCAGGTGGTGGTGGAGAAACACAAGGGCGCCCGCGAGCCTGCGTCGGCGTCTGCGGCGGCAGCGGTGGCGCCGGCGCGGCTGCCCGCCGCCTCCAGCCCCATTCGCGAACAGGTGAAGATGGTTTAACAATTTTTGTAAAGTGACACATCGCCTTATCTACGAGGACCGTCTCAAAAGAAAGGAAAACATTATTTTTTTAAATCTTTGTGTTAGTGTGAAAAGTCTGGGAGTCGCAGGGATTTGCGTCTGGGTGTAGTAGCAGCACTATAAAATTCCTAAGCTTGTGCATCGACCGATTGGTAGACACCACTTGCTGCTACCGCTGATTGCGAAGTTCGCGCTGTTATTCGTTTTTTGAAGGAAGAACAACTATTCGGTTTCAATCTGAACCAGTTTACTAGAGTTACGTGGTATAGCCGGCCAATTGCTCAAAGCACGGCGACACATGCATTTACGTTTCCCTACGAAATGCCTGACTAGACTAGACTAGACTAGTAGTTTCTTTACAGAAGTGATAGATATCATCGATTACTTCATTTTGGATGACAGCTGTCAAACTTAAAAGGGCTATAACTCGGAAACTAATGATCATAGACTAGTAGTTTCTTTACAAAAGTGATAGCTCTAAGTATCACTTTTGTAAAGAAACTACTAGTCTAGGATCGTTAGTTTTAGAGTTATAGCCCTATTAATTATGTCAGCTGTTATCCAAAATAAAGACATTCATAAGATCTATCACTTTTGTAAAGGAACTACTAGTCTAGGATCAATAGTTTCAGAGCCCTTTTAAGTTTGATAGCTGTCATGCAAAACGAAGATATCAATGAGATCTATCACTTCTGTAAAGAAACCACTAGTCTAGTATTGCTAGTTTCAGAGTTATAGCCCTTTTTAGTTTGACAGCAGTCATACAAAACGAAGATATCAATGAGATCTATCACTTCTGTAAAAAAACCACTAGTCTAGTATTGCTAGTTTCAGAGTTGTAGCCCTTTCAAGTTTGACAGCAGTCATACAAAACGAAGATATCGATTAGATCTATCACTTCTGTAAAAAACTACTAGTCTAGGCTCAATAGTTTCAGATTTCTTCTTCTTCTTTTTATAGAGTGGCTTTTTATCGTTGATTGACGATATTCTGCCAATGTCAAAGTGTGACCAGTGTACGATATATTTGGAGCTTGATCAGTTTACAGGAGTAACGTCGGTTTAGATACCAATAAAGTTTCAGATTTATAGCCCTTTTAAGTTTGACAGCTGTCATCCAAAACGAAGATATCGATGAGAGATATCACTTCTTTTAAAAAACTACTAGTCTAGGATCATTAGTGTCTGAGTTATAGCCCTTTTAAGTTTGACAGCTATCATTCAAAACTTCCTACAATCCCTCCACTCCCCTTACTCCCCTCCCCCTCCCCTCCCCTTACTCCCCTCCCCCTCCCCTCCCCTTACTCCCCTCCCCCTCCCCTTCCCTCCTCTCCAATCTCCAACCTCCGAAGAGTTCTCCGAACTCCTGGTAATTTGTGACTATTTTAACACTTAACCTAACCCTCCCCACACCCCCCCCCCCTCCACTCACCTCCTCCCACTCGCCTTACTTCGCCCTCCCACCCCTAACACCCTCTCTCCCCACTACTCTTACTCCCCCTCCCCCCACTCCAGATACTCCCCACTCCACGTCCCCTTACTCCCCCTTCCCTTCCCCCCCTCTAACCTCTAACCTCCTAAGGGTTTCTGCTCTCCTGGTAATTTGTGACTATTTTAAATATTATATATAATAACTCGATACGTTTTAGCCTCGTGTCGTGGTGTCACCACGAGGAATAGTTATTACTCGTGACACTAGTATGACAAAACGGTGTGACCACGAGTCCGTCGCCAATTTTATTAAGAATTACATGTAATCTCTTAAATGACACAAACAATAAGGTTTTAGTTAAACTATTACAGCACATCACAATAGTTACACAATTAAACACTATATGATTTATAGTACATATTACTTTATGGACAATTTCCACTGGTATGTAAGTATGTAATCCAATTTCAATATGTGAAAACTAATAATTTTTTTATTTTTTTATTACTGACTAGGCAATCGTTTGACCACGATCTCACCTGATGGAAAGCGATGATGTGGTCGAAGGTGTAGCACGCTTGCCTAGTAGATACTTATTCACTCTTGACTTGAACACACCGGGGTTATAATTTACCGGAAACACTGACGAGGGCAGGTGATAAAGGCAGGTGAGGGATAATTGGTGTTTGGTAATCTTCTAAAAAAGTCTTCTAACCTATCACGACCATGTCGGATCACCACTGAAGATTGTTGACAGAAATCTGTATTACGGTAGCGATGTATGGAGGTATATTTTCGAAATACGCTACGTGAAATCCTAAATTCGAAAGTATACTCGATGTCAGCTCGACATAAACGTTGGGTTTGCTTTTTTTTTAAACATGCTTGACTCCAACATGGTCTCTGTGCTATAATATATTACCAATATCCCAAGATATAATAAACGCGCGTGCAGTTGTCTGTATATGTTTATCTGCTTGTTTTAAAATAAACCTTGAAGGTTCACTTCAAAAAATTAGCAGCCTTAAATATATCAAGAATAAGCACAAATAAAAAAAATATAAAGCTAAATCGGTCCATTCGTTTTCTCATCCCCCTTTTATCAACTCCCCCTCCACCTTTCTCAACTCCCTCCCCCCCTCCATATATAGCTAAGAACCATCTCGATCACATCAGTTTTCAAACATAAAAAAACACATCAAAATTGGTCCATTCATTTGGAAGCTACGATTCTCACCCCCCCCCTTTCTTGCCTCCCCCCCATACCCCATATAGCTAAGAACCATCTCGATAACATTCGTTTTCAAACATAAAAAACATCAAAATTGGTCCATTCGTTTGGAAGCTACGATCGGCGTTGGATCTGGTGTAGTTGCTCGTGCAGGTTGAAACAACCTGCACTGGGTCTGGGTCTGCAACTGGGTCTTAGATACATTTATACTAAGACCAAACCTTCGGCACGATTCGTCTAGGTGGTTTAAGTAAGATTGCAAGCTACTGACATCATAGGACATCAAACAGTCATCATCAGCATAAAGATTCACGATAGAGAGCTCATGTACCGATTGTTTAGCTCTAAATCGAGATAATTCGAAGACGCTCCTGTCACTTCTGACGCATATTTGTCCAGTGCAGTCATAGTAAGAGTTCCTCAGTACGTAGGCGAAGTAAACGGCAAAGAGAGTAGGGGTCATTATACACCCTTGTTTGACGCCGCTGGTGACAGAAAATTGATCTGTGATGTTGTTTTCGTGTTGTACTCTGGCCATCATACCATCATGAAATTGGCGCACTAGAGTAACGAACTTCTCAGCACATCCAGCTTTTGCGAGAACAATCCAAAGAGCAGACGATCGAAAGCTTTCTCCAAGTCGATAAAACACATATTTAGTGGGCGATGTTGTTCTATGCACTTTTCCTGTAGCTGTTTGACGACGAAGATAGCATCAATCGTACCCCAGTTTGGACGAAAGCCCAGTGTGGCTTTCAGGCAGAATCTGTTCAGCTAATACTTCTAACCGATCGTTTAAAATATGGACCAGTACCTTGCCCGCTGCACTGAGTAGAGCAATACCTCTGTATGATCCACAGTCAGAAGTATCTCCTTTTCCTTTGTATAACTTGCAGATTGTTGCATCTTTCCAATCTTGAGGTATTACCTCAGACTCCCAGATGTGAATCAAGAGCTCATATGGTCTATTTTGAACATGAGGTCTACCATATTTGTATAGTTCAGCTGGTAGACTATCTTAGCCCGCAGTCATACAATTTTTAAACCGATTTACAGCACGAAGGAGCTCATCCAATGTAGGAGGTTCATCAAGCTCTGGAGATGTTGGTAGAGCTTGAAGGTCGTTAATATAGGTGAGATCCGCACCGTGACTGGCTGGGTTCAAGACGTCACTAAAATGTTCAGCCCATCGACCCAGCACCTCACCGTGACCTCAAGTCGTGTTGATTTATCGCGTGAGTATATGGGGGAAGTATTTTTATGTCGAGGATCTAAAATTGTTCGAAGGCACTCAAAAAACATACCACTTTGCTTTATATCGGCAAGATATTGTAACTCTACCGCTTTCATCATCCACCAACGATCTTTCAGTTCTGGTACTTTTGATTTGAGTTCACGTTGAATAATTTTTCGTTGCGCAAACTTGTAGAGTCTTTCAGCAGGCGTCTAGACTCACCAACAAGCTTCATGATCTCAGCATCGGAGTCGTCAAACCAATCTTGATTTTTCTTCTCCGGCTTTCCGACTACTTGTTGTGCTACATCGTGAAGTGATTGCGCTAGAGAGCGCCAATGTTCATCGATTGAAGCTTCTGTATCAATTGATGTCATGCTGAAGCTGCTATTGAAGTTTTTCTGTACTTGTGTTGAATTTATTACTTTTGTGTCGTGTTGGATTTTTATGTTTTGCCCGGCGAGGAGGTTTATAGCAGAGGCAGACTTTTGACCTAATCAACCGGTGATCAGTCCAACCTTCTGCCCCCGCATTGCTCTGGTAATAAGCACATCCTTCAGCCCTGTGCACAATGACATTGTCAATTAGATGCCAGTGCTTAGAGCGTGGGTGCATCCCACCATCGTCTTTAACTTATCGGCCATACGGAAGAAGGTATTTGTAACGCAAAGGTTAAATTCTGCACACAGGACAATATCAAAAACTAAACTAAATACTACTAACTACTACTATCTTCTGTTCTCCGTTAGAGTTACATTTCCCAACACCTTGCCGACCAAGAACCTCTTTCCAGATGGTCAGTGCCAATAAAATCACCTAATAAGACGATTTTATCGCTGGATGGAATGCCTTGCAAAACTTTTCTAAGATCGTCATAAAGTTTGTCTTCATCACTATATTTCATCGTAGGTGTTTACGTATAAGTTTGTTACGCTAACCGCTAGATGGCGGCACTGTCGCTTCCACGCTCGGCTGAATCGCGCAAGCGTTTGGTTACTGAGATACGAGCAGGCGGCGGCAGCATTTCAAATATATGGGAATTCTGTGCAAACCATTGTTGGTTCTTATTTTACCTACCTATACCTATAGGAGTGCTTAAATACAGTCCACGATTATACATGGTCATTCGGAGCCGGATTTTTGGCGAGAATTTGACCACTGATTTGCGGTTTTTTGAGAGAACCCGGTGCTAGACGGAGAATCACCGTTGAGGATCTCTGGCTCCTGGCAACAGGAAAGAGACACTACCACGGGAGCTAGAGTGAACACATCGCGCTACAGAGAGTGGACGCGAGCATCGACGAGTGAAGAGCATCGCGCTGCAGTGAACGGGTGAACGGGTCAAATACGGCGAGTTACTACCCAACAGGAGGATCGATCAAGAGGACGGAGATCACCGCAAACAAAGGGAAGTTACAGTGATTGTTGAAGTTGTAAACTGGATTATAAACTGTGAGTACTTTAACTTTGAAATTATTAGCTAGGGAATGTGTTGGTAAAAAAGTGAACTTGTAAATTCGTTAAAGTGATAGCTAGGACTTAGAATAGTTTGCATAAAAAGTGACTGACGGGGAACCTATCGCCGATTATCTACCGGTTTATTTACTCCGAAACACTTGTAAAATTATCAGAAATCTATGCTATTGACTTAGAAAATTTTCGCTACAAAATTTTGAACTTTTTTTTCTTCGAAAATGGAACTTGTCAAGTTACAAAATGATATCATACAACAAGTACAAAAGGCAAAAATTAACTTCAAGAAATGCCCTAAAGAAAGATTAACTAAGCAATACATAAATACATAGATACAAATTTTAGACAAGAAATGGGAAGAATTTACAAAGAATCACTATGAAATAGTCAAAAGCGAGGATTCGGAAAGTTGTAAATATTTAGAAAATGATCAATACAACGAGACGGAAGAGTTGTACTTACTTTTTAAAGCGGAACTACAAGAGATAGTCGACAGGCAACAAACACAACCTTCAACCAACGAGTATAGTAACGGGTCGGCACCGTCTGAGGATCATAAATCTTTCATCAAGCTTCCGAAGATTTCGATTCCGGTATTTTCCGGTCTGTACACTGAGTGGATTAGTTTTAGGGACTTGTTTGTATCGCTCGTACACGATAATTGTTCTATTGCGGATGTACAAAAACTACATTATTTAAAGGGCCACCTTAGTGGAGAAGCTGAACAACTGATTGTACATATTCCCATAACTAATGACAATTACAAGCAGTGTTGGGCTTTGTTGGAACATCGGTATGACAATAAACAGTATTTGGCTAATTCTATATTAAAGCAGTTCTTTAGTCTCAAAGGTGTTTCAGCTGAGTCTTCCACTGCCATTAAGCAATTGTTAGACGGAACAAGTATGTTACAATGCCTTAGTAATATGGGAATTGACACGAAATCTTGGGATGTCATTGTTATCACCTTTTCTAGGCCCCTCCCCTATACAGGGTTAACCAGAGCGATCCTAAATAGGGCTGCTTAGTTGTCAGATGTGCTGCCGAGCCCGTCCTCCCGCCTGAATCGGACCACTCGACCACTCCCATCTGACCGCCTATGTGCATAGAAACAGCTAATAACCAGATACACCGTGACCCGACTACCCACCACCATCACTCCATCGCCATAGGACTTTAACTCATAGTCTAGCCAAGGTTCATCTGCGCGTGAATTGTTTTAAGTGATTTAAGTTAAAAATGTAAAAATAATGCATAAAATATGTAAATGCTTTTAATTAAGGAGCAAAAAAAAACTAGAAGCGCGTGGTTTCGATCCACGGACTTCTGGATTACATTTCCAAGCACGTTACCGCTTTGCCACTCTGCTTCATGAAGCAAACAACGAAATTTGGTACCATTCTTTAAACGGATGTATTATTACTTTAATTTAACATAAAGTTTGAACACCTATCCCTTAAAAATCCTATATTTTTTCGGGATTAAAAGTACCTATTCTAAATTTTAACAGATAATATAAACTTTGATTATGCCCAGTTACATCAAAATCCGTCCAGTAGTTTCAGCGTGATTCGTGTTCTTTTAAATAACTTGAAACCCTTATCCTGCGGGATCCCTTTATTTTTTCGGGATAATAAGTATTCTAAATTTTAATCTATAACATCAGCTGTGATTGCACCAAATTGTATCAAAATCGGTCTGCTAGTTTCAGCGTGATGCGTGTTCAAAGAGACAGAAAGACAGATAGACATACAGACTGATAGACAGAAAGAAAAAAAAAACGTTTTGCACTCCATATCGATTTTGAAGTTTATCTCAATTATAATTTTCAAAAAATATTTAATGTACAGATTGAGCCCAGTTACACAGTGGTCACTGGTCAGTTAGTGATAACTCCAAATTCGTAAATGTTCAATATGAGCGTTTCAAACTTTAAAATATTCTTACAAATCGGGTTTTGCCCAGTTCTCTTAACTTTTTCTAATAAAATACTGTATTCTCGTAGCAAATGAATACCAGATTCATTTAATTATGAATATAGCCTATTTAGTGAATAAAACAGCACTTATTTACAGTTGATCAAATTTGTATACTAAACAATGCACGGAGTTATCAGTTATGACTTATCAATAACGCTACTAAGAACTATCTATACTATAATAAAACTGTAACTGGGCTAAATCTGTACATTAAATATTTTATGTGTAGATAGTTTTGCAGTTTTCTAATTTGTATTGTCTAACTTTATAAATAGAATATCTACATTCATCTTTTCCATGTAAATTGTATGTAATGTCTTTGTCCTCAACCTAGCTTTGAACATATATGTATGTGTACCAGTCTTGCTTGTTATGGTTGCTCTGATTAGCTGTACGCACATGTATTTATGTTGCAATCCAGATCAAAACTGTATTTTTGTTATTTCATACTATTTTTTGATTGTAATGTGTTTTGTGCGTCTAAATAAATAAAAATAAATATAATAAAACTGTAACTGGGCTAAATCTGTACATTAAATATTTTTTGAAAATTATAATTGTGATAAATTTAGACTGGTACCGAATTTCGTTATTCTGCTGCGATGCTCACTGGCCCAGTTGGACAGATGCATGGGTGCGTAATCCATACGTACGTGGATCGAAATCACGCGCCATAGAAATGTTTTGCTCCATAATTAAAAGATTTTTACATTATTTATGCGTTATTTTATACATTTTCCTTGATATTTTTAATAAAGTTATGGTAAAACGCACGCACCACGCTGAAACTATTGGATGGATTTTGATGCAACTTAGCACAGTTGTAACTTATAAGTATTTGATTGACCCGAAGGCAGGCGTTGTTGACAGTCGTAGGACAGTATAGGAAAAAAAACAGGAATGTGTTCGAAAGTATTTGCGGTTTCTAATTAGATTCGTTGGTTGATTTGGTAGATTGTTTTGAATTATGTTTGTTTATTTTATTTGTAGTTATTAGATATTATTATTATCTATATTCTATATTTTCTATATCTATATAAGGGGGAGTTTCCAGAAAAAGGAGGTGAGAATCGTACCTTTCAAACGAATCGACCAATTTAGCTGCTGTTTTTTATGTTTCAAAGCTGAGGTAAACAAGATGATTCTGCTATAACGGGTGGGGGGAGATGCGGGGAAGTGAGGATCCCAAACGAATGGACAGATTTTGATGCAGTTTTTTATGTTTGAAAACTGATGTGATCGAGATGTTTCATCATGGTTCTTAGCTATATGGGAGGGGGGAGGAGTTGAAAGGGGGGGGGGGGAATCGTATCTTTCAAACAAATGGACCAATTTAACTGCGGGTTTTTATGTTTTAAAGCTGAGGTAAACAAGATAGTTCTTAGCTATAATGGGGGGCCCGAGGGCGAGTGCTCGCTACGCTTCGCTCCCGCCTTCGTCTTCTAACCTATCACGACCATGTCGGATCACCACTGAAGGTTGTTAACACAGGTAGGTAGGTAGGTACCTATATTGGTACTTTTGGTACTGGAATAACTCATAGGATCCTTATATCCCAGATAAACTACCACGCGAGCAACTCTGTGGGCACAGCTATAAGGCAATAAGAACGTAAATCTATACAAAGAAGATTAAAAAAAAAAAAACGTGTTTGTCTGTTTGTTTTTTGTCTGTATGTTTGTTCGCGCATCACGTAAATACGTATTAGACCGATTCTGATTGAAAATCTGGGGTACTTGGTATCTTAATCCAATGGTTAGAAGCCGAGCAATCGATAAAAAAACTTTGTAACGGCGGAAGGAATTTTGATCAAATGTTTATTTTAGATCTTGGAATAGCACATAGAGTACTTTAACCTAGATAAATGAACACGCGAGCGAAGCCGCGGGCACAGCTAGTTCACAATAAAACAACAAATTTGAATACAACGAAATGAAAGAGTTGACGTAATCAACAAAGCTCTTGGAAGAGATTATGAGCTAACAATTTCAGAAAACAAACTTGCAACTACTGTAGCAATTTTTATTTCGTAATCTGAAGGGTTATATAAAACATGCAATAGAAATATGCCATATTATACAAAAAAGCATAAACATTGGCTTATGAAGTTTTTGTGACCGGGATTTCAATACAATCATCTCTATCAACATCAGCCACAACACAAAAATCACCCAGAACAGCCAAATTTCAAAAGTTGTGTCAAATTTCAAATGTCCTAGGCAGCAGCATAGGTTGAAGAGAAATCTTGCAACGAGTCTGACCTCTGAACCACAAATTAAAGTAATAAAAGCTTTTGTAGATTCAGTGAGTACAGAAAGAGGAGAACATTTGACATGCTCAAGATTTAGCACAAGTTATTACTACCTGCCTCGAGACTTCTAACAACGCTACTACTGTTTCAACTCAGTTACACCAATCAACTAAATTACGTCTATATACACCCGATGAAGCTTTAGCCGTTTTAATAAACAGAAAATTTACTGTAGAAACGTACAAATATCTACAAACTGAAGCGAATGAAAGGGGATTTCCACTTTACCTTTCCTATTATAAGGTTCAGGAAGCAAGAAAATCTTGTTACTCATCTGAGCAGGTTGAAGTTTCTGAAAGGCAAGCGTCTGTATCTTTGCAACCTCTGCTCCAACATACCTTTCAGCGCATTGTCTACCTTTCTGATGAATTGTTATCACAACTTTGAAATAACAAAAATGTTCTTCAAGGATCCTGGGGATTCGACGGCAGTACTGGGCAGTCATATACAAACAAACTTTTACTGAACAACAACTTTCATACCACTACAGGTCACCAATAAAGACAACGTTATTATATGGCGAAATTTTATATCTCAAGGATCTAACAGAAGAGGAAAGTGAAGAACTACAGCAGTATTTTAATACACCAGTAGTCCTTTTTGCTGATGACAATATTTTCGAAGATTGAATTTATATCCAACATAGGTTTTATTAATTTGGTACGTGTTAACAGCATCTTTATCATTTTCTCGTTATATTTTAGATGTAATACTTATCCAGTTGCTTGCCGCGTGCGCACGCGCATGTATGCGCTCAGTACTGCGCAATGTTAGATATAGCGCCACCTAATGATCCTCTGGTTAATCTTTAGATATCTTCCTGTCTCCGAATGGCTCCGTCAGAATAGTACAATATTTAATAAAGCTAAATCTTAACAAATTTTCGGCCTTAGTTTCGGCTCAAAGAGTGATGTGTGTGACCCTGAGTAATAATTTTATTCTAAGATATTTGCCGTATTCCATGAGATATGTGAATGGTTATTTTTGTGCGAATAGTGTTAAGTCAGGGCTTTAAATTGATATAAAAATTAGACGCTAATACGGCAGGACTCCGAGGAATGTTTTTTTTTTGTGAAAAATATCGATAAATTTATTTCCTTAAGGACTACAAGGCTACAAAAACTTTCTATGAATGCGCTTTTGTAGCGCTATTAAAAATGATCTACTAAATTCTTCTGTATCTGTAATACATTTTGGACTAGAATTATTTTTTTGATTTTCGGCCAAAAATATGTGTTAAATTCGAATATTTTTTCTCCTAAACTAAACAAAACTAGCACTCGGGACTTTTACTCGTTGGTTTCAAATCAAACTAATCGTCGGTTTGTGTGAAAAAACAAGGATGTCAAATTTTTGGGACCCATAACACATTGTGCAGCGTCTGGAATATTAAATAACAAAACATTACAGAGTAAGCATTAGCATGTTAGCAAAACAAACATTAAAAGTCAAGACAAATACATTGAAACTGGTCTCTAGAGTCATTGAGAGTAAGCGGTGCTTCCTGGAATTTTTTTTCATTGTTCATGCTATTGAGTCTATAGACGCTAGCTTCTCCAGAAACAATAATTAATAATTAATTAGAATAAAATTGCAGCAAATGCCGCGGAAATAATATTGAGTTTTGATTGATAGACAAGTCCGTTCCTTTTCGTTTATTAATTTGAGCAAAAATTGACAAGTGTGGAGTTATCAACCCAGCGGTTTTAAGCGGTAATCCGCTTAAAACCGTTTGGGCAAAAGTCAATAAGTGATCTTATCAGTATTTTACCAAAAGTTTATAAAAGTCTACGGAGTTATGCCTAACGTACCACACACGTTGTGAGGTTTCTACAGGAGCTGGAGATATAACGATTAGACCAAAAAAAACTTGACTCTGATAAAACAGGATAGTACATAATAACAAAAATACCATAATTTTGGAGTTATCATTATTTGACCGGTGACCACAACAGTTGTGTTATAGTATAGATTTAGTCAAAATCACAATGTTTTATTTATAATACAAAATATAAAGATTATAATAATCGTTATGTGATATTAAAACTTATGTTTAATAATTATCTATCTATTAAAACGAATATAAAATATAGTTCGATATTATTTATTCCTTATCGTAGGGTTTTATATTTTGGTGTGGGACACCGAACGATCAATTAAGGGGCAGAATTGGGCAAATGACACAAAGTAATCCCGATCCTGTTCAAAAACTACTATACAGAAGTTAAAATATATGATACTCGAGGATATAAGTAACAATATCATTGTCCCCAAAACATGAATGCACTTATTTAGCTCGATGAAAAAAAATGCCAAATACAAACCTGAAAATAAACATATCCGTAAATATATCCTACATTTAATGGTATTTCGTTATGATATTATACCTAAATATTAATTGTAAAAAAAAACGTGTCATGGTACTATTTTTTTGGAATGTCCAACTATTTATGTGTAATTGGGATTTTTCTAGAATGTCGCTTACGCTCTTTAATTCGGAGCGATATCAATTTCGTGCCGCACTACTCTTTCACGGCAATCTATGTATTTTACTTCGCGGTCTCTGCCAATTCTGCCATTCCGCGGCGGGCCGCGTTGCTAGGTGGACCTGTGCTACTATTATCCGTTTTGACTTGGAGCTTGCAAGTGAATGAAAAAATGGGTAAACATAAAGAAAAACACCCCAAATCTAGAAAGAAGCTTTACAAAGATCACCACAAGCGTATGATCGCTAAAATAAGTACGTAACACAATAGTTGCTGTTATTGACGATTATGTATTTTTTTTAGATGAATGTACCTATTGTGAGCCTTATCCCAATTTAATTTCATTCATGTGTAAACTTCTGAAAATGTACAATTTAAATTATATTACTTTTGTCGAACAAAAACAAGGAATTAGTTCACAGGACTGTGGTATTTTTTAGAGTCACAGTACAGAGTGGAAACAGTAGGCAAACACGCTACCCAAATCACACGCTTTACCTAAGCTAAAATTGGTAACACAGCCACACATACTCAACTACTCCAAAACAAAATACTATTATATTATCGTTTCTTTTAGATCTAATAATTTCAATATATTTTACAATGCAATACCAAGTACTAAGCCTAATCAAGGAGTTGGTGATAAAAATGTTCAAATCGTTGAAACGTAAATATATTTGTCTGTAGGTGGAATTAAACATTTAAAAAAATATGTGTTTGCAATATTCGCATTAGATACGAGTACTTACTTGTCACGAGGCGGTCCCAGGGTTTGGGTTGCTCCCACTGGCCCAGTACCCAAACCTCAGTGACACAGAATTACAGGAACTATTGGAAGTACAGGAACAGGAGGAGATGATCAGACTTTTGTACTTTGATGATGCGGATTAAAATAACCTCTTATGTAGGTATTATCGTTTATATATTTATAAGTGTAATTCAACTGGTTATAAACTTATTTATGTATTTTATATCATATTTCCCTTTTGCTCCAAAAATCAATGTAAAAAATGACAGGATATTTGTATTTAGAATGAATAATGGCCAACTATCAAAATTAAAAGAAATGGATTATGAAAGAATTAAGAGATAAAAAGAGTATTATTATGAAAGAGGTTTTGACCTCGTAACAATACCCCGCTTCCCTGGAGAAAAAAAATTTTTTTTTAAAGTAAAAAAAAAAATTTTTTGTAGTAAGGTATGTAAAATTTTTGTTGTTATTGGTATCTTAAAACATAAGGTTTATTTAAAAAAAAAAGGACAAGAAAAAAAAATATGCTAAGGACAAAAGAAAAAAATAATAGTAGAAGTTTATAATAAAAATGTATATATATAATAAGGGTAACAAAGTTAAAATAGTAAAATAATTAATTAAAACAATGGAAATGCTGAGAAGTCTTTTTAATTTTTATATGAAAATGTTTATTAACAATGTCAATATACAATTGATTGGATTCCTAGATGCATTCAAATTCATAAATCACACATTCATTCATCATTCATAGTCTTATTCCCATTCCTTGGAAATAAAACTCATAAGAAAGAGGAACCTTATATATCAATAAGGTCACTCGTGGAACCAATACAGTGTAGTGTAGGCTTATTTATACAGTCACTAACCGCTGATTAGGGTAATTAAGTGAGTGTATGTATGTGTGTATGTGTATGTGTATGTGTATGTGTATGTGTATGTGTGGTGAATGTATGATGTGTGATGTGTACATATATGTATGTGTATATTTATTTACAATTATTTTGTCAAAATGGCTAAACGTACCTTAGGGCCTGTAGCACATGTATGTACATAATAAACGTTGTGTTAGAACGTTAAAATATTATGAGTAAGGTAGGTAGGTAGGTAATAGCATATTAACTATAAAATAATACTGGTTTTGTGACCTAGGCTTGGTTTATAGAGTAATCACATTTGCCGCTCTTTTCAGTGTTGGAAGTTTTGTGTGTAGGTGTAGTAAATAATAATATATAGAACATGTTTTCGCTTTAAACTGAACATTATGTTTGTAAAATATAAAAAAATACATAGCTAACAAGTAGGGTATTAGCTACTATTAGTACCAAATAATTAAAGTATGTAGTAAGTAAAATAGCACTGAAAACTTTAGTAGGGACTTGAAGTCAATATTCATAATGAATCCGAAAAGTTAATGAAGTGAATAAAAAATAGGCTAAAAATGTGGACATTACTCCGTAAAGGGAAATTATATTAAAATTACATTATTTACAACTTAAATACAAGGTTATTTGTAAGTAGGGAACCTACAATGGTCATAAGTAGGTATTTAAATATATGGTAAGGTACAGTAATATGAAAGCAATGTAACTTTCATAGTACATAATTATAATAAAGTATGTAAGTAGACAAGTGATGGTTAAGGTTAAGACGTACGTGGTATAGGTTTAATGTCTTTGACATGCCAACGGCCTAAGGGATTACCAGATAAATCACTGAGGTCGTAAACTAGTGGTGAAATTTTAGCTGCTATGATGCATTTTACAAATTTAGGAGCTAATTTAGCTGAAAAATGCTGCGGACAGTAACGGGGGGTGTAATGAATTTTTGGTATGTTGTAAAATTGAAATAAATCCTGGAGTTCATGACTAATTAGTTGAGGGCCATTATCTAGGATTATGGTCTCTGGAATACCATAAACCATAAAAACTAAGTATATCAGTTTATGTTTGATTACAGAAGAGGTAGCTCGCTTCATGGGGAATATAATACAATATTTGGAAAAACAACATGTGACTACAAAAATAAATCTATTAAGTTTATGTGTCATTGGAAGTGGACCAACAATATCAATAGATATGCATTGGAAAGGACGAGAGCAGTTCTTAGGTTTACCCATCAGACCAATGGTATTTTGATTCTGATGCTTATAAGCGAGGCATGTTTCACATTTGGAAATATGGCTGGCAATGTCTTTGTACATTCCTGGCCAGAAGTATTTTTCTTTAATACGATGGTATGTTTAGAAAGTGCCAAAATGAGCTGCTAACGAATGGTTTTCATCGATAATAGCTATACGAAATTCAGATGGGATTACTTCTTTCCAACTTAATTCTGAGTTTATGAGGGTATTAGAACGGGTGTACCTGTAGAGTTTATTGTGACGTATCATATAATCAGGAGTTGATGTGGGATTTGTGCTACACTTGGAGTATACAGAAGTGTACCACGAATCAGAAGTCTGTATTGGATCAAAATTAATCACATTAATTGGTTTAATACGAGACAATGTATCTGGGACAAAATGATCCCTGCCACGTTTATATTTAATGTCAAAATTAAACATTGATAAGCGTATGCTCCAACGGGCAAGTCTACCTGTAGGATTATCTAAGTGTAAGAACCATTGAAGTACAGAATGATCGGTATAGATAGTAAACTTTTCACCATTATCTAGATAGCAACGCCAATACTCTAATGGTGTTATAACGCTTAAGAGTTCACGTTCAGTGATAGAATAGTTTCTTTGGGGACCTGTAAGTATTTTGCTCATGTAAGCTATGGGTTTTTCAACTCCATCGAAGTCTTGGCTAAGCATTGCTCCAAGTCCAAAAGCGGATGCGTTGCAATGAACAGCAAAGGGCTTAGAAAAGTCAGCGCAAGTTAAAATAGGAGTTGATATTAAAGCTTGTTTGATTTTATTAAAAGCTTTATCAGCTTCAGAAGTCCACTTGTTTCTTGAGCTTTCTTACTGGTAGACGTAAGTTTAGTGAGAGGAGCAGCTAATGTGCTAAGATTGGGTACGAAGCGTCTGTACCAACTAGCTGTACCGAGAAACTTTTTCACTCGCGAAGTGAAAAAGTTTCTCGGTACAGCTAGTTGGTGCAGACCTGGGTGCTGGTATTTCTAAGATTGCTTTGACTTTATTAGGGTCTGTGTGGAGACCTTGATCATCAATTACGTAGCCTAGGTATTTAAGTTCATTTCGGAAAAATGCATGTTTTGGAAAATTTACTGTTATACCTGCTTTTGAAAGTTTTGCATATAATTTGTTAAGTAAACGTACGTGTTCCTCGTACGTTTTTGTGGCTATTATTATATCATCCAAATAATAAAAAATAAAGTCGTTATTAGACTCATCAGAAAGAATATTATCAATGAATCTTTGTTGCGTAGCTGGTGCGTTAGTAAGACCAAAAGGCATAACCTTAAATTGAAAAGATCCACGACCTGGAACGTGAAAAGCAGTCTTAGGTCTGTCTTCTAAACGTAAAGGCACTTCCCAAAAAGCTTTAGCAATGTCAATTGAACTCAGATATTTAGAATCTTTAAGGTTATCTATAATGTCTGATATGAATGGTAATTTATAAGCATATTTTCTAGTTATGTCGTTAAGCTTACGACTGTCGACGCAAAATCTCCAAGTACCATCTTTCTTAGGGGTAATAATTATAGGATTTAGCCATGGGCTTTCACAAGGCTCTATAACATCAAGTTCTAGCATTTTATCAGCTTCTGCTCGAAGAGCTTTCTGTTTTTCAGGGGATAATCGATAGCAACGTTGAGGAATAGGTGGGTGGTCACCTGTATCAATACAGTGTTCAATAACGTTTGTTCTTCCTAAAGGAAGTACGTCGGTAGAAATATTACGAAATTGTTCTACGATTGCATTAGCAAGAATCAATTGTGTATCTGTAAGTCTGTCATAAGACTGTAAGGAAGTATCATTTTATTGATTATAAACATGGGAGCATCTGAACTCTTGAGCATACTGACCGTATTAAGTATGGAGCCAGCTTAAAAGTTTTCCAGAAGTTGATACCTAATATGAAAGGTTGAGTAACAGCGGGTATTACATGGGCAGTAATTATAGCAAACTTATTTTTAAATAAAGTTGGAAGCTTAATAGTACCAATTGAATTGATTGTTTGACCATTAGCAACAGAACCTTTGATAATTTGGTCACGTTGTAGTTCTAAACCATGTTCACGTAATAATTTATGTGAGTTATTACCTAAAATTGAAATAGCACTGCCACTATCCAGTAAACCGTTAAGGGTTAAATCTCCAACATTTACTCTAAGGTATGGACGTTCAGTGTCCGATGTATTATCAAAGAGGAGCGTAGAAACGTTGTATGTTTTGAAAAATATTGAAATAGTTTTAAGCCAATTGTTCCAATAATTTTGATCAAAGTTATTGTTAGTATTACAATTTTGTGTTTCTAGTTCCTCTCTAATTAGTTTTTGAATTTTTTGTACATACAGGTAGCATACAGGGCAATTGGTAAAAATTACGTCTTTTTTACCGCAACGAAAACAAACTTTATGTCTGTAGGGACATTGACATAAAGCACGACTGTCGTTTCGACAGCGAGGGTAAAATATAGGTAGTGCAGGTTTCTTAGAATCTGCAGCAGTTGAATGTACAGGGTAAGATTGAGGGTAAGGGTGTGTTTGCACAAGTGGTTGTTGTAAGGTAATGTACGCATAATGTGGTATAATAGGTGTAGCAGTGACTTTGTGTTGGGTATTAGAGGTCGAAGGCTTCGTTAAGTGTTGTAGTGTAGAAGGAGTATCAGAGTTGGACATTTCAATGCAACTTTCGTACCATTTGCAAGATTTAAATAATGTTGCAACCGAGTCAAGATCGTCTGGTGACAACCTTTGACCAAATTCGGGTCGTAAATTACGCCTAAGAATATCAATCTTGGCTTTTTCTGAAATAGGCTCACGTAATTTTGCAAATAATGATTCTAATTCGGTAAAATAACAAATCACACGAAATATTACGAAATAATTTGTTGCTCAGTTGTTTTTTGTTTGCGTGCATCTATGATTTTCCGTAGTTTATAGTCGTAGTCTGAATTTCAAATTCATTTAGTAATGTAATTTTAAAAGATTCCCAATCCGAGATTGTTTGTGAGAAATCGTATATGTGATTGTATAGTTCAGTATGTGAAATATTTCGAGCGACTGCGAATTCCTCTACTTTTTCGATAAAATCTTTTGGGCAACTATCCTCCTTGTAAATAAACCGTTTAATTTCGCGACTTGATCTGTTGATCGAAATATTTTGTAGCTTTTGTGTCAGTAGGTCAAAATATGGTAATTGAGTTTGTTGTTCTGGAAAATGATCGTGTGTATTTTCTGTAGAAGAGCAGCTAGGATTTTCTAATGTTTCGAAACGTTTTTGTAAATCGAAGAAACTTTCTGAAACATTTTTAAATGTTTCTAGTTGTACTGTCGAAAGTTCGGTGGTAATATCCATGTTATTTAATCTATTTTTAACGTGCAGAATGTAGGACGCATTCTTCTCCTTTCGTACCGAGTAAGCTATTAAACGTGCAGAAATAATGGTTAGACATTTTTGAATTTCGGCTATATCCTGTTCAAATGTATACGGACTCTGAAAATCTTGTGTATTCGAGCTGTCAAGTAAGGTCGATAACCTTGAACGAAAATTTTCTGCAGTATCTGTTGTATGAACTTCAGCATTTCTACATTTTAATTCATAGATCAATTCTGGTTTATTTAGATGCGCAGGGTCCATTTTTATTTAATATGAGACCAGCAAATAAAACTTAGTGTTTACTTTGTAGGTAACGTTACGTTAAGTGCGATAGTAACGCTTTAAAAATATACAAAAAAAATAGCGTAAATGTGACTACGCGTTAATGCGTCACGCATAATAACGCGTCAAAGTTTAGCGTAATTCGGAACTAGGTAGGCCGATAGTAAAATTCGGAACAAAGTACGTATTAATGAAAATGTCTTACTTACATGAATGACTGGAATGCAAATATAAAATACACTTGAGTATAAAAAACTGTTCTGGGTTTGCCAAATAATCCAATCCAAATTTATTTATTGCCTTTTA
Source organism: Alsophila aescularia (assembly GCA_946251855.1). Lineage (NCBI taxonomy): Eukaryota > Metazoa > Arthropoda > Insecta > Lepidoptera > Geometridae > Alsophila > Alsophila aescularia. The sequence continues at coordinate 69,523,716 of OX276376.1, read as the reverse complement.
GAATTCTGTGGGACGACTTCAAAATTGAACACTGATTAACAAATTAAAACACACTGATTAAAAAAACACGGAGAAATCAGGAACTTGTAGGCAGGTTGAGCAGGGCTGGGTACGGGACGTTGAGGGCGCCAGTGTCACGAGGCGGTCCCAGGGTTTGGGTTGCTCCCACTAGCCCAGTACCCAAACCTCAGTGACACAGAATTACAGGAACTATTGGAAGTACAGGAACAGGAGGAGATGATCAGACTTTTGTACTTTTACGATGCGGATTAAAATAACCTCTTATGTAGGTATTATCGTTTATATATTTACAAGTGTAATTCAACTCGTTATAAACTTATTTATGTATTTTATATCATATTTCCCTTTTGCTCCAAAAATCAATGTAAAAAATGACAGTATATTTGTATTTAGAATGAATAATGGCCAACTATCAAAATGAAAAGAAATGGATTATGAAAGAATTAAGAGATCAAAAGAGTATTATTATGAAAGAGGTTTTGACCTCGTCACATACTAACTGCATATACAATTTAAGGTACGTAGGTACGTGCTAAATAAAAATCACGTATGCATGAGTGTGTGTTTGTGTATGTGTGTGTTTGAGTGTTTTAATTTAAATGTTCAAATACAATCAGTCTATCATTTTGTCTGTAGGTAGAATTAAATATTTTAAAATAAAATGTGTTCGCAATATTCGCATTAGATACTTACTAACTGCATATACAATTTAAGGTACCTCGGTACGTGCTAAATAAAAATCACGTATGTGTTAGATTACTACTTATTTTAAATATAGAAATGTGTAAAAATAATACTTGGTACATGTAAATGTTATGTATCCAGCTTTCAGAACGAAGTATTCGTTCTGAAACGAAGTATTGGCTACTTTAGCGAAAAGAAAAGTACCACGTGTAAACTTATGGTTGGTTCCAGGCTTTAAGCCCCTATTTTTTTTACAGTAAATACAAAAGCACTTTAGTCTTCAGATTAAAGCTGTTAAGTACGTACATACTTGGAGCAAATCATGTTTGCGCTTAGCTTACCTGGTATCTGAACCAGAATATTATTTGTTACGTATATACAGCAATGTGCGTATAAATTAATGTTGTTGAAGCTGCTATAATATGTAGTTATGGTATTAGTGCTCTTAGATTTGTTCATTCGGGTCATACAATGACTAGAGTAGACAAACTCAAATTACTAGTACAAAGTATGATGGTAAGAATTCACATAAATAGGAACCGGGTACATTCTATCATAAATGATAAAAAATATTTACCTTTAACTACTAATTAATGTCAAAAAGTAAAATTCAAGCATTATAATATTAAAATAAAGTTTAACAATAATTCACAATTACTAAATTAAATTATTACAATGTTTCCATTCGAAATGGCATAGTCATTTTGAATGTAGGAAAAGGAAAATCTAGAAAATCATTGGTAAAGATTTATTGCTTCCAATGGCATTTAGAAAAAAACAATTGTTGTATACAGTACTAGTTGGAACTAGTACTAGTTTGCATAGCGGTATATAAACATTAAATTGGATAACATTTCGTTTAAGTACGTTTGTATGTTTAGTAAGGTACTCTTGGTGCTGTCGCACATAGAGACAATTCCTTAATGTACATATAAACTAGTGGAAAAATGTTCTTCGTTTGAATAATGGCCTAAATGAATCTGTCGACTTGAGTTGTTTGTCACGAACGTAATTGAGAAAATTAAGGTATCGACGTTATCTTTTCAGTCAAAACAAAATCATGTGAAACAATTAAGCAAAGTACTCATTCATATTGTATGTACTTTGATAGCTATAAAATGTATCTAGAAAATATTTCAGTTGTTGGATTACTCAATTTGTCGGTCTCTATTAAGAATAAAGAATTTAGCTAAGTCGGTAAACTTGTTTTGGTCTACGTACAGGTTGTTGATGAAGATAAATAATTCTTTAAGATTAAGGAACTAGTAAGAGTATTATATTGTTTTCTTCCTTTTGGTATTTTTTATATTTATATATTGTTATTAAATTATACATGGTTCATAATCCAATAAATTGAAATCTGAGTAAATAATAAAAAGGAGACGAAATGAGTCCATTGATGGTTTTTTTTCATAATATATACCTCTTGTGTCAAAGACAACAATCTATGAATCTGATCATGTTTTATTTTAGACTAGACAATAGGGAAATCTGGACAAGAAGCAGGATTTTATAAATCCTCTAATCGAAGTTTTAATATTTAATTTCACATAAAAATTTGCCGATATTATATATTTTTAGTGATTGAGGAGCAGTTAGATTTAATCTGTTCTAGTAGGTATCACTGTTTTTTTTTTTGAGAGTCCTATGTATCAGATTTACCCAGTAAATTTACTACCGTAGTTAAAAACGCGATGTTACAGTATACAATAAATATTGCAGAATTATTACACCTAGTACTATAATTAAGGAAAATGTCAGATTGGCTAAGCGGGTTAAAGTCAGTTAAGCAAATAGAAACTACTGTTTGAAACCTATTTACATGTTGATACAACACTTTCTTGGATACACCATAAGCAGTAGTGACTCTTTAAAAAAACATTTCTAAAATACCTACTGTGCTCTACATGAAGATGTTGTTTTGATTTTTAATTGTTGAAGGAAATTATGTTTAGTCGAAGACATTTTGGTTGAAAGATTTTTTGTCATGCAATTGTGTAACGAAGCTTAATGTTGACCTGCAGCCTTATTGTCTAACTCTGGTGATAATGAAACTGACGTTCATTTACACCATTATGAACATGGATCTCCCAATTCGAATTGTCTAACTATCCACCGGTGATCTCCTCGGTGATCTTCACCGAGTCCCCACTATCAGCTGTTTTTAAGCGTAATGAATGAACGAAACATCATATTTTGACATATATTGGTATTGTCTAAATTTTCATCGTCACCGAGACATGTCAAATGAAAAAGGTTGCTCTGTCCTAACCTTTCGTATCAACTGGCTTTGAGTTTGTGATGAAATTATAGTTTTATTGAATTAAAAGTTGACTGTTTGCGTAAATTCAAAGAGAAGGGGTAATCTAGCTATCATAATTCATTGCGGTTTATTAATTTCAGGCATTAATTCTCCGAAAATTCGACTTCCAAACTTGCGAAAGTCAAACAGAAAATTCACTGGTTTTTTGTGGTATATATAGTTCGATACAAAGAGAATATTTCGATATTTACTTCTACTAGCACTTATTTCAGTTTAACATATCTAATTTATTCGATTACAGGCACTATAAGTACCTAACCTACAAAAACATAAAATTAAGAATATTTTGATGGGCGAATTTGTAGCCAACTGCAGAAAAACAGCATCTCCAAACTAATGGACAGGCTCTCAAGCCCCTAATATTGGTGCTGACCATGTGGCTATTATAATATCTATGGATGTTCAATGTTTAACAACAAATATCAACAAAATAGACCAATAAATTATTATCTCTATGCACTTCAAATCAGAAAAGTTTTGATAACAAGGTGGACAGTGGAAACAAAATATTTCCCAAGTAACACCCAGGTGGACAAAGGTAAGCTATTGTAAAAAAAAAAATCCACGGTTCACCCAGGTGGTCGTAAGAGATGGATTGGCTAGTGCCCTGACTGAGAGTCAACAAATGGTTGCAAGTTCGAATCTCGCAAGGTGCAATACAATCATTTGTGCTCATCACACAAATGATTGTTTCTGAGTCATTGATGTAATATTGGTTTATATCTATGCATGTTTATTTATAGAATATTTTTGGTGAGAGAATGTGTAGCCAGCTGCAGAAGAAAAACATCTCCAGAAGGTTTTGAGGAACAATCACAGGCCTATTTACACCCTAGACCATTCATTTTGAAAGAATTTGCAAAAATAACAGTCAAAATGTATTAAAAGTATCGACAAAAGATACCAAGTCATATTAACAATTAAAACAAAATAAGTACAAAACCTAAAATGATACCTTTATAGGTAATCAGTTAAAATTTCATCGGGAACTGCCTACTTTCAACCCATATCTAATGCACCTTTTTTTATTACGTTTTATGCAATTGTTTGACCATGATCTCACCTGATGGAAAGCGATGATGTGGTCGAAAGTGTAGCACCCTTGCCTAGTAGATACCTATTCACTCTTGACTTGAACACACCTAGATTCATTATATTTTACCAGAAACTGACGAGGGCAGGGCATTCCACTCTTTTGCAGATCTTACAATGAATGAAGAAGCGTAACGCTTCGTGCTTGTGTGTGATAGTTCTATCATAAAAAGGTGCCACTTTGCCAATATTCTAGTTTGTACGGTGATAAGCGAATCAGATTGTGCAGTTCTTATGCTCACTCTCCATAGTGCAATCTGATAACTTGAATTTTGCACATTGTCATATTTGTCGTTCAAAAAGGAGGTGAAAAATTCATTTTGTCATTTACATTCAGTGCCACTATATTTGGCAACCAGTTGGCCGAGTGGCTAGAGACCCTGACTGAAAGTCAACCAATGGATGTGGTTTCGAATCCGGCAAGGTGCAATCATTTGTGTGATGAGCAGAAGTATTTGTTTCCGAGATATGAATGTAATATTCATATCTTTGTATGTGTACTCGTATCTATTGTCTAGTACCCATATTTAGTGCATTCAGTGTATTTATGTCAGCGTACAATACATACAAAGTTTTATAAATTTTTCTTATTTGTTGCAGATTGAGTGACATGAATACTACTGGCATTTACTCTGGTTTAGAGATTGCTGTAAGCTATAAGACTGCCGATTGTGTTACCGCTACTTCTATATTATATTATGTACAATGTACGATTTACTTCTAAGTATATACAATAAAGAGTTATCTATCTATGTTTTGTTGTTATTTTTTAACTACAAATTATTATGTAAGTAGAAACATACATTGATACCTATGAAATAGTATGTCACAAGCGACATATCTACCAACTGATTCACAGGCAACACACAGCCTAAACCGGTGGACCTAGAGATTTGCAATTTGGAGGAAATATTTCTTTAAATTTCGAACGAGGCTGGCAATGTTTGCACAAGAGCAAAGCCTCGGCATGCAGCTAGTTTTAGCATAAATACAGACTGAGTATGGGGATAGAGAAACAGAAAATTAAACAAATTTTATTAAATACCATGTTTATTTTATTGTAAAAACCTTTCTAAAAAAAATATAACGGGCAAGTGTCTTTATTAAATAAGGACTATACATAAAACATTCTAAAAACTTACAAGCCATTACTGGCACACTGGTAGCCCACTAATTACAATGTAATTATATAGTAATTCACAACAACAAAGTAAATATTTCCAACACACCATATTATTCAAATGGTATAAAAAAAGTGCAGTAACTAGGTATATACCTACATATTATAATACAAATATAACAAGTAGATTTGAGAAGCAGCATCCTTTTGCATTTTATGGACATGCTATGAATCTCTTCCCGCTGCAATCCGACTTGAAATGATCCTGTTTACTGTGATAGACAGGTACTGAACTGAATCTGAAAATAAAGATATAGCTATGATCATTTGTCATTATCTACATAACAAGTACTACATAGTCAATATTGTAATATGCAGTATTACTATTGTAGAGTTAGATCAAATTTGTAAATAATTCGAAAGAGAGGTTAATTTTTTGTATGTCTCTACCTACAGCTACATCAGGCTTTGTGATAGCTGGTAATGTTCATACTGACACAGGGGCAAGCTGCAGCCCATCTCCTGAACCCCGGCTGGTGCTCAAGCACACGTGGGGTGAGAAGGGATGGACCTATTATTACTCCGGGCCCACAAGGAACCTTACATTAACAGTTTCTTAAGGTGGTGTCTAACTGTGTAGCTAGAGTATTATATAGTCAATTAATTACCTATCTATACTAAATATAGACAGATAGATAACTCTTTATTGTACACCAAAAATATACAATGTCCCGCTTGGGGGGTGTGTATTATGCATTCCCTGCCAGCCTTTACCCAAGCCAGTCAATAATAATTATTAGATAGATAGATAGATAGATAGATAGATAGATATATAGATAGATAGATAGATAGATAGATAGATAGATAGATAGATAGATAGATAGATAATACTTTATTGCACCTAAAAAGATATTGTCGGGGCTGGTTGTTATTTGGAATATTGTTCAGTCTATGTCTTCAAAATAATTGATCTAGCCCAATTAAATAAAAACACTTGAGTTAAATCACATAGTAGTTTTAATCACGTTTGTATACAAAGACCTGGCGGAGACGACTGCCGACGGAGGGGGGCGCTCGGACAGCCCTCTACAGTTTTGCTTACTGTGCTAAATATAATATGTCACTACACATTCCCCCTCTTTAATTAAAAAAAATAATTAAGGGTAAACTCCAAAAACTTCCAAAATTACATTTTCATAACAATAAAATATATATTTTTGATTGAGGCTTAAAACATTCAACTTAACTTAAAATAATACGTATGCTTCTGAAATATAGGTGGCATCATGTTATATATCATGTATTATGCGGGATTTGCTGACGGTGTCGTTGCGTACGGCGGAGCGGTCGCGGTGGGTGGCGGCGGCGCGCCGGCGCCGGCTATCTGCCCTCGCAACCACGCTGCTATCTGCCCTTTCAGCTTTCTCCAAATCAGTAGTAAAATAATAGTCGCGAACAAACTCAAAATCACTAGTAACATGATGTTTTGATTTGATAAATGCGATTCCATATTTACTGTTCCGTTTTGTGCGATAACGACCTCGCCTTTCTTCTCTTCTTTACTCTGCTCCTTTCCCATATTATCACGACGAAAAACAAACGTTCGTATGGAATGCGACTGCACAAAATAATGAGTGGAAACGCGGTAACATGAATATGAATATGAATATGACCCATATTTCTGCACATACAACCATTTACTTAACATTAAATACGAGTAGTTACATGCTAGAATTACTAATTGCAAAAATGCTAACTAAAGGAGTTTATAAGTATGCGGCTTTGCAAAGATGCCGATTATACTTATAAATACTATGTAGTGTTCGTGCATCTTTTTACAACTAAACTAAATTACGATACATTTGCGATACATTTATACGTTATTCAATATACTACTCGAATTATACGTCATTTTGAAAACGGATCGGCGTTCGTACGGCTCGTCCAGATCTAGTTTTCCTGCTGGCTGCACCGGAGGCATCTGTGTTGGTACCGCCGGTAGTGTGGCTCTGTGGTACAGGGCTCGACGAGTCTCTCTCTGCATTAGTTGATGCATTAGATCGTTCCTCCGTGCCTGGGATCTTTAGCGGCACGGGGCTCTGTGAGCCTCTCTGCGAAACGATCTGTTCGCCGTCGTCAGCTAGCAATAGATACGCTGGTTTTAATCTATCTATTGATATACGCGTGGTTTTGCCGTTGATGTTTAGTACGAAAACCTTTTCCCCTCTATTTATTACGGGATATGAGCCATCATAAGTGGGTTGAAGAGGTTTCCTTACCGCATCATGCCTAACGAATACATAATTTGCCGTTCTTAAATCAGGATGCACGAAAACTGCACGAGAATTGCTATGACTTGACCTTGGAACCGGTTTGTATTTTCTAATCGAATCTCTAATGCGGTCGACTAAAATCGCGGGATCGCTTACTTGTTTGGTGACGTCAAAAAATTCGCAGGGAATTCTTATTGATTGACCATATACCATTTCTGCTGCGCTTACCCCGCTATCACGTCTGATAGCTGTTCGCAAACCTAGTAAAACCGTCGGTAACTCATCTACCCACGACGTACAGTCTAGGCGTGCAGTAAGGGCAACTTTGAGAGAGCGATGCCACCGTTCTATCATTCCATTACTTTGTGGGTGGTACGCGGTGGTGCGAAACTTCTCTACCCCCATGTACTGCATCAGACGAGTAAAAAGCGTACTTTCAAATTGACGACCTTGGTCGCTAGTGATGCGATGACATATACCAAACCGTGCTATCCAGCCGTCATATACTACCTTTGCGACTGTGTTAGCAGTTATATCCTTGACCGGGAAAATCTCGGGCCATCTAGTACATCGGTCTATTATTGTGACTAAGTACTTGTAACCTTCCTTTGTTTCGGGTAATGGGCCTACTATGTCTAAATTGAGGTGTTCAAACCTGGCAGACGGTAGAAACTGTTGTAGGTCGGAAACCGTGTGCCGTTGCACCTTCGAACGTTGACATTGTACACAAGCTTTAGCCCATAAACCTATATTTCGATTCATTCCTGGCCAAAAGAATTTTTGAGTGATCATACTGCGTGTCGTCCGTATACCTGGGTGACTTAGATTATGTACAGCATTAAAGACAATCTTGCGAAATGACTCTGGTACATAAGGTCTGACGTTGCAAGTAGATACCTCGCAATATACCTGTGAATTGCATCCGGGCAAGCTGACACGTTTCAACTGAATGTTACCTGATATGTTATTCGAAGTAACATACTCGTCGTGGGACTGTGCTTCTGCCAATGCTGCATAATCGATGGCTGACGGGCAATATACTGTCTCTACCCTAGATAAGGCATCTGCACATTGGTTATCTGAACCGACTATGAACCTTATGTCCGTGGTAAACTCACTTATAAACATCAGCTGCCGTGTTCGCCGTGGCGTCTCTTTGTCTGTACCTATCTTTTTGAATGCATGTACTAGTGCTTGATGGTCGGTATACACAGTAAGGGTACGACCTTCATGCATGTTCCTAAAAAATTGAATGGCCATGTAAATAGCCAGCAACTCACGATCGTAAGCGGAGTACTTACGTTGAACTGCTGATAGCGCTTTGGAAAAGTATCCCAACGGCTTCCAAGTACCTTGATGCAGCTGCTGCAGTACTGCTCCCACACAGGTGTCAGATGCGTCGGTCATGAGCGCTAATGGGACCCCTGGTAAAGGATGGAACAACATACAAGCATTTTTCAAGCTCTCTTTACATTGTTGGAAAGCATTTTCCGCTAATTCAGTCCATTCAATTTTAGTACTATCATTTTTTTTAACTCCATGCAAATACGCATTTAATACCGACTGATAAGACGCGGCCTGTGGAAGATGAGCGCGGTAAAAATTTAACATTCCCAAAAAACGACGTAGTTGAGCTACTGTCTGTGGTTTCGGGTAATCTTCTATCGCCTGCACCTTATCTTCCAAAGGGCGTATCCCCTCAGTTGATACTTCATAACCCAAAAAATCTAGTTTATTTTGGCCAAAACAACATTTAGATAGATTGATAGAGATTCCATACTGGGTAAATCGTTCTAAAACTTGAGCTAAGTGCCGTTCGTGGCTGATGACGTCAGAACTGGCTACTAACACATCGTCGATATAACAGTATATAAAATCTAACCCTTGCAGCACCGTGTCGTTCATAAAGCGTTGGAATGTTTGAGCCGCGTTCCTTAGACCAAAAGTCATGCGTGGGAACTCAAACAAACCAAACGGCGTTATGATAGCGGTTTTTTCTACATCATCAGGCCAGATCTCAATAAAATGATATGCACGATTTATGTCTAGACGCGAGTATATAGTCTTATTAGCAAGTACATAGGTAAAATCTTGCAGTCGCGGTATAGGGTAACGATCCGGTTTTGTGATCGCGTTGAGTCGCCGATAATCGCCGCAGGGTCTCAACTCACCATTCTTCTTGGGAACTACATGCAATGGACTGGCCCATGGACTTTTGGAGGGCCTGCAGATTCCCATCTCTTGCATGACGCGGAACTCTTCCTTCACCTTGGCATACCTGTCCGGGTGCAGTGGTCTCGCTCGAGCGTACACTGGTGGGCCGGTGGTCTCTATGTGGTGATATACAGAGTGCTTAGATGGTTCCCTGAAAGAAACTGGTTTGGTTACATCCGGATATTTTTGCAAAAGTTTGGCATACGGATGCGTAATGTCCACTGCGTATATCGGTGAATCACTGTAAGGTACTATTGGTGCGATAACACACAAATTAGTCGTTTTGTCCACTAACTTTTGTTCACTTATGTCTACCAATAGTTTATAGTGTTTTAGAAAATCAGCACCAAGAATAGGCTGTTTCACGTCCGCGATAATGAATGTCCAACGATAAGGTCGTCTCAGCTTGAAATTTAGTACCAAAGTCCGAGTACCGTAAGTCCTTATCTCTGAGCCATTCGCTGCATATAGTTTATAGTCCGAAACTGCACTACTTGTAAAAAGTTTTTTTGTTACCGGAATTACCGAAACTTCCGCACTTGTGTCCACTAAAAATTTATGTCCACTAGTTAAGTCTGTTACACAAAGACGGTGACTCTCCGCTATTGTACAGATTACCGCCTCTATCTGTACACGTCCTAGTTTTCCTGGTTTTTCCGGGCGCAGGGCTGAATGCACTTCCTAGCGCGTGTCTTGAAACGGTAATGATAGAAACATAACCAATCCGGGCTCCTTGGATTGCGCGAGTTGCTGCGGGTTCTTGGAGACACACGTGAGGTCCCGCTGCTGTCCCTTTGTCTGGCTCGCCCTCGCTCCAAGTTATTTAGTCTTAGGTTGATTTTTGCAATCTCCGCTAAAACTTTATCTAGGCCATTATTGGAGGTATGCACAACCTCGGCAATTTGCCCAGGCCGAGTTGTCTCCACGATCTTGTCGGCTATGACACTTAAATTCTCTAACTCCAAATTGTCCGTGACCGCCAGCACCGCTCTGGCTGCTTGAGGCATATGACCTTGCCACAATATGCGCAGGGTATCATCGGGTATTTTGCCTCGCGCGAGATCTCTCATCCGGCGTAGCAGTTGGGATGGTTTCTGGTCTCCCAACTCCATTTCTCCGATAAGCTTTTGTATCTGTCTATTCTCGCTCTCTTCATAAATCTGCAACAAGCGGTTTTTCAAAGCTTCGTACTTCCGATCGGGCGGGTTAACGATCAAATCTGTCACTTGAGTTATCGCGTCTTTTGTTAATTTGGATAGTATCACGTTGAATTTTGAGTCGTCCCCAATTTTTTGTGGTGCTAAAATCGCTTCGGTCCGTATAAACCACACTCTGGGCTGATCCTCCCAAAAATCTGGTATTTTCTGAGTAAGCAACAAAGCTGAACAGGTAGTCCCCGGCTGATCCATTTCGTCTACCTTCGGTTGCTGTGGGTCGACCGGTGTTTCGAGTGCTGGATTCATTTTGTAACAATTAAATATGAGTCGCTGATTTCACAACAAAAATGTTCACTAAAAATAAAAAATAAAAGTTTTCTGCGTATTCACTATAGTCTGGGGTCACCAATGTCGGGGCTGGTTGTTATTTGGAATATTGTTCAGTCTATGTCTTCAAAATAATTGATCTAGCCCAATTAAATAAAAACACTTGAGTTAAATCACATAGTAGTTTTAATCACGTTTGTATACAAAGACCTGGCGGAGACGACTGCCGACGGAGGGGGGCGCTCGGACAGCCCTCTACAGTTTTGCTTACTGTGCTAAATATAATATGTCACTACAATATTATTACACATAAAATATTTCTTTAAAATAAGTACAATGGGCGGTCTTATCGCTAAGAGCGATCTCTTCCAGACAACCTTTGGATGGACAGCAATGGAAGAACAAGGAGTAGACGGCGGTGCATTAAAATAACATTCTATTACATAGATACTTTTCTTAAATACAATAAATCAATAACTATTTATATAATAAACTAATACATGTTATTACAATAAACTAATACATATTTATATTACAAATTAGGTTTAAATACATACTTTTACGTAGCAGTGCTTAGATTGGAGAGATAGTGATTCTTTACCATATTTTTAAATATAGGTAATGTTTTAGCTCGTCTGATATCCAGCGGAAGTGCATTCCATAGTTTCACAGCTTTTACTGTAAATGACTTTTCATAGAAACTGTGTAGTGTGGGGAGGTGTCTTGAGTTGAAGAGTTTCTGAGGAACGCAAACATCGGCAGTGGGTCATGTGCAGGAACATAAAACGTTCTTTGAGATATGAGGGAGTAGAAGGAATAAATAAAATATTGAACAGAATAGAAAGGATGTGAGCATTCCGGCGAAGGCAAATAGGTAACCACTTCAGCTTTTTGCGATATTCAGAAATATGGTCATATTTGCGCAGACCAAATATGAACCTTATACAAAAATTCTGTAAGCGTTCAAGCTTATTTGAGCTGTTCTTCGGTTAAATCTAGGTATGAGGCGTCAGCATAATCTAATATTGGGAGTAAAAGGGATTGTACAAGAGCAATTTTAGTAGGTAGGAAATTACGTAATCTCTTAAGAGAAAAAGCGGAAGTGAAAAGTTTGCGGCTAGTTTCTGCCAGTTGTGGTACCCAAGAAAGCTTTCTATCAATAAGTATTCCAAGGTTCTTAACCGTATCGCTGAATTGAATGGGTGTTCCGTCGAAAATAACCTGTGGTAGGGGAAACCAATCTATTTTTGAAATTTTTCTTGAGCTGCCTATTACAATAATTTGTATTTTTGCTGGGTTGACTCTGAGGCCATACGAGTTACTCCAGTTGGATATCATTCGTAGGTCAGCGTTAATTGTTTCGATAGCCACAGATAATTTATCCAAAGGAGCCTGAGTATAAATTTGTAAATCATCCGCATAAAGGTGATAGGAACTAGAAAGCTGTTGAGAGATACAGTTAATAAAGATTGAAAAGAGAAGAGGAGATAAGACGCCGCCCTGAGGTACACCAGCAGTCGTATTACACCAATATGAGAAATTCTCATCAATGCGAACACGTTGTCAGCGACCATGCAGGTAACTATGAAACCAATCAATTACCGTTGGAGACATGTTAAGAGTACGTAAAAGTCCTAATAAAACGTCAAAGTCTACGCTGTTAAACGCATTACTGAAATCAAGCAGTGACAGTACCGTTAATTGCCCATCATCCATACCACAACGAACATCATCAGTAATCTTGACTAGTGCAGAGACAGTACTATGACCCGGTCGGAATCCGGATTGGAATGGATTCAGTAGATTATTTCGGATAAGGAAGGAAGTAAGTTGCTGATAAACAAGACGTTCAAGCAGCTTTGAAAGGAAAGGAAGAATAGAAATAGGACGATAGTCCGTTAATGAGGAAGGATTACTCTTTTTAGCGAGAGGAGTTACTTGGGCTTCCTTCCAAATGAAAGGAAAAATACCGCTGGAGATAGAAGTGTTGAGGATATACTGTATCACAGGCAGTAATTCATCAAGAATGAGGACGATCATTTTACGACTGATACAGTCACTACCAACTGCATTTGACGAAATAGCGTTTACGTTCTTCTTAAAATCACAATCGGAAAATTGATTAAAAACGAAAGAAGGATGATCAGGAGTTGGAAGTGAGCAGAGATGACGTAATGTAGCAGCTTTAGTTGGCCCATCAAAGTTAGCTGAATAGGAAAAATGCTGGTTAAGCTTATCAATATCTACATCTTTAGGTATATTATCTTGACGAGATTAGGTATGTACCTACCTGGTTAATAAATTATAATACAAAATATAGGGCTACAGAAAGCTTGAGTTCTGTTGGTGAATGTTTTCTTCTATTGGGGAATGTTTTACAGAAGTCAACATTGGTTATGCAGCAGTATCTTATCTGTATATCTCCTCTTCTTTGTGCTGTGTTCTCTTAGTTTGTGCTGTGAAGTAAAATGACACAAAACATAACCGTTTATGTATGCATTGAAATGAGGTAAAAATCCATTAAAATATGTATGTTGTTGATGAGCATTTGTGAAAATGCATATACCTAGTATATATGTCTATGTACCTAGTAGGTAAATTAAACTAGACTCGAATAGGTGCTTAGATAATATTCATTAGTCCACCAAAATTCTGAACTAAAACTGAAACTAGCAATTCTGAACTGAACGAAAAGACTGTTAGAACTTGCGATATATTTGTTCAAAGTTTCGATCTAACTCGATGACCAATTGTAGGTCTATGCAAAGACCACTTTATCAGATGACATTCTGATATACAATATGGTACATAGGTACGTATTTGTTGCTAAATCAAGGCATATTTGTCAATTTTATATCCTAAAACGAACATAACCTCGACATACATTACATCTCACAAAGCAATTCCACTTTTGGTTTATCCACGTTTCGCACAAACTCACACAAATCTTGTGACTATAACCTACCTATTTAATATTTATTTTTTTCCATTTGATTTTCATTTCATTATTGAATGCTAAAGTAAACAACAAACAAACACATACTTTAGTATAAGCACAGAATAAATAATAACTTGCAAACCAACGTTTCGTTCTACTCAACGTCAGGCTATAATATACTTGTTTTTTTTTTTTAGAATATCCATTTATTAAACAGCATAACTAATAAAAATTAGATTATAATAAACAAATATAACACTACACATGTTTATATGGCTAAATTAACATTTTACAACCATTAGTTCAAAAAAGCACTAAAAAGTGCTCAAAGCTGTTCTTCGTGAAATGGAACGCAAGAGCATATGTTTTTGGTGTTATGTAGTCTGTGGAAAGAACGAAATAGCCTTCACTTTTTCAAGACGATTACCACCGAAAATATTAGACAATTCCCCTGGACGGCGAACTGGAACCGCCAATGGTAATGGTAATGGATTTGATTGCCATTACCACCAGAGTTAGACAATAAGGCTGCAGGATACCAAACTCCAATTAATGACTATACCGTGTGTGCAGGATCTTTGAAATGGGGTTCAGTTCAACTTGATGACAACCTGGAACTTAGTGTAGACATAAAATCTGATAGAGAGTTCGCAAAGCAACGTTAACAACATGTAGCAGAAAAATTTAAAGAAAGATTATTTTTTTAAAATTTTAAAAATTTTAAGATTCAGTTAGACATAACATTAAAACTTATGCAGTAGGTGATTTAGTATATGCCAATCAAAAACAAAGGCGCCATGAAAAATTAAAACCTTTATTTAAGAAACCCAAATTACATTAATTCTTCCCAATGATGGCTTTACTCTAAAATGTATAAATAATTTACAGAATATTGTTATTGCTAAAGATAAATTAAAATACTGGCCAGGAGAATGGGTTGACGAAAAATATGTTGTGTACCTAATCGAAGATACCCTTTAGATATAAAATAATAGATCGTTATTACATTGTTAATTTAAACTGATTCTGCTTGTCCTTACCATTTAAATGTACATTATAAGAGATTATTATTTGTGCTAGATAATAATGAAGATTAAAAATAAAGAATAAAACGGGAAAAAAACCAACAAAGAAAAAAGAAGTTGCCAGATAATGAAGTTGATTAAAGAAGAAAACGGAAAAGAAAAAGAAACATAAACAACTATCCGCTGGACTGTTACTTGTTTGGTGTTGGTATTGTCAATTGCAGCGGTTGAGTCGGACCAACATGTATATGCAAGTAGCAATAGATATCTCTATCGGCTGGTCGGTTACTTGTTTGGTGTTTGTCTTGTCAATAGCAGCGGTTAAGTCGGACCAACATGTCTATGCAAGTAGCAATAGAGTACAAGTATCATGGTTAACTCTATCCGCTGGTGGGTTACTTGTTTGGTGTTGGTCTTGTCAATAGCAGCGGTTGAGTCGGACCGACATGTCTATGTGAGTAGCAATAGAGTACAAGTATCATGTTTACCCCTATCCGCTGGTCGGTTACTTGTTTGGTGTTTGTCTTGTCAATAGCAGCGGTTGAGTCGGACCAACATGTCTATGCAAGTAGCAATAGAGTACAAGTATCATGGTTAACTCTATCCGCTGGTGGGTTACTTGTTTGGTGTTGGTCTTGTCAATAGCAGCGGTTGAGTCGGACCGACATGTCTATGTGAGTAGCAATAGAGTACAAGTATCATGTTTACCTCTATCCGCTGGTCGGTTACTTGTTTGGTGTTTGTCTTGTCAATAGCAGCGGTTGAGTCGGACCAACATGTCTATGCAAGTAGCAATAGAGTACAAGTATCATGTTTAGCTCTATCCGCTGGTCGGTTACTTGTTTGGTGTTGGTCTTGTCAATAGCAGCGGTTGACGGACTTACATGTAAAAAGCATGTAGCAAGCATGTATGTAGCAATAGAGATGGTTGGTTGTTTGTTTGGTGCTAAGCGGCGGTTGAGGCTTGCTAGCACGTCTAAACAAGAAACAATAGATTATTGTACCAATTTTTAAATTCAATATAAAGTAGTATTAATATTAACATAGTCACACGATAATAAAAAAGTTAGTTGTATCAACAGTATGTGTGAAAATAAAATGACTATTAATATCGATTCAACTACATGTATGATGTATGTACAAAACGATAAATTACTATAACATTATAAGCATTAAATTTTTGTAATTGAATGTATTTATTACAGAAACTATGTTACTAAGCATTGTTAAATACAATACTGTTCGTATCAACAGTTTGTCCAACTAAGGACATTCAGTGTTGTTAGAGTATTCGTACTTCGAGCACGAAGCACAGTCAGCATGGCAGTGTTAGATTACTACTTATTGTAAATATAGAAATGTATAAAAATAATACTTCGTACCTGTAAATGTTATACAATCCAGCTTTCAGAACGAAGTATTCGTTCTGAAACGAAGTATTGGCTACTTTAAAGAAAAGTAAAGTACCATGTTTAAACTTACGATGTATGTCATCCATCACTATGAAACATCTGTATTACACTGTATGTATCCCACATTAGCGATATGTTAATAATGTATTTTTAACATATCGCTAATGTGGGAATCAATTGAACGGGTTTACGAGGCATTCTTGGTTCGTATGTTGATGCTTAACTAAGGTTTGAAAAACATATAGCGGACTCAGTAAAAAACAGTTTTTTCAGACTTAAAACAATTTATAAACTGAGACCATATCTCTGTGAAGAGCTCCGTGTACAACTTGTCGAATCTCTTGTTCTCTCTAAATTAAATTACGCGGACGTTGTTTACGGCCCTAGATTACTCTAACAAACCAAGCGTTTAATACAACGAGTTCAAAATGCGTGTGCAAGATTTTGTTTCACTATTCCGCCAAGAACCCATGTGATTCCTTTTTTATGCCGGTGTACCTCAGGGATCGGTTCTCTCGGCTACACTGTTTTTACTGCACATTAATGACCTTCTGAAGCCCGGTACCTTTGGGTATGCTGATGACAGTACTGTAGTTGAGAGATACACTTCCAATGCTCAAGCCAGCTGTGACGTTGTCCAGTTTCAGAGAGAGGCTATGGTAGACCGTTTAAATTTAGCCTTAGAAGCCGTGTCCGATTGGGGCGATGCTAACCTGGTTAAGTTTAATGCTACTAAAACGCAAGCGTGTTAGTTTTCTGCTAAAAAGAGTCCTCTACACCGATCACCGTCTTTCCAAAGTGTAACAATACCAATAGGCGACCATTTGGAGCTTTTGGGTGTCGAACTCACATCAAACCTGAATTTTGGGTCTTATATTGAATCCAAAGCCAAGGTAGCTGCAAAAAAACTTGGTATTTTGTCTAAGGTTAGGCGGTACTTCACACCGGGACAGCTTTTGAATCTTTATCAAGCACAGGTCCGATCTTGTATGGAGTACTGCTGCCACCTCTGGGACGGTTCTGCCAAGTATCAGCTCGAGTCTTTGGATTCAATTGAGAGACGTGCTATCAAGCTCATTGGGGATGACACTGGTAAAGAGTAAGCTTCAAAGTCTGGCGCATCGACGTGAGGTAGCAAGCCTGGCGGTATTCTACAGATTGCACTATGGAGAGTGTGCACAAGAACTGCACAACCTGATTCCCCCATCACCTTTCCATCACCGTACGACTAGACGATCAGCAAAGCGCTACCCATTCATGGTTAAAATACCTCGCACAAGAACGAAGCGTTACGTTACTTCTTCATTTATTATAAGAACTGCAAAGGAGTGGAATGCCCTACCCTCGTCAGTGCTTCCGGTAAATTATAACCTCGGTGTGTTCAATTCAAGAGTGAATAGGTATCTACTAGGCAAGCGTGCTACAGCTTCGACCACATCATCGCTGTCCATCAGGTGAGATCGTGGTCAAACGATTGCCTAGTCCGTAATAAAAAAAATAATGGCATTATGCACTGAAAATGAAGTCACGTCGTAAGCTTCATTTAGCGTGTTTACTCTTTGGCGTTATCAACAACAAAGAGCCTTCATATCTGTTCGATAAGATTAAGTGGTTTACCAGTAACAGGCAATGTTCTAGTAGATATGGCTCTCAGCAAGTATCCATTCCACGTCACCGCACGGCGGCTTTCTGAGGTGGGTTTCGTTACGCGGCGTCCAAGTGCTGGAATAATTTGCCACCGCCGATCAGGAGTTTGAAATATTTAAAGTCGTTCCGTATAAAGCTCAAAAAACACCTGATTGATGAGCAGAGGCAGCATGGGGACATTAATATTGATTTTTCTTTTTTAACCTCTTCGCTAAAAACCACTAGTTGGTACCGTATATTTCGTTATGCGTGTTACATTTATATTAGTTTATTTTTGTTTCTTGATTTCAGCCATAGCGCTATGTTACTCATACTTCTGTGATTTGCTTGAATATCTCCGGCATCGCTTCGTTGGTTGGTTCCGCTGAAAAATAATGTTCT
The DNA here is from genome assembly GCA_946251855.1 of Alsophila aescularia. Classification (NCBI taxonomy): domain Eukaryota; kingdom Metazoa; phylum Arthropoda; class Insecta; order Lepidoptera; family Geometridae; genus Alsophila; species Alsophila aescularia. Next base: position 69,505,102 of record OX276376.1, on the reverse strand, counting down.
AGTGTTTCAATTTGCCATTTACTTGTTTTACAATCGTCTTTGTTAAAATGTTCTTGATTCAACTCCTTTTTATTGTTTTAATTTTGTTTATTGTATTATAATATATTGTATTACTACTTAAATAATTATTATAGTATATAGTTATGTATGGGTGTGTGTAGATATATATATATATATATATATATATATATATATATATATACGAACATATATAACATATATAAAAAACAAATTACACATTGCTGTTTTGAGCCAAAACCACCACCATGAAATTGTACATCCATAAACCATCATTATACACCCCGAGGTTGATTTCCTAAACGAAAATTTGTATTTTTTTCCTGTTGATTTTGTTGAACGATACATATATAATATTTTATTTTTGGTAGCCTACCTTTATGATACAGAAGAGCAGACAACACATAGAGAAAAACAACAGACAGAAACAGAAGAACAGCAGATACATAACAGATAAGCTGAAAAACAAAAGTCTATAGAAGGTGAAGATCAGTCAGCGACACAAGAAACTTTCTTTGAGGAGCATAAATCTGAATACTGTTCAAATAATAATAATAAATCGAATGCTTATGATCCTGAAGAAGATTCACAGTTCGACAAAGAATATATTACTCTAACAGAGGATAGAGAATGGTTGAGAACACGGAGTAAAAGAGTAGTAAAGAAACCTAAAAGATATGAAGATGAATTCTATTCATATACAGCAATGAATGATGAACAACTTAATTTTGAGAGGGCTATGAAAAGTAAAGACTCACAGAAGTGGACAAAAGCAATAAAAAAAGAGTTGTGTTCATTAGAACATAGTAAAACATGGATCGTGACAGAGTTGCCAAAAGAAAAGAAAGTGGTAGATGCAAAATGATTTTTTAAGATGAAGAAAGGAGAAATATACAAAGGCAAATTGGTGGCAAGAGGTTTTCAACAAGAGGGTAGTTTCGATCACTCTGAGATTTATGCTCCAGTGGTAAAACTGCCTACCTTGAAAATCCTCTTGGCCATAGCTAACAAGTTTAACTTAGATATAACCCAGATGGATGTAAAAAGTGCTTTCCTCTACAGTGATATCGAAGAAAAGGGGTATTTAAAGATATCAGATGGAATAAATAGATATGATGGTAAAGTATTAAAATTAAAAAATTCATTGTATGGGTTAAAAAAGTCTCCAAGGAACTGGAATGAAAAATTTTACAGCTTTATGATACAGGAAGGGTTTGTAAAAAGTGAAGCGGATTACTGTCTATACTACGAAAAGAAGGATAAGTTTTATGTAATACTCTATGTCGATGACTTGTTAAATAAGGGGGAATATAGAAGTCATATACAAGAGCTACAGAAATCACTACAGAGAAAATATCAAATATAAATAAATAAATATCTATCGGTCAAATGACCGATTTAGGAAGTACACAGAACAAGTATTTAGATATCAACATAAACAGAGAAAAGGATTATATAGAACTAGATCAAAAGGATAATTTAGAAGATATATTAAGAAGATATAAAATGGAAAATTGTAACCCCGTTTCAACCCCAATAGAACAAGAGTTTGTGTTAGAAAAAGAAGATTCCCCAGATAGAATGCTAGTAACACAATGTAGGGCATTAATAGGAAGTTTAATGTATGCCATGTTAGGAACTAGACCAGATCTTTGTTATGCTATTTGTTAACTGAGTCGGTACCAAGTTTGTGCTAGTGTCAGTTTATGGAAAGCGTTAAAAAGGGTTTTGAAGTATGTGAAAGGTAGATTAAATTACAAATTAATATATAAAAGATGAACCACTGGTAGGATATACCGATGCAAGCTGGTGTGGTGAAAAAGAGACTAAGAAATCAACCTCAGGGTGTATAATGATGGTTTATAGATGTACAATTTCATAGTATACATCAAAACAGCAATGTGTGGCTTTGTCTTCGACTGAGTCTGAATATGTATGTTTGGGAAAATCAGTAGCAGAAGGCTGTTGGATTAGAAATTTATTGTTAGAAATTGAAATTAAATGTCAAAATTTTGTAATTAACATTGATAATCGGTCGGCTATGTATGTTGCAAAGAATCGTGAACACCATAAAAGATTTGAAATATCATTTTGTAAGAGAGAAAGTTAAGATTAAAATTGTAATACTGAAATATGTAAGTACTAAAGAACAACTAGCAGATATATGTACAAAAATTTTAAACAAATGCATACCTGAAACTTATATCAGGGTTTAAACTTAAAGAAATTGACATTCACTTTATCTTACATTGAAATAAATTTCTTATTTTAAAAATACAAAGGTATGTAATGAGTAGGTACTAAAATAGTATTTATATTATATGCAATACATATATATATGTAACTGTTGAAGCTATGATTTAATTTAATATAAAAAAGAATAGAAGAGGATCATTTAGTTTTCTTTGATTAAAATAGGTAGCGAAGTACCTAATAGTTTAATACACTGTTTTCATTAGATGTGATTTTGTTAATTTTGATCTAAATTTAAACAAGAAAATTAACATGTTATGTTTCAGGTTATGTAAAATTTGAGCATCCATTGAGGAAGGGTGTTAGATTGCATTGAATGCTCTAGGTAATAGTATCACTGTATCAATGGAACACTGCTGACATTGAAGTTGTCAATGTCTTATGTCAAATGTAAACCGCATCCTCTGTCGTTGTAATGAAGTTTCACATTCTGTTAGCGTCACTGGTAATGACTGAAGTGTATAATTCATATTTGTTGGAAGAAGCCAAAATAAACTAAAATTTATACAGCACGATAAGATTTATTAATACCATAGCCCGCACAACCTTCACGGAGATCCTTCCCAAACCGATCGAAAAACGAACTAAAGTTGCTTTTCTTGTCAAATTTAAAACGAACGGTGATCAAAACAGTATTTTAAACTGTTATTTTACATAGTTGATAGATTCAGGCGTTACTTTGCGGAAATCCATATTTAAAATGAACAAAATAAAAAATATGTAGGTTACTTCCGCCAAAATTGTAAGTCAGACAAATGATAAATGGTAAAATTAACAAAAGTAAAACCCCACGCTAAACAAACCCTACTCAAATACAAGTATCGTAACACTTATATATTTATATACATATATTTTAAATACACAATAAAAAACATATACCTCAATCCAAATACTAAACGTCTGACATCAATACGACACGTGTTTCGCTTCTGCACGAGACATCTTCGGGTGATGTTGACTCGTCGAGTGCTGGACTGAGAGTGACTAAGCAATGGTGAAAAATTCCCTTATATAGGCAAGGCGCCTGAGCCAGTGCGTCTGCACTACTGCATGGACACGAACCATTCTGAACCGGAATGATCACTACGATTTCACAAGGTCGCGCCACTATTGCACCACATTTACGATTACGTCATCGCCGCCTGTTACTTGTGACGCATTTCCAGTGAAAATACGCAACAAAGGTGATGAAACTAATTTGGTTTGGTCGTTCAATAATGTAAACCTATTATTGTTATGTCTTAAAATTTCTAATTGTTCCAATACACACAAATGGAAACCCTTATCACAAACGTGTAAAATATTATACGTATTATCACTCCGCAGAGAGTGACCGGACTCAATTAAATGTTTAGTGAAATGGGACTGCTCTGGATGACTATTCCTATACGCGGCCTTATGTTCTTTAAACCTTTCTAATTTGCGGCCAGTCTGACCCACATACACCCCGTTACACTCATCACAAACCAACTTGTAAACACCGGACTTTTTGTGGTTTTCCATCTGGTCTTTACCGTTCCAAAGATGACGCAGATTGTTAGTAGTTCGAATTGCTACATGAACGTTGTTTTTCCTAAGCAAGTTTGCGATTTTATCCGAAACTGGGCCCATGTATGAAAAACTACCTACATATTTGTTGATTTTATCCCGTAGACCCGCAAAAAGTAATGATCGAACCCTATCTTGTAGTTTCCTTTTTATTAATTTATCTACCACTTCTTTATTGTACCCGTTTGAAATAGCAATTTGATAAATAATATGCAATTCATTATTATAATTCTCAGAGGACAAAGGAACTGTCAATAGCCGGTGTACATAACTATGAAAGGCCGCTAATTTATTTTGAATGGGGTGACAAGACGAAGAAGGAATAGTTATATCCGTGTGCGTTGGTTTACGGTAAATTTGAAAATCTAGTTTATCAATTATCCTCGTTAAAGTTAAATCTTTCACCATTGCTTAGTCACTCTCAGTCCAGCACTCGACGAGTCAACATCACCCGAAGATACCTCGTGCAGAGGCGAAACACGTGTGACGATGATGTCAGACGTTTGGTATTTGGATTGAGGTATATGTTTTTTATTGTGTATTTATAATATATGTATATAAATATATAAGTGTTACGATACTTGTATTTGAGTAGGCTTTGTTTAGCGTGGGGTTTTATATTATATATATATATTGTATGTATTATATTGTAGTTGTTTTTTTTTCTGGCATCCAGGCCTTAACATTCATTTCATTTATATTTTACAACAGTTCAATTTGGGTAGGGTTTGTTAAGCTTGGGGTTTTATTTGTGTTAATTTTACCATTTATCATTTGTCTGACTTACAATTTTGGCGGAACTAAGCTACATATTTTTTATTTTTTTCATTTTTTTCTGTTATTTTACTTCATTTTGCTTCAACATGAACGGCCTTAGGATTATCGACGCGTTAATTTTTTCTATAAAGGCATGCGTAGCGGACTGTTATCGTTTGCTAATTAAATAAATAAACGAGTGGGTGAAGCCAGTGGGTGGACGGGGCATGCCCCGATTTTAATTAGTTTCAAGAAGCTTATATACCTATCCCTGATACATAGTTATAAATCAAAAATGACGTGGCGTGCATTAGGAGAGGCGTACGTCTGGGTATGCAGTGGACAAATAATGTCTCAACCTTAATTGTGTTTATTGCTACCATACATGAAACAATGCCCATATTTATGTGCCTACCTATTTTAAGGGTTTATCACATGAAGATGTAGGAATTTAAAGAATTATTAAGTTCCTTCAGACTTCAAATCGTTTTTTCTCGATTGCTCGGCTTCACTCATTGATCTGAGTTTCCAAATACACCAGTTTTAAGTCTGACCCTAGGCTATTCAGCAGTGAAAACCGAATCGCAATCGGTCCAGTAGTTTTTACGTGATGCGCGAACGAACAGATAAACAGACAGACACCATTTTACCACGTTTTTATTAAGCTACTTTCTTGTTCGTCGTTCCGGGTGGAATCTTGCAACTCAAATTTCGAGCACTTTCCGATTAGATATCCGGCTGAAACTTTCTGGGTAGCTCGAAACAGGATGAAAACGAATTTTGAAAAAATAATAATAAATAAAACGGTGTTTTTAGATTAGATTTTTAATCTACATTTACTGCTTGGCCTTGTTTATAAATGTTTTATTCTTGTAAAATCGTTTTTTTTTAAATATTATGTTGTCAGCCAGACATATACCTAGGAACGTTAACTTTCCCAGTTCCGGCCGGGCGTCAGCGGAGGCGGTGCGGGGGACAGCGCGCGGGCGCGCGGCACAGTGCTACTGGCGTGTCCGCCGGCCTCGCTCGCATACTACGTGTAAGCAAATTACCTATTTTTTCTATGGGTGGTGTGAGCGCTGACTGCACCTGCAGGCCGCACTGGACGCCGCACGCCTCCATACGCGAGCTTGATGTCCGTAATGTGTTGGCAGAGGCGCGGAGGGCGCAGGCACGGCAGGCGGGGCGGCGGGTAGCGACGGTGGCCGCGGGGATGGTGCCGACTCGCGACATGCACAGGTTCGCCGCCGAGATTGTAGCCAGCTAATTAGCCGCAACATGACCCGGATCAGCGCTCAAATGAGTTTAATCTTGAGCAAGAGAGAGAGGTCAGGTGTTTCATGGACTAATAAATCTTCCAGGAGTTTTCAGTGCGTCAAGCACCACTAGATCACTGCACCACTGGTTTTCAGTGGTTACAGGACTGCTCAAAATAGGAGTTAAATGTTTTTAGGGTTCATGTATCATCAATCGTCATGTATGTATGTGAGTTTCTAAATTCTACCATAACTTTTAAATGCCTGAACAGATTTGGATTTGTGGGGTATAGTTAGAATCTTTACATCATCCCAAGAGATATAGGATTTTGTAAAGTTTGTTTTTTGGCAGGGCAGTCGTGTTTTTTTCTCTTACCTAGATGATTTACTTGTTCCTCTCTCGCCTGGAAAGGTTGATATTTTATACCTGATCTTTGATTGCATTCAGTAGTGGATTTACCACCAGGCTGAGTAGAATGGAGCCTAGGGCGGCAGATTTTAGGGGCGGCAAAAATCTGGGGCAAAATTTAAAAATCAATAATGGATGTTTATACCGGAAAGTCGGCAACGCGAAACTTAGCGACGGGAATATTATTGAATTTAGAAAAATTGGAAACAGCGGTAATGGTTGCTGTCTGGAATGTTAGAAGTATGTGTGCTAATTTAGGCTTCTACCGTACTACCGATTTGATTACTGTTGCCGATTCTTACGAATCTCTAGGTAAGTTTTTCGTAGCTGATCGAGTTTTTTTAAGTAGTTATTTCAAAGAAAAGGCGATGGAATTTAAGCGTGTCAAAGCAGTAAGTACACAAAAGATATGGGGAAAAGACAACCGAAATGTACAAAACGTGAGCTATGAAATTGACTCAGCTCCTACGCGCAAAATCAAAGGTGTTTTTTTTCCTATGATATTATTATCTGACACTTCTTACTAAAAATGAGAACAGTTAGAATTAATGCTTGAAAATATTACTCTCTTAAGTTTTGCGTCAGGAATGTCTCTAATTTATTTTCTTTAATCATTATTCAAATTATATAACCATTATTTTTGATTTTACATTTAATTAAATGTTGTTTCTTTAAAGGTTTTCCCATAGCTTTCTTTCAATTTGTACAAAATCTCGTAAAATTTTAAGTATCGTATTTCAAAAAACACTCAACTGAAATTATGTAATTATAAAGGTGAGATGGTAAACTTTCAATATCTATAGTTTTAGTGTTTGTTACGTATTTTTAGAATTAGAAAAACACGATTGCTCGTGTGAGATTTATAAACATATGTATAATAATTATACGTACTGTAAGATTATCAAAACCTAAGTTTTGTAATGTTAGCCTTCAGTTGGCCAGGTTTGTCGAGTAGGAGATAAAACTTATCTGCACCTAGTATTAAAAGCAAGTTGCTATATCCTATAGTTGGTATCTATAGTACCTAGTAGCTACAGCTACAGGTAGCGAATAAATAACTTAAGGAGTATTTAATAAAAACAAGGAAATAGGTTTGAAATTCTTTATATTGTTTACTAATTTGAACACGGATTCGGAATACACCATTTTAGAAGAAAACCGGCAAGACACTACGTGGCAAATAGATTATGTAATAATATTAAACCAATAACTATTTAGATACATAGTTATTAATAATTTAAATGTGATAATTGGTCACATACAAACATTTATATTTGCCATAATTACACTAGGCATAATAACTTCGAAAACAGCATTTAAACACAATCAAATAGACGGGATATACAATCCCGTTAACTATAATCTTATAGATTATTTCATCATCCCACAATGAAGTGATACACAGTAACAAATACACAATAATAATTACACGGTTACAAATAAGCAGCATAACAGTGTAATAAGAAAAGCACTTAACTTGCCAAGTTCCTCTCGGTGCGGCAGTCACAAGAACACAAAGTTTTGCAATTTTTTTATATTTTTTTTGGATGACTAATGCTGTTGGCCTTATCGGCCTCTACAGCTTGAACCGGGCTTGGGGGCGGGCGCTAACAAGCACTCCGCCACAATGCTTGACGCAGAAAGCGCACGCCAAAGTTAAAATTTGGACGACCCGCACGAGGGTACCCAGGGGGTACGGCCCTCGACTTGGACGGCTGTCTGATTACGGGGGTATCGAACTAAACACCCATGCATCGCTACCGTTAGGTGTTGATCGAGGGGCCCTGAACAATGGCTAGGTGCCCTTTGATTGATTTTTATAACTGACCGCCGATTCGTAATACACCTTCGAGAAGAATCGGCAAGAAACTCGAAAGCGAATAATATCTGACTATGTCTTGTGGGACCTTCGACCTCGCCGGCAGGGTCGGTGTCTGTGTCTAAGTGTGTTGATACCCCCTGGCGGGTTGCCAGAGGTGGTCGGATTGGGTGAGGCCATCGCCGCCAGTACTTTGATTGCGATGGCGTCGTCTGGATCGTCCAGGACATCGCGGGGACGTCTACGGAGGGCATAAACTTTGCTAAGTCGAGAGAGTCTTTATATAGCATTTTTGAACATCCGACGCTGTCAGAAGTCATCCGTCTGTCAGAATGCATCTCATCCGAGTCGAAGACTACCGACATCGTCCGAACTATTTGAGTCGTTTGAAAACAGATCAACGAATATCTACCATTTACTTTATTAATTACATTAGTCATGTCTGATAGTTGTATTCAATTATTGAAATACATTTTAACATCATTCTAATAATTATGGCATAATAATACAGATGTTGCATAGTGATGGATGACATAGATCGTAAGTTTACACGTGGTCCTTTACTTTTCTTTAAAGTAGCCAATACTTCGTTTCAGAACGAATACTTCGTTCTGAAAGCTGGATACATAACATTTACATGTACCAAGTATTATTTTTATACAATTCTCTATTTACAATGAGTAGTAATCTAACACGCGCATTAGGTATTGAGTCGATTTCATTGCTCGCGAATGTATATATTATGATAAAACACCCGATGAAGAAATGAGAATGACTGCGAGTGATACATTCAGGGTTAACACATTTGGGTGATTCTTCCGGGCCCCGATTTTCGATGTCCGGGGCTTATTTCAATGAAATCTTTAGTATATTGTTTTTTTTAGAGGTAGCTTTTATTCGTATTTAACTGAGACATATATCGGTTTTTGTATAACTGATACTAAATATTTAAATAAAATAATGAAGCCCATGATTCTTATAACTCCGTCATATCCGTTCTCAATTTTCATGAAAACATATGATAATATCTTAGAATCAGTTAACTTTATCAATATGTTGAGTTACCAAATAAGAGAATTAGTTGTTACATTAACATAATTTGACCTATAATTTTTACCTATAATATAATTCTTATAGCTGATGCAATAGGATGTGTCCGCCATAAAAATCTTATTAATCTGGAACGCGCTTCAATCAGTTTTATCATAATAAAACATGAAGAACTGGCGATAAACTCTCACGCCGGCGGTTTTAGTCACTTTCAGAGTTATTCAGGTAGTAGACCTGTCAGCTGGTGCAATTCACTCAGGAGCCATCATCATCATGTCAGCCTTTAGAAGTACACGGCTAAACATAGGCCTCCCCCAAAGAGCGCCATGACGGGCGATCTTGTGCCACCTCCATCCACCGACTTCCTGCGATGGCTACAATGTTAAAGCCTTTCCGGAATCCAGCTTGTTCGGAAGGCTGATAGTCGTCAAACCTACGATCAAGGCGGTTTGTAACTACTCTCGAAAACAGCTTATAGACGTGGGGCACCAGCGAAATGGGTCTATAGTTCTTCAAAAGGGTTTTATCACCTTTCTTAATGAAGAAACCTACTATGCTCCTGTGCCACGCCTCTGGCGTAGTATCTTGAGGATGATGGAGCTAAACAGCTTCTGAAGGACTTCAAGTACAGTTGTTCCACCCGCTTTCAGTAGGTCTGTCGTTATTCTGTCCTCTCCTAGTGCCTTGTTGTTCTTAAGCTGTTTGAGAGCCATTCTGACCTCGTATAGGCTGACGTCCGGGATATCTTCGGTATAATGTCAGGTCAAACGGGCTCTTGCACCGCTAGTCGTGCTAGGAGGACTACGCGATGAGGTTTTCGAGCTCACTCAAAATCTCTGGCTTCGACAAACCGATGCTGCCACTGTCAGTTTTCAGCTTCGTCAACAGGCTTTGCCCAATAGACAGATCTCTTGCAAACACTTTGGAGTCCTTGTTCCACTCAAGTAGTATTATAAGAACGCAAATCGTGTTGCATCGACTTCGAGATCTGTTTAATAAACTGATCTCGCTTAATAAGCAAGCTGTAACTTGACATATCCACTGAAGACTGCAGCCTCATCTCGCCTCGTTCGGTCATAAGTTTGAGTGTATGCTCAGAGATTTTCTTTGTTCTATTTTTGCGAGGGGTCTCAAAGAACTCCAACCCGACCGCGGGAACAATTTCCACCAGCCCATCGTTTAGTTTGTATCACATTCGGTAAGGATTTGGAAGCGATTTTGGAGCTCCAACTGAAAGCTCTCGGCGTTTTGGATTTGGGCAGGACTTGGGCGAAGAGTAGATCTCATCAAACGAGACCTCTCCAGCTTTACGTTAATATTCAATGAGCTTTTTACCATGCGGTGGTCACTGCCGGTCTTAACTGTGTTGATCACAGATACATCATTGAATATATGCTTATTGGTTGTCAAAATGAAATCTATCTCTTGCTTATGACCGCCGGGATGCAGCCTCGTCCTTTTCCTGGACGGACGCTTCTTGAAAAAGGAGTTCATCATAAAGAGTCCATCCTTCTCCATGAAGTCGAATCGCTGACCGCTTTCGTTCCGCTGTCAAAATTCAAACTGCTCCACTCTCAGTTCATCGCCATTCCTCATGCCTGTTTTTACACACAACATTAATTTTGGTTTGTTTAATTTCCTAATTTTTTTTGTTTTGTTTTTGATAGTGTAGCGTTGACAAAACGCTACTTAAATAAAAAAACAATAAAACCTTTTCTTTAAATAAAAGCTTAGCATAGCTGCGACTACAGGTCAAATTTCTAAACAGACAAGCCATTCTGTTGTTGTTATTGTTAGAATGTATAAGATGACGACATTGAAGTCGCACATAGTTGGTTGAAACAGTACTATCGTTCGTATTTGGTGAATACCAGCGAAAACAGACGATCGGGTACATAAAATAGATTATCGTACGTTGTTTACTTACATGATATAATCCTGTAAATCGGAGTTCAAAAAAACAATAGTCATGTTCAGAGGTTATAAACACTTCGATAAATACAACACATCCATGCACTGCGGATCACGACTTTATAACACTCATTAGGTCAATCGATTGAAATAAATACAAAAGAAACAAGGAATAACTGGGAATCAGTAAATAAATAAATAATTAATAAGGTACAGTTGATAAACACGGAGACAAGTAATGACCTCTACCAGAAATTTTACTTATCTTTGCATCGATTAGCTGTCAAAGCAAAAGGGCGCGTTCCGTTGTTCGGCACGGTCCCGCAATGTCAGCAAATAGAAAATAAAATTAAACAAACCAATTAAATGCAACAAATGTTAAATTTAGGAACGTAGATTTTTTCCAAAGCAAACCCATACAATATTATAATTTAATAGTTACAGTATATAGTTTCATGATAGTATAACAGTAGGTACAGAAGCAAAGAAACCGCGTTCCGTACCTTTCGTCTGGAAGTGAACGGAACGTTTTATGGACTATAGTTTATAACAATTCTTAGACGTCTCTTGGCAGTTGTTTAGCCGTCAAAAATGGTTAAAGAAACGGTAAATAAACAAATGTGATTTCGAAGGTGAGAAATCTTAAAAATAAAAATAAAACCATATTATCATTTCCAAAACCCATGTGTAAGCGCAGATCAGTTTCCTGGTGAAACGAAATGTTATTCGGATAGATTTTGCTAAATAAAAAAAAAACTAGATTCGGCTAGACAGAAAGAAACAGACAATGAAGATGAGTGACGTGTCCTTTCTTTTCGTGCTGGAGAGCCCAGTAGCAGGACTGACAAGTTTTTTCCCTGCATATTATAAAACCCGTAAAAAAAGGTGAGAGCATTTGTTGGTATTTTTGTATTGTCGGCAGTAATGATTGCGATTGTGAAATCACTTTTATCCATTTTTCGAGACGCCATTTTAGCGAACTGAGAGCGGGGGCGAATTCTAAAAAAAACGTTGTGTCTATTCATTCACAGCGGGTTTTCCCCCTGGACTGAGACCCCACAACGGAGATTTTCCCTCGAATTGAGAGATCACACGACGGAGACTTCTTCCCCCGGATTTAAGTAGAAAGGCGCCGTGTCGCGATACGCCACGACAACATATACCCAACGATTCCTGCCACGTTCTCGGAATGCGGTATCGTATTGGCATGTTTATGCATATATTTCATTAACCGGAGTATTGAACTTTGGTTCCCCACCGACCTGCTGGACACCTGCAACGCCTGAGGGGTCTAGCCTGGCTACCTCTCACGCGAATCGGACATTGCTGAAACGTCGGATGGAGAATTACCTTCACTAACATAACGGCTAAATCCTATAGAAAAAGGTAAACAAGTAGACTACACTGCCGGCCGGCAATTCGTCAATGTTTTGTTAGAGTAAATACTTAATTTTGTCAGTTCTATATCGACCCTAGTTATAACAGGGTAATCTTAGGTCTTGGTATTTCTTGGCTGCTGAGTTGGATCTGCAGGCCAAGGTTCCTTGGATTTTAAGTAAGTAAACAAAATTAAACCAAGGATAATAAATATTGTATTGGTGAATTCAAATTGCATGTTTTTTTGTCTTCCACTATTACATGCTAGCATGAATGGCCGTCCAACGTACCTACGGCACGGTTCCTTAGATTTTAAGTAAGTAAGCAAAATTAAACCAAGGATAATAAAAATTGTATTGGTGAATTTGAGTTGTATGTTTTATCTTCCACTATTATACCCACTAGCTAGTACATTACCGAACGGTCTTGATCCAATAGTTCTTGAAGCTCGTTCCGGTCTAAGTTTATCCAGGTAATTTTATTGATTTCAAAATAGTAATGAGTATTTTTAGTTTCGAGTGATTCCGAAGAAAGGTATAGCGTCCTCGCGTTCAGAGCGACCGAATGGGGCAAGAATCCCGAATCCCGACACCCCACTCTTGGTCTGACTTGCCCCAATTTATTTTTTATTACCTTTATTCTCGGAAATTCACAAAACACCGTTTTATATCGTTACAATAGATAATGTTTAATGTTGCGTGTTGTCAGAAATAAATATATATTCTTTCTTTCTTCTTTTCTTTCTTTGTAGAGGTCGGTAGGGGCGGCAAACTTGAAATAGCCTACTGTCGGCAAATGTGTAAATCCACTACTGATTGCATTGTACTCGTATTGTGGTGAATCAATTCACCTCCACCCTACTACAGATTGCTTAATGTTACTACGACTATAGGCAGCATTGTAGGCGCTCGGCAATGCGTGTAGTTACTGTATATAACTAGAAGTACTTACTTAAAAATGTATCTTAGAAACTTTACTACCCGTCCCTCCTCAGAAAACCTTCAAATTACTCAATATTTCCTCTCAATTTCAAAGTAAGTTCATCAGTTTAGGCTGTGCGTTATTTGTCAGTCAGTGTGCCACGTTACTGTTTTATAGGTATAGAAGATTAATTATTTAAAGATTTTGTTGTCGACTGTACTAAATTCATTCGGATTTTTAGGATAAAATCAATGGGACGAGTTTCTGATTTCTCTGAAATAATGACCCACTAGCTTCCCTACTTACACATACATACACACAAATCCCTTCACTTGAGTTCATGTCATTATATGACGCATACCTTTTATATGTATATCTATACATACATGTTATTAATTAATTACCTACCTTGGTGGTAGGTAATTAATTAATGTGTGTTGCCCTGCTTGGGTACATGATGTTGAGTTACAAAAATTATGTTAGTTTATTTTATATCAACGTGTCCAAAATCGTTTGTCCGGCGGAGGGCATTGGCATGCCAAAACACAGGGTCTCCTAGTTTGGGTGCCAATGTTTTCTAACTAGGATTAATTTCAACATGTTATATCAACTTTGTATGTACCTACTTATTTGTTTTAACGAAGTTTGTTAACATTACTAAATCATTTTCATTTTAATTTTTTCACTAAACTAAAAAATAATGTTTTAAATTCATTAACTCGTCCTATTGGGACGATTTTGTTGTAGGACGAGTCGCTAAACTAGCCGTATATTGTAAGTGTAGGATGCGTGTAGGACGTAGGTACAGTACATAACTATAATTACCTAAGAACCTGCAGTAAATTATTGCCGACTCTAAACTGGCATGTGCTGCAAACACAACAGAAAACAAGCTTGCTATGAAATATTTTTACTAGGTATGTTTATATGTAAGAATGTAGATTTGGATGTAATTCAATGTGACTACCTACTTACTTGGGGCATTTATGCTGGATGATCTGGATGGTCGTTTGAAGTACATAAGTAGATATTTAGGTTCCTCAATATTTTTTCATGACAGCTCAATAAACATAAATCCTGGCATATATTTCGTGAGCCGGAAGCTTACAGCAACCTACACATCGACAGCGACGACGGTGAGTGCACAAACCTGTGACAAGTATTTCAAATCTATCTATACTTACTTATAAACTATTATTATTATTATATTACCTTGTTACTCATGTTTATTCGATTCGGTCTAGTTCTCAAGAAAAAATACTATCTTAGTTTATCTTAGTATCATAACTATCTTTAACTAGTAGTCTTTTGTGATAACATTGTGTATAAACCTCAAAATACACAGTTACGCGGGTTTGAGGAAACTGCGGCTTAAAAAACAAATGAGTTCGCTAAAATGAAATCATTTCAAAATTGGGTTTTGAAAATGGAAAATGTGACACAAGGTAGGGAAAACTATCCTTTTGCAGCTTTTACGCGTCAGAGAGTGGAGGGAGACTGAAGTACCGTTTCCATTACTGAATATACTTGCAAACAATAAATTATGATCTACTAGGTTTGTATGCATATACTACTACATGCAGAGGGAAGGTATAACAACACCCCGAAGATGGCTAGACTTTAGGGTTGAATGAGGAACTGAAGTTTATGTTGAAATATTCAGTTTTTTGGCATGTGGCTATAATCCGAACTAACGCCGCCACCGTAATATCACAAGTAATTTCACAACAGCTACGCCCCTCTTTCGAGTCCATCATACAACATGCCATCTAGTGAAACTCATGTCGTGCACCATCCACCTCTAACATTAGCATAATCGAACTTAGGAACTAAGCCAATACCTTCACTAAAACCTAAACAATAAGTGGGCAATCTAAGTATTCCGGTAGGTACCCAAAATATTAAGAGTTAAACTTAACTTACTTAGATAGATAGATAGATAACTCTTTATTGCACAAGAAATGAAATTGATGATACAATAATCAAGTTTTAACATAGAACAATCGGCAGCCTTATCACTAAGCAGCGATCTCTTCCAGGCAACCGTAGGCTGAATAAAGACACATAGGCTGTTACAAAGGATGGTAGTGTGCAGAATTATAAAAAATATACCTACATATATAATGAAAAATACAAATTACATAAATATTTATTACCATATAATAATACATACAAAATAATAATAATACACTTACTTATATACACCTACTGTTAACATAAAATAATAATAAATATTATATTACATTCAACAGATTAACAACTTGACAAGTACAGATTTTTGACACGGTCTTTAAAAATGTGCAGTGATGTAGCTTTCCTAATAGAGACTGGTAAAGAATTCCAAAGCCGGACTGCTTGTGTTGTAAAAGACTTTCTATAAAAAGAACTCACGTGTGCGGGAATTTTTAGTTGGAGATTTTCTGATGACCTCAGATAGTGGGTATAAGAGTAATGAAGAAATTCGAAACGTTCCTTAAGATAGCGCGGGGAATTAGGATTAAATAAAATACTGTAGAGAAGTGAGAGAATATGAGTATTCCGACGAAGTTGAACGGGGAGCCACTTGAGCTTAGTGCCAAAATAAGAAACGTGGTCATACTTACGCGAGCCAAATATGAATCTTATGCAGTAATTTTGAAGTCGCTCAAGCTTATTGAACTGCTCCTGAGTAAGATCAAGATAGCAGGCGTCAGCGTAGTCAAGAACAGGAAGAAGGAGAGATTGTGCTAGTACAATTTTCGTGGCCGTGGGTAAAAAAATTCGGAGTCGCAAAGTCGAAGCGAACCAGCTGAAGCAAACATTTTACGATTTACGGCTTCAAGCTGAGGCTTCCATGATAGATCCTGATCAATTAAAATGCCAAGATTTTTTACCACACTACTATAAGGAATCGAGTTCCCATCAAAAACTACAGAAGGAAGACTCGCCCAGTCAATTTTTGATATCATACGCGAGCTACCCACAATTATGATTTGCGTTTTAGCTGGGTTCACTTTCAGACCAAATGTTGCACTCCACTGAGTTATGCGACGGAGGTCACCATTTATTGTTTCAATCGCATTAGGTAGACTGCTTAGAGGAGACTGAGAGTAAATCTGGAGATCATCTGCATACAGGTGGTAGGAAGAAGTAATATTTTGAAAAATTGAATTTATGAAAATCACAATAAGGAGAGGAGAGAGAACACCACCTTGTGGAACGCCGGCAGAAGTGTCGCACCATGAAGAAAAATTATCTTCGGGTCGTACCCGCTGCCACCGTCCATACAAATAACTATGGAACCAGTCTTGCACTTGTGGAGATATGTTAATAGAGCGTAATATACCTAGTAGAACGTCAAAATCGATGGTATTAAAGGCGTTGCTAAAATCAAGCAGCGTTAACACAGTTAGCAGGCCATGTTCCATGCCAAGACGAATGTCATCATTGACTTTAACTAACGCTGTTGCTGTGCTGTGTCCAGGACGGAAGCCAGATTGATAGGGATTTAGCAGATTGTTTATCGTAAGGAAAGAACTTAGCTGACCATGGACGAGACGTTCTAGAACTTTAGATAGGAATGGAAGGATGGAGATGGGACGATAATCTGAGAAGGATTTTGGATTTACTTTTTTAGGCAGTGGAATAATTTGTGCTTCCTTCCGTGTGGAAGGAAAATTACTGTTTGAGATAGAGTAGTTAAGAATGTGAAATAGGATGGAAAGGATAATATCAAGGATTGGAAATAACTTATTAAGTCTTCGCATTCTATTCTCAATTTTGTAGGTTCCGATTGCACATAGATCCATTTATTATGGCGCATAGAATTCCAAATACTAATTACATGTCCGAATATCGCTTTATTTACGCACTGCCCGGAAGGGACGTGCCCACACGTGTTGTCAGTTCAGATTCGCAGGTGGGGTTCTCGGAAGACAAAAATACACTGGGCATCACAAATATAATTTTCAGGGTTGGTACTTTCATACTTGAATATTTCATTTAACGTACAGTAACGAGTTTTGCAAATGTTGAGATAAAGAAAAAGAAGAAAAAAGTAAAAAAACGAGTACAAAACAACTCAAACAATTTACACAGTGGATACCTAACATTAAAACCCAAAATAAGAAGAAAACTGGACAGCTGACTATAAAAAGATCATAGCTAAAGTGGCGACAGAATTCTATACTGAACTATACACAGAGAAGAATAAAACAATAGGTAAGAAGATAAAATTTCGAATGAGATACTGAAACACACAATAACCGTTATCTCCAAACCCTTAACCAATTTGTTCAATGAGATATTTTCTACTGAGCAAATACCAACTCAATGGACAAAGTCTACCATAATCCTGTTGCATAAAAAAGGAGACAAGAGTGATATTAACAATTACAGACCAATATGCCTTATGTCAAATATGTACAAAGTGTTCTCAAAAGTTGTACTTAGAAGAATAAACATACAATTCGAAGCAAACCAACCAAGGGAACAAGCAGGTTTTTGTTCTGATTATACTACCATCGATCATATTAATGTAGTAAAACAAATAATAGAAAAGTGTAATGCGTATGGTCAAAACAACTATTAAGCACTCGTAGATTACATCAAGGCTTTCGATTCCCTGATTCATAACTACATCTGAAAAACGCTAGACAACCAAGGCATAGAAAACAAGTACATCAAAATAATAAAAGAAATATACAAAAATTCCACAGCAAAAGTACAACTTGAACTACCTGTTCAAGTTGTACTTTTGCTGTGGAATTTTGGAGAAGAGTTTATCATTGAGAGAGAAGTCAGACAAGGTGACCACTCTAGCCGAAACTTTTTACAGCCGTGCTTAAAAATGTATTTCGAAACATTGAATGGGAGAAATTTGGAATAAATATAAACGGATAAAAACTAATTCACCTAAAATTTGCAGATGATATTGTGCTATTTGCTGTTACACCAGAGACCCTAAAAACTATGCTACAACAACTAGATCAAGAAAGCAGGAAAGCAGGCTTATCAATGAACACAATAAAGACTAAACTAATGACAAATGCAACTAAGGGAAATATAGAATTGAGGCTGTAGGATATTGAATATGCCGATGAATATATTTATCTGGGACAAATAATATCTACAAAAGACCAAAATTCAACAGAAATCGATAGGAGGATAAGCAACACTTGAAAACGCTATTGGTCTTTAGAAGAAATAGTTAAAAACGAATCCTAGCCCATGTCAGTTAGAAGTAAATTATATAATGAACAAAACAACAAAAAACTTGCGATTTGCCAACGTCACATGCAGCGAAGCATGCTAAATATAAGGCTATGAGACCGGTGGACTACTTCGAAAATAAGGGAAAGAACAAAAATAAGCGATGCCTCCAAAAAAAATTAAAAAATTGAAATGGAACTGGATCGGACACAAACCGGAAAAATGGACAGAAGATATTATGGAATGGTACCCCATAAATGGGAAAAGACAAAGAGGACGTCAAACAAAGAGATGGGAAGATGATTTACCCAAAGGATGGAGAAGATTAGCTTGTGATAGAAAAGTGTGGAAGAAACCAGGGGAGGCCTATGTCGAAGGACAACCTGACAAACTGGTTGCTGAAAAATAATACTAAATACTTATTATTTTACTTTAGTTTATATATCTTTATTATTATACTACATATTTAGTTAAAAAACTCATGGCTTTATCTATCTAACGGGTTTTGCTTTTGGTCATTGTTGTTGTTGTAAGGAACAAAATGATAAAGATCTGATTGTTTTTACGGAGTTTATTACAATTTTGTTAATTTATGAAACAAGTTAGGTGCTTCCATTTTGGATCGTCTCCCTGTAGTGCTTGCGTTTGCCGAATGTTTGCCGACGTTACGAGATACATGTGCACGTGGCGTCGATAACACAGGCAAATAGAAGATAGCGCGAACATCCTCCTGGGCGTTGAAAAGCTACCAAGCCTTACAAGACTCTTCAGCGTTTGATAGTAGACATAAGCGGTTAATGGATCTTCGCGCGAGACATTAGGCAGTAGTGATGTCAGCGATGCGAGGGAGGCCGTCAGATCTAGGGAAGAGTTTGGAGATTCTTCCAAGATGCCAACAGGAAGGAATCTTCTTTTATCGGAACTAATTCGACTAGTTTTAGTGAAGCAGGCCGAGTGCGCCACTTCATGTGTTGTTGGCGTTCGGCGTTATACTCGTTAGTCCAGCGCTTCCAAAAGACCTGACTGACTTGCTCTAGACGCTGGCGTCATCTGGCAGTTTAGGTAGTAGAAGATAAATAGAAATAAGAAGCCTACCTACCTAGCAGTGGCGGTAGGTGTAGAAGAAAAAAAAGGATATAGATAGTAACTACCAGTATATTCAGAAGAAGTATAGGTACAGATATAGTCTCAGGGAGTGTGTACGAGGAGGTGGCGATGTTTGTGTTATCCAAAAGACCTGCCTGACTTGCTCTAGACGCTGGTGTCATCTGGCAGTTTAGGTAGTAGAAAATAAATAGAAATAAGAAGCCTACCTACCTAGCAGTGGCGATAGGTGTAGAAGAAAAAAAAGGATATAGATAGTAATTACCAGTGTATTCAGAAGAAGTATAGATACAGATATAGTCTCAGGGAGTGTGTACGAGGAGGTGGCGATGTTTGTGTTATCCAAAAGACCTGCCTGACTTGCTCTAGACGCTGGTGTCATCTGGCAGTTTAGGTAGTAGAAAAGAAATAGAAATAAGAAGCCTACCTACCTAGCAGTGGCTATAGGTGTAGAAGAACAAAAAGGATATATATAGTAACTACTAGTATATTCAGAAGAAGTATAGGTACAGATATAGTCTCAGGGAGTGTGTACGAGGAGGTGGTGATGTTTGTGTTATTCAAAAGACCTACCTGACTTGCTCTAGACGCTGGTATCATCTGGCAGTTTAGGTAGTAGAAGAGAAATAGAAATAAGAAGCCTACCTACCTAGCAGAGGCGGTAGGTGTAGAAGAAGAAAAAGGATATAGATAGTAACTACCAGTATATTCAGAAAAAGTATAGGTACAGATATAGTCTCAGGGAGTGTGTACGAGGAGGTGGCGATGTTTGTGTTATTGTCCCTTTCAGCTTGAGACTTAGTTTGGGAGGCGCGCGCGGTAAGGCGTTCCGCAGTGTGGAGGGTGCAGCAAAAAGTAGTGCAGCAGTGCGCAAAGCAGCTCCCGGGGGACAGGTGTCCACTCGGAGATGCAGCAATGGTAGTGCCGCCGTACACATCGTAGCTCTCGGGGGACAGGTGTCCAGACCCGTGGAAACGTGCTGGTAGACGTTTGTATCCCTAGGGTATCCAAAAAAACCGGTCTGGAAAAACTGGAACGGTCGAAATAGTCGGTTTAGTCCAGAAGGTCTGGCTGCCGTACATCGCCAGGTCTTCGTTCCTTGGGGATCCACCATGCCGAACGAGGTCTCTTCCAGTTTAGCCCCAAGAAAGTAGATGTGGCAGCCAGTATGGTACAAAATAATGACATTAAAGTAATAAGTAAAGGAAAAGTATAAGTATGAAAGACCAGAAGGGTCGGACATAAGTTTACAAATATAAAAATACAGCAATTAAGAAACATAGTTCTAACGGTATTTCACCAGTTGGGAGTAAACTATCACGAAATCAAGGGAATACAAAAGCGGTACAAAACCGGTACATACTAAAAAGTCAATTCATTGCGAAAGTGTTTGCTGGTATGACTAAATGCAAAACCAACCAGCATAGTTTGACCGTATTAACTTTCGCAATGACTTGCAATATGAATTTACTACAAGCAAGGTTAAAATGAACAAAATCAGGAAAAAATCCCTTAATGAATTTAAAAATTGTACCGGGCGATATTGCAGTCTAGGTCTGCATTATCAAAAGCATGGAAAAAAAAAGCAAAAAAAAAACTCTGGACAAAGGTTTGTCCAAAATTTCCGTTATCCAAGCCAGCACGAAATGACGAAGCCAAAAGAACTATTCATCACCACAGGCTAAACAGTCTCCTTTCCCAGTGTTATCAGTGATGGTTGCGTTCGGAATACCAGCGTAACGACCACCCATCCTGTTTCAATCAAAACTTGTTATTACAGTCATTCGAAACGGTGCGTTGGAATCGATATTGCGATGAAAATTCGCTTGCAACAAGTCATACTGGCTTGGTAAAATTTCTGTTTATGATTCTAAATTAGGTACATAACGTGTAGAATGAACTAATTCAAAGACAAGAAATATTGAAAATCATGAAAAGGCATAGACATTTTAAGGTTACGTATTTCTTTGTTTATTATCGACTGTTTATTTTATTGGTTATTTTATCGTGAAAGTGGACTTATTGAGACGTTACACTCGTAACGGTCAAGACGGTTGGGATTGGCTTCAAGGAGACTCGAAGTCGGAAGCGCGGTGAGTGGCTTGCAGATTATAAAGTGCCCCACAGTAAGAGGAGAAAAATCAAGGGGAGATGAACTGAGCTTTGTACTATTATTTATTCTGTGACTGAGCGGAAAAGAGGGCGGATATTCAGGATCGCTTCTATTTGGGCAAACCGGGAAGATAGATCCTTAAATGTTAGATGAGTGTTTTTAGAATTTTACGCATGTGGAATTTTGCTTGGTCCTGGTTTCCCAGAGGCCGCCAAAGTGAGAAACTTATGCTTGTGAACAGCTGCAAAATCAATAATTGAGTTATTTGTATTTAAGAATTCCTTGATGTCCTTTGCTGCTGAGACAAAAAAACACATTATCACAAAATATTATTTTACAAATTCCCCGGCGAGTGATAAATCTCTTTAGCAAGTGAGCATCATCAAGCGAGTGACCTGCCTGTCTCCTTTATCAATGTAACAAAATTACAAAAAATAAAATAAAATTAAAGTATTTCCGGAGCTCTGAAGCTTGGGCTAAGGTTGACATAAAGGCCTCTTTAATGATGTCATTTACTAGTTCTAGATGCACACATTTGTAGCGGAAGCAAATTAATATACAATGGTAACATTTCGTTATTTTACAACCACATTCTTTGCAATCTGTTATTAGAAATGGTCCAGCAAAGTCCGTACCTACGGTTGGAAAAGGGAAGTCTGGCTCTAAGCGCTCAGAAGGCAAATTACCCATGATTTGGTTCATAGGTTCCCCTAAAGCGGCGACATAACTATGACGCATTCACGAAATACACGTCTAGCGAGATTGCGACCACCTATAAGCCAATAGCGTTCCCTTAGTACAGCGAGAACATGTTGAGGACTGGCATGAAAGAGATGGTTGTGTTTGTTCTGAAATATTAATTCGCATAGTTTGTCAGTCTTCCAAACTATGGGGTGTTTTTTGTCGTAGGCATAAACGGAAGCTTCATCAATTCCGAAAATGCCCTCTTTGTCGATGAACGGGTTGAGTGATATTAAAGCGGCTTGAGTTTTGTTGCCTTGAGGCTTGTTCTTTGAGAGACCAAGAAAAAACTCTTTTTGTGAGACTTTAATTAGGTGCATCAAAACGTGATCTCTCTCGTTCGTGGATAGACATCCAGAGAGTTTGTAGGATATTTCAAGTTGTGAATAAATCGTAATATTCTAGCTACTACGTTTTAATGAATGATAGATTTTACTGTCGCACATTGGTGCAGGCTCCCCGACGAAAGCGGGATGAGCTTTCATCTCGGGCAACTCGACTGAGCGACGATTCTGTAGGCCAAATACATTCAAATTCTGAAAGTATGTCAGGTCCATACCACCATAAGGGTAAATGTACCTGTTCAGTGTCAACCCCTAGAGACTAGGTCAGAAGGATTTTTCTCGTTGGCTATATGGCGCCAGAATGATGAGTCAGTGAGGTCATTGATAGCTGCTACTCTATTAGCAACGAATGTCTTGGTTTTATTTGGGGATTTTTACCACCCGAGGACGATGCTAGAGACTGTCCAGTTTATTTGACGAGTGACTTGACATCGTAGAGCTTGCAAAACTGCGTTTGCAAGTTGAGCCCCTAATAGAGCAGCGCAAAGTTCCAAGCGCGGTATTCTGCTTAAGAGGAGCTACACGCGACTTGGCGTATACTTTGACGTTGCCGTTAGATTCAAGAGATCTTAGGAAGATGCAATTTCTAAAAGCTCGAAAGCTTGTATCATTAAAACAGTGCAGTTCAATTGTGGCGGAATCATTGATAAGTATAAATCTAGAAATCTTAAGAGAAATTCCCTTCCGTATCAACTGGGACGTATGGTCCGGCTCCCACTGTAGCACCTCCGAAGCTGGTCATCGATTCAACATCATCGGCAAATAGATCGTCGGCAGTAAATGTGTCTACTTTGATTGGTGTATCTCGACAGGAAAGTGACCTTGACCGATATATGGAAAACGGTGATGAGCAACTAGCACCGCCGTGTAACAATCCGCAGTACAGGGGAAGCCGGTGGCGAGTTGCAGGCTGTGGAGAGACTGAGGAGGATTAATTTATGGTCACTTAGAGCTGACACGACTCCTGATAAGATCATAAATTATATGACCAAGAAGAATCCAGCCGGAAAAAAATCAGTATGTCGTGAAGCAGTTGCAGCTAAAGCACAATAATTGTGCGTCTTTTATTGTTATTGTGCCTGTGAGCCTCTTTGATTTCTTCATGCTTGCGGGGAATTGGCCGCTCATTACTAGAGTTAACGAATGGTTTTAAACAAGAAACAGCCGGCGTAACTCAGATACTGAGCAAAGAAGGGAGGGTCCGTAAGGGACTCTCAAGAATAGGAGAAGTATGCTAGTCTACTACCAAAACGTCAGAGGGCTTCGTACCAAACTCCATGAGTTCTCTGCGCTGGTTGCATCTATTGCTAATTTATTTTTCATAACTGAGTCGTGTGATTTATTAATTTTTTGGTAAATGATTGTGTAATAATGTTTAATTGGTCTCACCGTTTTTATTACAATAAATTAATTTGAATTTATGACTAACAAATGGAATCGCTTATGAGGAAGTGATATCTAGCGGCTACTCCATTGTTCGGGCGGATCGTCTTGGGGTGCAGCGCGGTGGTGGCGTTGCTATTGTTGCTGCACCAGGGTACCAGCTTAGGGAAATTAGTTTACCGCTCGCGGGGGTGATGCGGGATGTGAAATTGTGTGCGCGGGAGTTTACACTCGTAATAATTTGTTAATTGTAGCTATTTGTGTTTATTTGCCATCTAAAGTTGATTTAAATTGTTAATTTAGTGTATTAGATAGTTTAGAATCACTTTGTGCAGATTATGATAAAGTAGTTGTTGGTGGCGATTTAATTTTAAATTCATGTAATGCAATAATTAGTTATAGGTTAGAATATCTGTTGTCGTTTTGTGAACTCGTGCAAGTTAATGACCTCATAAATATTAAGAACCAAATCCTTGACTTGGTGTTGGTGAGTGCAGCGGTGAGCCAGGTAATTGGTTAGTACCACCTGATGGCTGTCACCCTCCTTTAGATATAGAAATTTGTTTTGAATTTGAATCTTTAGATATATCTAAACATGGACAGACAGACGGTCAGAAAATATGGAATTTAAGGAAAGCAAATTATTTTGAGTTATATGACAACTTTCGACTCACTGTCGACCCTTATATGAGCATGATAGCCCTTTAGATGGCTGTAGACTATTTGTACGAGGTACTTAATAACAACATTAACAAATCAGTTCCTACTAAGCATTGTGTTTCTAAACCGTCTACGTACGTATACCCAGAGTGGTACACTGGGCGTACTATTAAAAATATCTGCATGAAGACTCACTATTATCGCGTATTTACTCATAAGTCTAGGGAACAGTTGACAGTTGCAGTGCGCGTATACATATTGCAGAGATTATGGAAACCGATGTCATGGTTGCCATTAAATCTGTAAAACCAAAACGTTCGGTTGGTCTAGATGGCTTTCCACCATAAATAATAAAAGATTGTGGTGAAGTACTAAGAAAGCCATTGCATCACCTATATCGTTTAATGTTTTGAGCAGGCATATTATCCAGGTGCTTGGAAGTTGTCTCATGTGGTGCCGGTGCCCAAAAGTTCTGGTTCGGACATCAGTACGTACAGGGCCCCGATTCTGTAAGCTATTGAACCGCGATAATGCAAGTCGATCGCTTGAATGGCTGGCTGGAATGGCGATGAACTGAGAGTGGGGCAGTTTGGATTTGGACAGCGGAACCAAAGGGGTCAGCGATTGGTCGACTTCATGGAGAAGGAGGGAGAAGTGCCCGTCCAGGAAGTGGACGTGGCTGCACCCCGGCGGTCATAAGCTTGAGATAGATTTCATTTTGACGACCATTAAGCATATAATCAATGATGTATCTGTGGTCAACAGGGCTAAGACTGGCAGTGATCACCGCATGGTAAGAGGCTCATTGAATATCAACGTAAAGCTGGAGAGATCTCGTTTGATGAGATCTACTCTTTGCCCAAGTCTTGCCCAAATCCAAAACCCCGAGAGCTTTCAATTGGAGCTCTAAAATCGCTTCCAAATCCTTACCGAATGTGATACGAACTAAACGATGGGCTGGTGGAAATTGTTCCCGCGGTCGAGTCAGAGTTCTTTAAGACCGCAAAAATAGAAATAGAAACTCTCTGAGCAAACACTCAAACTTATGGCAGAACGTAGCGAGATAAGACTGCAGTCTTCAGAGGATATGTCGAGTTACAGCTTGCTTAATAAACAGATCTCCAAGTCAATGCGACACGATTTGCGTTCCTACAATACTACTTGTATTAAGAACGCAATAGAGCGGAACAAGGGCTCCAAATTGTTCGCAAAGAGATCTGTCTATTGGGTAAAGCAATAGCGGTATTTTGAGATTCTAAAATAGCTGTTTTCTTTCACAGTGGTTTTCGGATACGGCTCTATTTTTGGTAGAAGTCGAATTTTCGGCCACGGTTTGATGTTCCCAACCGAGTATGACTGAAGCTTACACCAGATGGCTTACTGATTTCATCATTTTTTAATTGTTTCGTTTTGCTGGCATGCTGTAGCGTTGGATCTGCATCTCTACCCCACGTTTGGTATTGTACTTGCTATATAAATTATCATTACACCCTACCATCGAACCGTCCGACCGTTGCTGCATGCTACATGTTAGATTGCAATGAATGCTCTAGGTAATAGTATCACTGTATCAATGGAACACTGCTGACACTGAAGTTGTCAATGTCTTATGTCAAATGTGAACCGCGCCCTCTGTCGTTGTAATGAAGTTTTACACTCTGTTCTCGTCACTGGTAATGGCTGAAGTATTGGACATTCATATTTGTTGGACGAAACCAAAATAAACTAAAATTTATACAGCAAGATAAGATTTATTAATACCATAGCCCGCACAACCTACACAGGTTATGGGCCCAGGTAACGTATCGATAACAGTTAGCCTGATTTCAGATACTACAGATAGAGAAAAAGTCAATTTCCCGTGGCGTCCTGCAAAACGTATTCTGCTTGTTGCATCGTTTAGCAACCTTGGCGTGACCTCAAAATCTCAAAATGGATCGTGTTATTATATCTAAAGGAGACAATTGGGCGGCATTCAAATAACCATCGTAATGAAAGTGAAGGGACTGTACGAAGTTGTGTCAGTTATTTCATAATTACACAGAGGAAAGTAACAAGTACTTATATAATTATTGGAGATGGTAGCAAACTCAGAGTGTCAGGGGTAAGTGATATTAAATTTCAAGCATGTAAAAATACTTATCCCTCAACATTTAAGAAAGTGTTATATGTGCCTGATTTAAAAGCTAATTTATTTTCAGCTAGATGTGCTGCTGATAGTGGTTTTAACATGTTTTTCAAGAAAGATAGTTATGAATTTTCGAAAAATGGCATAATTTCATGTATTGCAAGAAGAAGTAAAAATTTATTCCTAATGAGTTTCAAATTTGACAGTAAAACAGTAGCATCATTAAAATCAGATTTGTCTATCAATTTGTCTATCATATCTTTTAATTGTAAATCAATTAAGAGAAGTGTACAACATGTAAGAGAACTATGTAAGTCTGCAGATATTCTGTGTCTTCAGGAAACATGGCTTTTACCACATGAGCTCGATTTTGTGTAAGAAAAAAACAGCGAGTTTAATTGATTTGCTAAATCTGTTGATACTTCAGTGGGTATAGTCAGAGGGCGACCATATGGTGGAGTTGCGTTGCTTTGGAGAAGGTCTAAGTTCAAGCAAGTGACGGTAGTGGAATGTACTAGTGACAGGATAGCTGCCATTCCGGTTTCAATAGGTAGTGAATCGTTTTTAGCGTTTAGTGTGTATATGCCTGTGGATAAAATTGATAACATTCCAGAATTTACTGACTGTCTTGCTAGTATAAGCTCTATTGTGGAAGAATGCCAGGTAAATGTAGCCTATATAGTAGGTGACTTTAATGCCCATCCTGGAACGAACTTTGGGGATGAGCTTGATAATTTTTGTAAAGAAGAAACTTGGGAATGTGCAGACGCAAGGGCGTCGCCAAGGGGGGCAGGGGACGGGGGGCAGCTGCTCCCAAAATTGAGATTCAAAAAAAGGTAGCCATATGCAGAGAAGCCAGAGTATGTCCTATAAGCTAGTCGTTTGGCCGATTATTTTCAATTTGACTTTCATTCCATTCCAAGTGCTTTCCGCGCTGCTACAATCCAAGTACAAGCCTACGCGCGCCTAAAACGTTCGAGATCCTAGGGTTAGCGGTAACCTGCAGCATATACCTGCAGTTATCCGGGTTGAACCGGGTTCCCATGCTCTATTTACGTCTCTTCCTGCTGAATGCTTACGATTATAATGTTTTGAGTTTCTGTTCTAGAAAGCCATTGAAATTAACAATCAGGATAAGTGAAAATAATATCACATAAATAATCATTTTATTAACAGAGTACAGCTGATTGATACGAAAAATAACCTTGAAAAACTGTGTTATATTTTTAAATAAATGACCTTTACTTTTGTGACATGTTAAATCATGACTCCAAGTTAGATTTTTGTTATAGATCTCGATAATAGAATATATTGGGTACAACGCCATCTGGCGAGGAGCAGCGTCTTTTCTATTAGATCAAGTTGTGTTTTCTCCGTATCTGAAAACCAGACGCCGAGTTTGTAAAAAACGCCGAGCTCCACCACGCGTGCGCCACTTTCTTCGTTAAAGGAATAATGAAAGCTTTTCTTGTTGAAGACAGATTGATAATTTCGCCTATCTAAGAATCAAGAAATAATGGTTGAATTTGCCTCTGCGAGTGAAAGGGAAAAGTTTTCATCTACTGAAAATGTTTGAACTATTTCTATCAATGCTCAGTTAATTGATAATAATCAGAATCATAATTATAAAATTCATTGTATGGACAAGCACAAAAAGTGCGAACGAGCGAAGCGAGCGTGAAATTTGAGTTATACCTATCAATGTTTTACTTAAAATATAGTTCTGATTCCAATAAATATATATGCACTGGAAAGCGCGAGCGCAGCGAGCGCGAAATTTTGTGAATTATTTTCTTTCAACGTACAAAACGAAACATAATGTCTAAGCATAGGAAAATAATGAAAAAAAAACTATAATAGGTACTGATAGCGATCGCGAAAATATTGAGCTACTGATACCTGCATAGATGTTAAAAATGTTGAGCTACTAATACCTGCATAGATATTAAAAATGTTGAGCTACTAATACCTGCATAGATATTAAAAATGTTGAGCTACTAATACCTGCATAGATATTAAAAATGTTGAGCTACTAATACCTGCATAGATATTAAAAATGTTGAGCTACTAATACCTGCATAGATATTAAAAACGTTAAGCTACTAATACCTGCATAGATTTAAAAATGTTGAGCTACTAATACCTGCATAGATTTAAAAATGTTGAGCTACTGATACCTGCATAGATATTAAAAATGTTGAGCTACTAATACCTGCATAGATTTAAAAATGTTGAGCTACTAATACCTGCATAGATATTAAAAATGTTGAGCTACTAATACCTGCATAGATATTAAAAAAGTGCTAAAAAGACGAGCTATTTTTTAAATTCCTAAATAAATAAAACTCAAAAACTCTTAATAAAACTCTTGACAACAAAAACTTGAATACAAAGTGCGGAGCCGTGTTGGCGCGAAGATGTTTAAGTTCGTGAGTATATTTTTAGATAGTTTTATTACTGTTTAGTACTTTTTCAAGGTTCATCATTGTTTTATATATAATGGTATAATACATTATGTAATTTAGTGTAATAAGCTATTCACCAAAAATAAGTTTTGTTGCAGATTTCCCGCCAATATCTTTGAGTGCTCATATTAGAATTATTATACTGAATACATATTTTTTAAACTTATTTTAAAGAGGAAATGTAAAGAATCCGAAGAAATAAAAATAAAATTGAAAAAAAGGTGTTTATTTAATTAAAGTAAAGGTAATTTATTTAAAAATATATCATTATTCCTTTAACGAAGAAAGTGGCGCACGCGTGGTGGAGCTCGGCGTTTTTTACAAACTCGGCGTCTGGTTTTCAGATACGGAGAAAACACAACTTGATCTAATAGAAAAGACGCTGCTCCTCGCCAGATGGCGTTCTACCCAATATATTCTATTATCGAGATCAAAATCGATATCAAAAATCTAACTTGGAGTCATGATTTAACATGTCACAAAAGTAAAGGTCATTTATTTAAAAATATAACACAGTTTTTCAAGGTTTTTTTTTTCGTATCAATCAGCTGTACTCTGTTAATAAAATGATTATTTATGTGATATTATTTTCACTTATCCTGATTGTTAATTTCAATGGCTTTCTAGAACAGAAACTCAAAACATTATAATCGTAAGCATTCAGCAGGAAGAGACGTAAATAGAGCATGGGAACCCGATTCAACCCGGATAACTGCAGGTCTATGCTGCAGGTTACCGCTAACCCTAGGACCTCGAACGTTTTAGGTGCGCGTAGGCTTGTACTTGGATTGTAGCAGCGCGGATAGCACTTGGAATGGAATGAAAGTCAAATTGAAAATAATCGGTCAAACGACTAGCTTATAGGACATACTCTGGCTTTTCTGCATATGGCTACCTTTTTTTGAATCTCAATTTTGGGAGCAGCCCCCCCCTCCCCTGCCCCCCTTGGCGACGCCCTTGCGTCTGCACATTCCCAAGTTTCTTCTTTACAAAAATTATCAAGCTCATCCCCAAAGTTCGTTCCAGGATGGGCATTAAAGTCACCTACTATATAGGCTACATTTACCTGGCATTCTTCCACAATAGAGCTTATACTAGCAAGACAGTCAGTAAATTCTGGAACGTTATCAATTTTATCCACAGGCATATACACACTAAACGCTAAAAACGATTCACTACCTATTGAAACCGGAATGGCAGCTATCCTGTCACTAGTACATTCCACTACCGTCACTTGCTTGAACTTAGACCTTCTCCAAAGCAACGCAACTCTACCATATGGTCGCCCTCTGACTATACCCACTGAAGTATCAACAGATTTAGCAAATCAATCAAACTCGCTGTTTTTTTCTTACACAAAATCGAGCTCATGTGGTAAAAGCCATGTTTCCTGAAGACACAGAATATCTGCAGACTTACATAGTTCTCTTACATGTTGTACACTTCTCTTAATTGATTTACAATTAAAAGATATGATAGACAAATTGATAGACAAATCTGATTTTAATGATGCTACTGTTTTACTGTCAAATTTGAAACTCATTAGGAATAAATTTTTACTTCTTCTTGCAATACATGAAATTATGCCATTTTTCGAAAATTCATAACTATCTTTCTTGAAAAACATGTTAAAACCACTATCAGCAGCACATCTACCTGAAAATAAATTAGCTTTTAAATCAGGCACATATAACACTTTCTTAAATGTTGAGGATAAGTATTTTTACATGCTTGAAATTTAATATCACTTACCCCTGACACTCTGAGTTTGCTACCATCTCCAATAATTATATAAGTACTTGTTACTTTCCTCTGTGTAATTATGAAATAACTGACACAACTTCGTACAGTCCCTTCGCTTTCATTACGATGGTTATTTGAATGCCGCCCAATTGTCTCCTTTAGATATAATAACACGATCCATTTTGAGATTTTGAGGTCACGCCAAGGTTGCTAAACGATGCAACAAGCAGAATACGTTTTGCAGGACGCCACGGGAAATTGACTTTTTCTCTATCTGTAGTATCTGAAATCAGGCTAACTGTTATCGATACGTTACCTGGGCCCATAACCTGTGTAGGTTGTGCGGGCTATGGTATTAATAAATCTTATCTTGCTGTATAAATTTTAGTTTATTTTGGTTTCGTCCAACA
Organism: Alsophila aescularia; assembly: GCA_946251855.1. NCBI lineage: Eukaryota > Metazoa > Arthropoda > Insecta > Lepidoptera > Geometridae > Alsophila > Alsophila aescularia. The sequence continues at coordinate 69,473,503 of OX276376.1, read as the reverse complement.
AATATGAATGTCCAATACTTCAGCCATTTCCAGTGACGAGAACAGAGTGTAAAACTTCATTACAACGACAGAGGGCGCGGTTCACATTTGACATAAGACATTGACAACTTCAGTGTCAGCAGTGTTCCATTGATACAGTGATACTATTACCTAGAGCATTCATTGCAATCTAACATGTAGCATGCAGCAACGGTCGGACGGTTTGATGGTAGGGTGTAATGATAATTTATATAGCAAGTACAATACCAAACGTGGGGTAGAGATGCAGATCCAACGCTACAGCATGCCAGCAAAACGAAACAATTAAAAAATGATGAAATCAGTAAGCCATCTGGTGTAAGCTTCAGTCATACTCGGTTGGGAACATCAAACCGTGGCCGAAAATTCGACTTCTACCAAAAATCGAGCCGTATCCGAAAACCACTGTGAAAGAAAACAGCTATTTTAGAATCTCAAAATACCGCTATTGCTTTACCCAATAGACAGATCTCTTTGCGAACAATTTGGAGCCCTTGTTCCGCTCTATTGCGTTCTTAATACAAGTAGTATTGTAGGAACGCAAATCGTGTCGCATTGACTTGGAGATCTGTTTATTAAGCAAGCTGTAACTCGACATATCCTCTGAAGACTGCAGTCTTATCTAGCTACGTTCTGCCATAAGTTTGAGTGTTTGCTCAGAGAGTTTCTATTTCTATTTTTGCGGTCTTAAAGAACTCTGACCCGACCGCGGGAACAATTTCCACCAGCCCATCGTTTAGTTTGTATCACATTCGGTAAGGATTTGGAAGCGATTTTGGAGCTCCAACTGAAAGCTATCGGGATTTTGGATTTGGGCAAGACTTGGGCAAAGAGTAGATCTCATCAAACGAGATCTCTCCAGCTTTACGTTGATATTCAATGAGCCTCTTACCATGCGGTGATCACTGCCAGTCTTAGCCCTGTTGACCACAGATACATCATTGATTATATGCTTAATGGTCGTCAAAATGAAATCTATCTCAAGCTTATGACCGCCGGGGTGCAGCCACGTCCACTTCCTGGACGGGCACTTCTCCCTCCTTCTCCATGAAGTCGATCAATCGCTGACCCCTTTGGTTCCGCTGTCCAAATCCAAACTGGCAAGATGATTTCTGATCTGGGAGTCAGGACAATTTTCTTAAGGGAGTAGATTTTTCCCGATGTTCCTCTTTCACGCCGATCTCACAATGATGATCTCTCATGAATTCCAGGCCAAGAATGCAATCATCGACTATGTCGGCCATGTTGATTTTATGCCGGAAAATCCTTTCACCGAGTTTCATCTCCACCTGTGTTTCTCGCCTTGTACCGGTATATGCTGACCGGTAGCTGTTAGTAGTAAAATTAGCTTGCGGTTCCCGAACAAGTCTCCAAGAACACCATTTCTTAGCTTGGAACTGATCACGGTTCGAGAAGCTCCTGTAGCTCCTGCTTCTGTTCTTTCCAAGGGCCTCTAGAATAGTTAGGGCCTGGTCACGAAAGCCCAGTTGGAGTTACGAGCAGTCATGTTCTGCACGTTAGTCGATCCATTTGCCTCGACAACAGCCTCAAACTGGATCTTATATGCAGACCACCAAGAGATTCCATCGAATGGTGGAACTTTGAAACCTCGCACCAAAGACGTTGCAACCACAGGGACTGAAATTCCGCCTCCAGATTTCAAGACCAATGGATGGAGTAACGCGCAGGCCATTACTGCTTGTTACTCCAACTAGGCTTTCGTGACCAGGCCCTAACTATTCTGGAGGCCCATGGAAAGAATATCACCTACAAACAGCTGCTTGAAGCTTTAGAATCTCGCTACGGTGACGCACACCTGGAGCATGTGTTTTTAAGCTCAGTTAAGGGACAGGGCCCAGTAAAATAATGAGAACCTACAGCAGTGGGCTTTTGAAATCGAAAAACTGGGTCAGAAAGCGTATCAGTCTTCACCTGCGCTCATCAACGGGATTTTAATCCAAACATTTGTCGATAAAATTCGCTACCTGGAAGCGAAAGCTGCTGTATGTCTCACTCGGGCATGACGAATTCCATAAGGATGCCATGGTCCATGCTTTGGAGGTTGAAGCTGTAAGACGAGATCATCGAGCCCACTGCATCAGGGAAGTAGTGGAATCACCTCCCCGTGACACTCGTTCTTAGTTTAGTCCCAGATGCTACGAGTGTGGAGAGAGGGGCCACTTGAGATCCAGCTGCCTGAGACGAGTTATTGGCAGGGAAGACCGACCACAGCAAGGGCGGGTGAAGGGCTACCACCGAACAGATCCAAGGAAACGAGTAAATCATGAGGCGGGTGCTGGCTGGTATTGAAAAAGCGCCCAGAATTTCGATCTCGCAAGTTCACGACGGGAACAGCCTGATCATTAAGGGTGAAATTAAAGGGATATCATGTACCTGATGCTAGATACAGGAGCTTCTCGAACCATGATCAGTTCCAAGCTAAGAAATGGTATTAAAAAAATATGGTAAATATAAATATATATATATATATTTATTTTTTTGGGACAATTTCACACCAATTACCTAGCCCCAAACTAGGATACCCTGTAATATGGGCACTAGATAACGGATAAACAAACATAAATATGAATATCACGTCCATGACTCGGAAACAAACATTTCTGCTCATCACACAAATGATTGCACCTTGCAGGATTCGAACCCGCCACTGTTTTGTTTTGTTCCTAGAGTCTCTAGCCACTAGACCAACCGGCCGTCGCTTATGTCAGCGATCTGAGTTTCAGTTCCAGAGATGCGACTTTCAGTTAAAGAGACGCGGCTTTCAATTACTCAAAAGCGTTTCTCATGAAGATTTACATGCTTCTTTACATCTTTGAGTTCCTGACCAAAAGTTGCATGCAGGTCTTTTATGAGGAGAGTCTGTTCTTCCTGTCGGCAAGCCTGTTCTTCCTGTTGGCGAGCCTGCTCCTCTCTGTCTTGCTGCAGCATTTCTTCCTGCCGACGAGACTGCTCTTAGAGTATTGCCATTAAATCCAACAGATCAAGTGATGATGAAGCCACCGTAGATGAAGAACCTGCAAATGGACCTGCTGATGGACTGGCGGCAGTGGCAGCGTCCATATCAGTGGTTGCTTGAATGGCACCAACCTCTCGTAGTGGCGAACCAAACCGCATTTCATTCATCTCACTCTCTCGTTGGCTTCTTGTTCTCGTACGATCTGTGTCCTGCTTTGATGTAACAGGCATTATTTTATCCTCGCTTCCGACACCAAATTGTTACGAGCAATTGTTAATTGTTATTCGGATAAAATTAATGTATGCCATGTAAACCAAAAATTAACACTTTAACAAAAACACAAAAATAAATTAAACCAACAAATAACACTCAAACACTTTTTAACTCAACTGTACACGCTAATTAATTATCACTAAATATTCGCTTCTAATCTTAGATTGTTTCGTTCCGAATTCCAAATCAAGACAGTTCAAAGCAGCCGAAGCGCGCCCTATTTATACCACGACCCAGGTTTCTAGAAGGTACTGATATGAAGGTATTAGCAGTAGTCGGTAGTTATGTGAACCTTCAGCCAGCGCCGCCTTTGATGTTGCCGCGTCACGCCGCACCCGTAGGTACCTAAGGCCGGCACTTTCTTTGATGTTGCCGCGTCGCGCCGCACCCGTATGTACCTACAGAGCGCTCCAGAAACTTCTGTATGTACCTACGTGCTACTGGTGTGTTCCAGAAGGTGCCTGCAAGTGTAGGTACCCGCGTATTGCGTCATCCAACCGCGGCTTCTCTAACAAGCAACCTATTGTTTTCTAAAAATCGACCGGCGTAACACTATGTTCATCTAAGATATTAAAAACCTATGCAAAAGTATAGCACCAACGCTCTTCATGCTTTTTGACAGATTTGCTTAATTATTATTTCGATTCCACGGCAACATGTCTTTCTGTTCCTTACAGCGAGTAATCGAAATTTTCCAGTTTTCCCGTGGCAACTTACCATTTTCCGGGATAAAACGTATCCTATGTTGGTCTTTATATTTTACAGTACCTATTTACCAAGTTTCTTCAAAATCGGATCAGCCGTTTTGACTTCAAAGCTCTCCAAACAGACAACGTTCCACTTTTTTAATTATATTGGTGAGGATGGAGAAAACGAATTCTGATCGTAGGTTTTATATCCGATAGATGATTCATCGCTTAATATGCAAACACACCTTTCAGTATTGCTACACCGTGCTGTTACACCCTGTATATCTACTTACTTATAATAAAGTAGTATGTAACAGAAAGTCTGTACAATAAAAATAATTTAAAAAAAAGTCTAGGTGGTTTAAAATAAGCTATTGAACAAAAATACAGTATTTTTTAAACGATGTGTCTGTTTGTGTTTTCAAATTACAAATCAAATTAAATTATTGTGGATAACAATAAAAGAATAAAACACAACAAAAAAAACACAAACAATAAAACACAAACACAATAAGATTCAGTATTGCTACACCGTGCTGTTACACCCTGTATATCTACTTACTTATAATAAAGTAGTATGTAACAGAAAGTCTGTACAATAAAAATAATTTAAAAAAAAGTCTAGGTGGTTTAAAATAAGCTATTGAACAAAAATACAGTATTTTTTAAACGATGTGTCTGTTTGTGTTTTCAAATTACAAATCAAATTAAATTATTGTGGATAACAATAAAAGAATAAAACACAACAAAAAAAACACAAACAATAAAACACAAACACAATAAGATGAAAAGTTGTCATTTTATTTGTTTGTTTGGGGAGCTTTCACGTCAAAACGGCCCAATTTTGGATGAAACTTTGTAAATAGGTCCGGTACAATATAGATACCAACATAGGGTACTTTTTATCTTGGAAATTGGTAAGATGCCGTGCGAAAACGTTTTTGTTATGTGAGCGTTTTATACTTGAAGTTTTTGACGTACCTACCTATTGTTGATATTTGTTGACATATTAGTTCCAAAATTAAACTAGATGGCGGTGCTACACGAGCCGTGTTTTCTGAATCACGGTGACAAAAAGCTCCGAATAATAGAAGGTTTAAAATTAATTTAGTTCCGAATATTCTTACTAGATGGAAATATTGATAAACGAGGCGTGATCTCTCTTCGAGTACGAGCACGCGATAATGGCTAAATCGAATTCAATAACATTTTGTATGTAGATGTTTATAGTCCCAAAGGGGGTATGTATAGTCCAGTAGAAGGGAAATGCCGCGTGCAATGAAATAAACAGTAGCTTGCACCTGTTTAATAATGTCCATCAAGCATAGTAATCACATATGTATGTCTAAACAATGTTTGGTACATTACTCGATAGTAGTTCAATGCACACAAAAGATTAGCGATAGAAGATAGGATGTAAACAATGAGTTTACGCGTTCGCGTACGTGTGGGCGAGGAGCGATGCGACACTAGCTTCGCGCCGGAATGCCAGAACGGTACTGTCTGTTGTGGAACTTGTGGAGCCCGCGGCGCTAGGCTTGCCTGCACGTAGGCAGCGCGCGCGTCGGTCAAGGTCAGGTGGGGCGAAGCACTCTGTGCGCGCGCGTTCTCAGTATTATATTTTAATAGGTTTATATTTATGTTTAATATTTTATACGCGTAAATAATATATATGTGTAAATGTTTATAAAGTTATATATGTAAGTATTATAATTACGATTATTATATAATATATGAATGAGTTAACCACAATGCTGTATGCCATAAATTAATATGAACAAAGGATACTTTTTATCCCGGAAAATTGCACAAGCGGACAAAGCCGCGGGATGCAGCTAGTGTTTAATAGAATTGAGCTTATAAAACGCAGTAGGTTAGTAATACACACAGTCACACACGGTCAAGTCTTTACAGACAGTAATGTATCGAGGAGTAAACGGCCGATTTGACGCACGCGGTGCGGGGGCCGGGAGGCAGGGGTCTCAGCGTCGTTTTGAAAAGAACGCTACCAGCGAGTTTCGCGCATGAAGTACCTTCACGTAAAAATACGAGAATGAGAGATTGTTTTTTGCAAGTAGGACGCCAGTACCACAAATAGATTGGACCAAAGAGTATAGTAATATAAGTATACATCAAGATTGGACTCTTTAGTCCAATCTTTTCGAACCACTATTTTGGGGTACTAAATGAAGTAATATTTATAAAAAATATTACTTCATTTAGTACCCGACTGCGGAGGGTTATGTGTTGGGTTGTATGTATGTATGTATGTATGTATGTTTGTTTGTTTTTACGTTTCTTTGCCACGTCCTACAGACTAAGCGGCTAAATGGATTTTATTAAATTAGGTATCATTGGATTCGTCTTAACCGCGAGAGTGCTATTGAAAATATGGAGTATCAAGCGGCTTACAACTGCCATATTTTATATCCGACGGAAAGAAAAATGTCTGAATAACTCTAAAAACTCACAAAATATATCGTTTATAAATATATATACTTCCATCTGGTAAAAAAAACGTAAGGTAAGAATAAACTAGAATAATATAGGTATAGAGTAGTTTTATATTATCCTCCGCGGCTTTGCCCGCGTGGTTATAATATAGGTATAGAGTAGTTTTATATTATCCTCCGCGGCTTTGCCCGCGTGGTTATAATATAGGTATAGAGTAGTTTTATATTATCCTCTGCGGCTTTGCCCGCGTGGTTATAATATAGGTATAGAGTAGTTTTATATTATCCTCCGCGGCTTTGCCCGCGTGGTTATAATATAGGTATAGAGTAGTTTTATATTATCCTCCGCGGCTTTGCCCGCGTGGTTATAATATAGGTATAGAGTAGTTTTATATTATCCTCCGCGGCTTTGCCCGCGTGGTTATAATATAGGTATAGAGTAGTTTTATATTATCCTCCGCGGCTTTGCCCGCGTGGTTATAATATAGGTATAGAGTAGTTTTATATTATCCTCCGCGGCTTTGCCCGCGTGGTTATAATATAGGTATAGAGTAGTTTTATATTATCCTCCGCGGCTTTGCCCGCGTGGTTATAATATAGGTATAGAGTAGTTTTATATTATCCTCCGCGGCTTTGCCCGCGTGGTTATAATATAGGTATAGAGTAGTTTTATATTATCCTCCGCGGCTTTGCCCGCGTGGTTATAATATAGGTATAGAGTAGTTTTATATTATCCTCCGCGGCTTTGCCCGCGTGGTTATAATATAGGTATAGAGTAGTTTTATATTATCCTCCGCGGCTTTGCCCGCGTGGTTATAATATAGGTATAGAGTACTTTTATGTTATCCTCCGCGGCTTTGCCCGCGTGGTTATAATATAGGTATAGAGTACTTTTATATTATCCTCCGCGGCTTTGCCCGCGTGGAAATTTTTCTGGGGAAAATATAGCTTTTGTATGCCAGAACCAAAAGTACAATTTACCAAATTTCGTTCAGTCGTCAAACATTACTTCATCGATTGACGGGCTTCTCTACTCATCGGATTGAGATACAAAGTAGGAAATTTAAATTGAGATACATAGCAGTAACATTCGTTTAGATACCTACCCATAATAGACTAACATAATATGATACTACTAATAAGTACCAATTTTTAACAATATTACATACTAGTGATTTGCCCCGGTTTCGCACGGGTAGCGCTCATACCGCGGCATTATTCTTACTTTTAGAATTTTTATACGCATAGTAATTTCTAAAAAAAAACGCCAGTAAGCGTAATTCAAAATCTTTTGCAGCAACGATCATGGTGTTTTTTTACCCTTAGACAATAATTGCATCATTACTCCAACGACAGTAAAAAATGTCTAATCATTACTCACGTACTTGACACACTTGTTATTATTTCGTTTCCATGGCAACGTGTAATTCCGTTGTATATTTTTAATCGACTTCACAAAAGGAGACGGTTAAAACGTGTTTTTTTTTTTTAAATCTGTTCAGTATCTTTTTTGTCTGTCTTTTTTCTCTTTATAATATGAGTGCGTGAAATACGCGCGAAATCGATAGCCTCCTTTTTTGTAAGTTTTTGTAAGTAGCTTAAAAACTCTGGTTTTACTAATAGAAGATTCCTATAAATTTAAAAGGTTGGTTGTAAAGTGTGGTCATGTACAAACAGGCGAACATACATACATACATACATACATACATACATACATACATACATACATACATTCATTCATGCAAAAATATATCATGATAAATCATAACCCTCCTTTTTTGTAGCCGGGTAAAGACATCAAACTCGAAAACAATGCTTCGATACACTACTGTCTGTAAAGACTAATATGCGAGTATGTACTGTGGTAAGGTTGGCATTAGAGGCGGGTCATACTAGGTGAATCGACATACGTGACACTGGCTGTGACAGGGCCGTGGGACACCTGTATACAGGCAGTACACATTGAAACAAGCATACAGGCACATAATAAATAATGTACTGTCTATGTGACTAGGTTATTAGTGAATGTTATGAGTTTGCTTCTTGCACTGTTCTTGGCTAAGGCGGAGCGAGCGCGGGCACGGAGCCGGAGTGCGTGGAGGTGTACCGGTTCGAGCGCGTGGGCGCGTGGCTGGCGAGCGGAGCGGCGCGGCCCACGCGCGTGGAGCGGCGGTGCGCGCGCAGCGTGTGGGCAGCGCGTGCGGCCGCAGCCGAGCTGGGCGCGGCAGCGCGGCTGGCGGCCGGCGCGCCTCTGCACGCCATGCTGCTGGCACTGCGGTGCGCGTTGCAGCTGGTGCGTGATGCGGCCGCAGGCGCCGTGCACGCCGCCTCGGACTACGTGCTGAAGCCGGCGCTGGCGCTCGCCTTCAACGCGCTGCTGCACCCGGCGCTCGTGTTCCTCGGCAACGTCCTTCGGGTGAGGCACCGTAGTATCATCACACGTAGCCGTGGATCTAACACAGACGTGCAGTCAGGCGTTTTCTTACTTTTTACGTTGCATATTTATACGTATATACTACCATAGAACCTACCATAGAATCAACCTAAACCTAAATATGAACCTATCATAGAACTAGTAGCTCTGTGAGCTGTGGACCTCGCGCGTACAAACTTTTTTGTAAACAATCTAGCGGTGCACAGTAGCGCCATCTGGGTACCTTATTGTAAAACTAACATTAATATCCAAGGTGTTCCATCAACCAGTTGTGCCAGCGACCCAAAGCCACACTCCGCCATTTTAAGGAGTTGGGATGGCTTGGGTAGAGGCTGGTAGGGGGGAATGCACAAAACACCCCAAGCAGGACGTCAGTGCAGGCCTTACCGCCCCCACTTCCAGTAAGAATAAGAAGGTGCTCCATCAATCACTATGAACGGCTTCGTACTGGCCTAAATTTGTCTCTAACTGGGTTCACATGATCGAAATAAAAGAACGACATAAAATGCAGTACTTGTATTGATTCACTCAATGTACACCCAGAGTCAGATCCTACAAAAATAATCTTCTGTTCATAGGTCATTCTAAGCTACGAATCAAACGCCTGCGTATGCTAATCTTTCCACTAACGCCATCTAGTTCCATTTGAAGGTAAACATCTTGATCTTACGCTAACTTAGGGTTTTAACTTGGACATACCGCCAAGGACATCAGCATATTATGTCCTTAACTACATGATAACTGCCCACCGTGAGGTGAGGTCGGCTACTTTCAAACAAACTACAATTTAAAACATTCAATAGTTAATAAATTGATTAGGTGGTAACTGGCAAAATGTACAATTTTGATGTGTGGCGGTTTATCAACGCCATTGCATTTCAGAGTCACGACTCGCGTGATTTGATCATCACCAGGGTATTTTGTTACCACTCTTCCCATGAGCCACCTAGCAGGAGGTAACCCGTCTTACTTAAATAATACTACGTCACCAATACTGGGTTCAGGAATTTGTTTGGTCCACTTGTAGCGTTGCAACAAGTGAGCCAAATATTTTTCGGACTAGCTACGCCAAAAGTGTTGAACCATGTGCTGCGTAACCCACCATCGTCTCAAACTACTAAAATTTGCATCTTCGTAATTTTGATCAGGCACCATGATGGGAGGCTCACCAATTTAGAAATGTCCTGGAGTCAAAGGAGTTGGGCTACGCAGGAACATCAGACATTATCACAGATATCGGCCTTGAGTTGAAGCATGCCTCAATCTGCGTCAACACTGTAGCCATTTTCTCATAGGTGAATGTAAAATTACCGATTACGCGTTTTATATGGTTCTTCGTCGCTTTCACTCCAGCCTCCCAAAGGCCCCCAAAGTTCGGCGCATGGGGTGGTATGAAGTGCCACGAAGTGCCATTTTTTTCCAACTCTCTAATCTCAACAGCCACTAAAGACTGCTCTATCGCAACCTCTGGAAAATTGGTTTCACAATCGCTCCAAACGTCACTTCTATATCCCCGATGAGCCACAAACCTCTTAAAACCTGCAACGAAACCTTGAGCAGATAAATTACTAATAGCTTCGAGGTGAATTGCCTTAGATACCAAACAGACACAGGCAAATTTAGCCTTTGTAAGACTAGTGTCGACGGCTCTTGGACGTTCTGATGTTTATCGGACCGGCAAAATCAACACCACTATGCCGAAATGGTCTCGCTGATGTGAATGATGGTAGTTGACCCATCAATTGGGTTCAAAATGATGCAGCATACCGTTTGCATCTGACACAATTGCGCACATAAACCTTAACCAAAAATTTTGCTGAAATAATCGAATAGTTGGTACGCAACTATTGGATAATTGGCTCAACATCAAAGTTAGACCTCAGTGCAGGGTCTTGTTGTAAGCTTTATTAATCACCAAACTGGGGTAGTGAGTGCGGTTTGGTAAAATAATTGGGTGTTTGTGATTCATTTCCAAGTTTGGAATTTTTTATTCGACCACTGACACGTAGTATTCCATCGTTATCTATAAGTGGACTTATTTTGGTCGGTTCCTATATCTTAAAACGAACCATTTTCGCTTACTGTCCGTAGACTTTTGACATGAACGCCATACTTAAAACGTGAAAAAGTAACGGCACGATGGAAAAACGACTCGTGTCATTTTTATAGGAATTGGGGACAGAGATTTCAGCTTGGACCTTGCTTTTACGTATTCTGTTTTCTTTAAATCAGTCATTTTCTCCTAAAATTCTTGATTTTATGCATATTTTTACACGACTGTCAAAAAAAGGAGTGTTATGTTTTTAGGATTCATGTATGTTTGTATGTGAGTTTCTTTATTCTACCATAACTATTAAATGGCTGAACAGATTTAGATTTACGGGGTATCGTTAGAATCCTTACATCCCCCTGAATAACATACCGCCAAAATTGTTAGTCAGACAAATGATAAATGGTAAAAATAAACAAAAGTAAAACCCCAAGCTAAACAAACCCTACCCAAATTGAACTGTTGTAAAATATAAATTAAATGAAACTTAAGGCCTGGAGGCCAGAAAAAGAAACAACTACAATATAATACACAATATATGATATAAAACCCCCACGCTAAACAAACCCTACTGAAATACAAGTATCGTAATATTTATATACATATATTATAAATAAACAACAGAAAACATATACCTCAATCCAAATACCAAACGTCTGACATCAATACGACACGTGTTTCGCCTCTGCACGAGGCATCTTCAGGTGATGTTGACTCGTCGAGTGCTGGACTGAGAGTGACTAAGCAATGGTGAAAAATTCCCTTACATAGGCAACGCGCCTGAGCCAGTGCGTCTGCTCTACTGCATCGACGCGAACCAGTCTGAGCCGGAATGATCTCACAAGGTAGCGCCACTATTGCACCACATTTACGATAACGTCATCGCCGCCTATTACTTGTGACGCATTTCCAGTGAAAATACGCAACAAAGGTGATGAAAAAAAAAGTGTAAGTTGGTTTGGTCGTTCAACAATGTAAACCTATTATTGTTATGTCTTAAAATTCCTAATTGTTCCAATACACACAAACGGAAACCCTAGAAACACAGAATCTACTCGTCTCGACTAAGTTTTTGTGGTAAGTTTGCCATTCTGTCATTAATTCTGGTGTTAATTCATCGTCCCATCCTAATCCCGAAAGCCGCAACTTTTGAATAAATATTTTTGATGAAACAACATAAGGTGCTGCTCAACCCAGTGGATCAAACAGGCGGATGATGTCGGAAACAACTTGTCTTTTCGTGATCGGAGTTTGTTGTGCCGGAAGATTGACGGAATATTTAAACTCATCATACTTCCGATCCCAAGAAATTCCTAGAATTTTCATCACTTCATCCCATTTTATATCCTTAGTTCCTTCTTCCTCTTTTCTTTCACGCTTAAGTATGTCCGTAATTTGGTTATATAGTTTTACTCCTTTTTCTACTGACTGACACCCTGTCATCAGGTTGTAACATGTTAAATCATGACTCCAAGTTAGATTTTTGTTATAGATCCCGATTAAATAGAATTTATTGGGTACAACGCCATCTGGCGAGGAGCAGCGTCTTCTCTATTAGATCAAGATGTGTTTTCTCCGTAAATGAAAGCCAAACGCCGAGTTTGTAAAAAACGCCGAACTCCACCACGCGTGCGCCACTTTCTTCGTTGAAGGAATAATGAAAGCATTTCTTTGTTGAAGACAGATTGATGATTTCGCCTATCTAAGAATCAAGAAATAATGGTTGAATTTGCCTCTGCGAGTGGAAGGGAAAAGTTTTCATCTCATGTCTCAAAATAGATAAAATGGTTAATCCACGCAGCGACAGCTAGCGACAAGAGGCGTGAACTAGAAGGAAGGTGTAAACAATGCGGAGGCCTCTGACGGGAGGTAGCGGGGCTTTTGGAGTGTTGCTATTAAATTGGCGTTCCAGGAATATTTCGAGCTCTGGATAGCTTTGGACGAGGAGCGGTATATTTAAAAATCCGGAATAGGTCGCATCTTTAAGTTGGCAAATCGGAAATTCAGAGGGCAGCGATTCATATGTCGAAAATAATTTACATCTACAAATCGCTTGCGATGGTCACACCATGGAATTTTTTGACGTAATGTCTAAATCACATCAAAGTTCCAGAGAGATACTTTTTTTGTATGAAGTTTTTTGAAGTAAACAACGGAAGCTGATTGGAATGTACCAGAGCTGGCTGGAGGACAGTGACCTGTATAGGTAGGCCGACAAGGTCTGCTTTACGGTGCAAGTTGGCAGAGTAGTTTCTAGAGTTTCCTGGATTAGCGGAAGTTCGATTTCGGAGTAGAATGCTACTCGACGTGGAAACCAAAGTTCGTATATATACAAGAGAGAAGCCTGTGGATTTTTGATTTTGAACTCAGACGTGAACTCAGTTTAGTTTACATAGTTGGCACGTGATTGAGATCGGCGCAGGCAGCAGAAGAACACGCAGTCTCTTGTGTGGACAAAACGACCGAGACACGCAGTCCAGAACGAAGCTGCTCTGTTACAGGTGAAATAAGTATACGAGTGCAAAAGCCAGGTTAGTGGGATTTCCCGTGATTTCAGTATTGTACTAACGAAATATCTGTTTTGATTTTGCACCGCGACTATCTAAGGCGGGCATCTCGAGACCCATTTGAACACAGAGGAACGTGGGTTTCAGGTTAAAATCGTGCATCTACGGACGGCTGTTGCCGTCACCACTGCGAGCTGCTGTGCGCGATCTCCCGGGGCTCACCACCGTTCGTGGTCTACGAAGGACTCCAGAAGGTCTCCAACGCACCACTTGTCCAGTAGAAGACACCAGGCACCGATCGTGGGAGACACTGAAACCGTTCGAGAGCAGCGGAAGGCACCGTTCGTGGAGAGCAGGAGCTGAACGAGTGGAGTAAGGTGGCGTTCCGCGGCGGCACGCGAGACGACGGTACGGCGTCCTGGGAAGCTTCCAGGTCCACTCCAAACCATTTTGAGTCAGCGAGCTACGGTAGTGAGGGAAGCCTTCGCCTACTTGCGTGTTAATTATACTGTTGAAAGATACTTTCCGTTTTAGAGTTTAATATCCCTCTGGGAAACACAATCATACACACACACACACACTCTGTTTGCACAAGTTCTCTTTTAATTTAGAACATTCTAAGGCAAAGACAAGACTATTCAGTTGCGTTGTGACCAATACATGATGAACTGCTGAGCACAGACTCACTAAGTTTTTACTAGCCTTGGATACTCCAGTACTATTGTAATTCATATCATACAGGCCGAAGTTATGTACTATAATTTATATGTTTGAGGAAATTGTAATCATATTTGAGAATTTTGAGTTTTGAGTATTAAGTTAGTAGTATTTCCTATTATAAGATCTTGCTGTTTAGAATAATTTTGATGCAGAACAAACTAAATTAAGTGTAAAATATTTCTTTTTGAATTCCTCAGTAAAGGGGAGAGTACCAATCTTTGATAACTTATGTGTGTTTTTTTCTATTCTTGTAATAAAGCCCTTTGTTATTGAATTTAACATCTTGTTTTAATTCCTCGCCTTTACCTGAGAAGGAGGTCCGTTTTCCTTAGCCAGGCAACGGTCTTTTCAAGGTCATCTACATCTACTACGTAAAAATCTTTCTTTATTATTGTAGCGTACGTGAAACGGACGCGTTGCTTAGCAGAGAGTGTAGTAGCTGACTGAGGCGTGCGCATATGACACTATACATGTATGCGGCGGCTAAGACGAGCTTACAAAGAGCGATACATCCCGGTGCGAAGACTGAGCGAGTGAGATAGCACGCGCGGTATCTCTCGTTGATCTGTGAAGCACGTGGCACCCAGGCACGAAGGTGTACATTGTAGCATACTCGTACAAATGAGATCCCGGCACAAAGTCTCAACATGATGTTGGTTATGCTCACTCGATATGTAAACACTTAACGCATAGATCATGTTTGTTATTAGTTAGGAAACTTTTATCAATATAGTCGAGTAACTTCATAACGTCTGTTTTATTAACCACAGTCCCAACATAGACAGGACAGGAATAATAGTTAGTCACAATTGGTTAAATTATTTCTGAGACTTCGGGACATCGTGCTTCTTCATCAACTTTTGTCTGCTGCAGATTCTTCACAGCAAGGTAAGGCGCTGATGCTGTACCAAAAGTTAATCTCAATAACTTTTAGTCTTCAATTTCAGATCTGGACTACCTTCACCTATCTGTACAAGTTAATAATATCAGTACAGAGACTTATGGGGTGCATTCTCCACCTCATAATGGTATGACGTAGCGGAAATTGTAATGTAGGGATGATGAGATCATTGAGACACTCCATTTAGCCCTTTCATTGACGCGTCGAAAACTATTCGAACCTTTGTTGTAGACTTATCCTCTCTAACAACAGCTGATTGTGCTAAATAAACCACCACTGTTTTTCTCCTAGGATCATCATCAGGTACGCGTTCAGCATGACCAAGCTCAATGTATTCGTGGAAAACTTCCAAATATCGCCTTGCTAGTTCTGGATTCTTCTTAAATTTATTTTCCAGATACTGAAGTCTTTTGATTGCCAGATTTCTAGCGCTTCCATACTGACACTGCGGATCATCATTACGGAATGGAAACTTCACAACGTAACAACCATCTTCATCCCTGAGAGTCGTTTGACTGTTTAGTTCTTCGCAACGCAGCTTTTCTTCAGATAAAATCTTCTGAGTTCCAGGAATGACCGATTCAATTTCCCAGAATTGTTTCAGGATGGTATTTTCATCTGCCTGTTCTGAAGTGTTAATGACCACATGATGACAACTTACTATGTCACTGGTTGAAAGAACCATCCCAGATATAATCCAGCCTAATGCGGTGTTTTGGGCTACCGGTAAGCCTGGTGGACCTCAGATCAACCCTTCTCGTACAACTTGACTGTAAGCTTCAGCACTGAGCAGGATGTTAATCTGATTTGGCTTGTTGCTGGATCTGCTAAGCTAATTGCTTCTAGCTCAGGCCAGTTGCATAGTAGAATTTTCACTGATGGCAAGAGAGATTTTACTTTACTTAAAACATTAGCATGAACTTGAAGACTAGGCGTGAGTGAATAGTCACTGTGACTCTATACTCGTATTCCTATCTGCAGGTCGACCGCGGATGAGCGATCGTTATGGTTTTATTTACGTTTACGTTTACCATTGACGATTACTATCGAATAAAAATTGGTACCGCGATGAGTAATCGTATTGTAATGGTTTATTGAACGAATGAATAGTTTTCAATCGTCTGCAGGGCGACCGCCGATACGCAAAGTAAACGTAAACGTTATCAATTTGTCATTTTAAAACCATAAAAACGGGTGTTTTGCTTTGTTTTATTTCTCAAACTGCAGGGCGACATCGAATACGCAAAGTAAACGTAAACGTATTCAATTTGTCATTTTAAAACCACAAATTATTAAACGATTATACCATTAGCAAGGCCATAACCAAGAAAGTTTATAACATTAAGTAGTACCTACTTTCGGCGGGAAACGAAATCAAAACGGGTATTTAACTTTTTATTATTTTCTAAACTTGTGTATCTTCGAGTGTTAATGTGTAATATTGGTGGAATATTAACCGTAAGGTATTCGGTAACGTGCACTAGTGTAGGTAAATGATACAAGCGTCCCATTTCGTGTTCTTTCCGGAACTCCCTAGGAAGTTTTAGTAAAGCTCCACCACTTTACTGAATCGTTACATGACTAGACTTTTGACTATCTGACTGACTGAGACTAGAGATTTTGAAAATCTGTTGAAATAAACATACAATTTGCTATATCTCTTTACCTGGCACTGGCTAAATGCACTGGTCGTGCAGAACCAAATTATAAATATGCAATAATAATTTAGTACCGCCAAACTGTCGCCGGTAGCAGTTGGGGAATTATTTTCTCGAACAACCATTGAAATAAACCCTTGCTCAATCTGTAATTGGCCCTATAATGTTCTTTCGGCAGTTACAATGGGTTGTTGAGATCACGTAAGAGATACACGCCTCTTTCTATGAGCTGCCTTCTGACGCTCCTCCTCTGCAGCCCCAAGCAAATAGGCTCTTACCGCCTCTTACGTAGGTAGATGAACTAAAATTGATTTATAGATCACTTTTCATTTAGGTAGTAGATACTAATAGGTACTTTATCTAATAACTGGGTCTATGTTTAGACTTAACATAATCTAAAACCAATAACATAATCTAAAATGAAAACATTGACTTCGAATACAAATCAGTATATTCAAAGTATTAACTTGATAGTATGTAGCATAAAAGGTTGCTCATTAGTCACCGTTTTCAACAATCACCATTACCATCGTTTTCAAAGCCGCGAAAGCGTTCGCGGTACCCTTTTCCTGTAACAACTGCCGTTTCGTAGGAAATCATTCGTTCAATAGTTTTCCACCATAAGATTTTTTCGTCATCGTTATTCAATGGTAAACGCGACAGTTTTGGCGGTACTAAATTAATGGTTTATTGTTTTAAAATGTCAAATTGAAAACGTTTACGTCAACTTTGCGTATCCGCGGTCGCCCTGCTGTATTGTATTCCTGAAATAACTAACCTAGCTGGCGTCTTTCTATGTCCAAGCATTGGGACTGTTGATTCTGTTATTAATGGTGCCTGGGATCCTTGATTCAATAACACTGAACTGTGTTGAACCCTTTTTTACCTGTTTTTTGACAAGATCTGTGGCCAATAAAACTTGTTTGGAGACTGACTCCATAGAAAAATGAGAAGCTACATTTGAAGTATTTTCACCTTCTAATGACGATGCCTGAAATGTAGACACCGCCGAATTTAAATTGACCGCTACATTACCATTGCAAGCGGTTGAGACAAGTATAGGATGCAGCAACAAAATGATGCGTTTGTTTGCATACTCTACAAGATAAATTTTGGCGGCAAAATTTAACCGATTGGACCGATTTTAAAGACATGCAAATAAATTTAGAGATACAGGAGGACTTTGTAGTTTCATTGATAAAATATATGATGATGATGATGAAAAGTATCATGATAAACATTTATAAAGACGCAAATGCAAATAGATGCAACGTAAAAGTGCGCGACAGGACTGACGAATGTTGCGTGTCGCAGGGCGCGCGCGAAACGCTACGGCCGGCGTGCGGCGCGCTAGGCGAGGTGGCGGCCGCGGCCGCCGTGCTGCTGCGCGCCGTGCGCTTAGTGGAGCTGCACGTGAGCGCGCCCGCGTGCGGGTGCCATGTGCACTCGTCGCCACCCGCACCCGACCGCCGCGACTGACGAGTGTGGCGTGCTGGGCGTGGCGACAGCCACGGCCGCAATGCTGCTGCGTGCCTTGCACCTCGTGGAGCTGCACGTGAGCGCGCCCGCGTGCAGGTGCTGCGTGCACTTGTCGCCATTCGCACCTGACCGCTGTGACTGACGAGTGTTGCGTGATGCAGAGTGCGTGCGAGGCGCCACGGCCGCTGAGCTGCTGCGCGCTGTGCGCCCCGTGGACCTGCACGTGAGTGCGCCCGCGTGCGGGTGCTGCATGCGCTCGTCGCCGCCCGCACCCGACCGCCGCGAATCGAGTTCTCCTTGACCCAGCATACAATAGATGAGAACGACTTACGGAACATGTACTTATATAGAACCGTTGCTTAGTTCACCCATAGTACAGGGTATTCTAGTTCGGGGCTAGGTAATTGGTGTGAATTGTCCTGAATATATGTTTTTATTTCTGAATTTATTCTTACTAATGTGAGATTTATTATCGTAAACGATAAACCATCGAATTGGGATAACGACCTCAAGCGTTATCCCAATTCGTTGGTTTATTACGGATATCAGTAGGGTAATTCAGGGTCATCAAAAACGGCTGAAAGAAATCAGCATTGGAAAGTTCCGCACGGAATCTTCCACACATCATCATCATCATCATCATGTCAGCCTTTAGAAGTCCACTGCTGAACATAGGCCTCCCCCAAAGAGCGCCATAACGAGCGATCTTGTGCCACCTCCATTCACCGACTTCCTGCGATGTCTACAATGTCGTTGGTCCATCGTGAAGGGGGGTCTACCTACACTTCGCTTGCTTGTTTGTGGTCGCCATTCGAGAACCTTTATTCCCCAGCGGTTGTCGGTTCTGCGAACTAAATGGCCTGCCCACTGCCACATTAACATGAGTGCGACTTGGGTATTTGACATGATGTTCGCCTTACCCATGTTCATTTTAAGACCCATCTGTTGGGAAACAATATTGAGGTCACTGAGCATTGTGCTTAGGTTTTCCAGGGTTTCTGCTATGATGACTATATCATCAACAAATCGAAGGCGAGTAATGCACTCGCCATGTTCATTCCAGATCAGAAGCTTGATTTCCAGTGCAGAGGTGAACAGATTCGGAGTCTCCCTGTCTCATCCCATTTTGAATTTTGAGGGTTTATTGTTTGCTTGCTTCTGTAGGATTCAGCCTTCGATGTCCTACACGTGACCCTCGGGTGGTGCCAAAAGAGCAATCGAATAACCTTGTGGTAGGCTTCGGCCGCCGGCTTTTTATATTACCACCCTCTGGACAAAGTCTTAATGCCAAACGACTTGTCGTGTTCCATCATGATGTTCAGGGAAGCCGTCCGGATGAGTTATAGTATGCAGTTGTGTAGGAAGGGTGGACCGTGATTGGAATCATGGTGTTTCTGCGTCGGAGACCTTGCTTTGGAGGGTAGCGGGATCCGAAACACGGTGTTCTCTGCTGGCCGACCGCAAGTTGTGGGGGGCCCAAGTAGTAGATTAGCCAGCTACGAAAGGCTGACCCGCTTGAGGCTTCATACCTCACGGGTAGCAAAGCTTTTTGGTCCCTGACCAAGTCGGTCGAAGAAAACTTCTGCCGCCCCTCACTGCCACCATTGCTGAAACCTGATGGATCACTGGCTCACACTGCTGGAGAGAAAGCGAATTTATTTGCTTCTCTTTTTGCAGAAGCCTCGCATCTAGATTCTTCTGCTTCTGGCAAGATACCTTCTTGCCTTCCTCATTGCGGGGTTTTTATGCCCGAAATTAGCATTCGCCAGAAGGAGGTTCTCAGAACGCTTCGAGCTCTAGATGTGAACAAGGCCAGTGGTCCTGATGGTATTCCAGCAATTGTGTTGAAAAACTGTGCGCCCGAATTGTCTCCCATCTTAACGCGTTTGTACCGCTTCTCTCTTCACTCAGGCAAAGTTCCGTAAAGCTGGAAGCTTGCCAATGTACAACCAGTACCAAAAAAGGGTAGTCGTGCTGATTCGGCCAATTATCGTCCCATCTCGATAACCCCCTTACTCTTTAAGTGTATGGAGCGTGTCATAAACATTAGGCTCTTGGCATACCTTGAAGACAATGATCTTCTCAGTGACTGGCAATACGGATTTCGCCGAAACCGGTCTGCTGGGGATCTTCTCGCGTATGGCACTCACGTACTGAGCGAAGCCATAGAGATGCATGGTGAGGCGCTTACCGTCTCCCTTGACATATCGAAGGCATTTGATCGGGTCTGGCACGATGGCCTTTTAAACAAGCTTCCCTCATATGGTTTAATTTCTTGAGGGAACGATCTATTCGAGTAGTCTTCGAGATTTTGTCTTTTTGTTTCCCCAAAAATTACCCAAACATATAAATTTTCCCTAAAATGGGGGAAAAAAAAACCCAGATCCGGACACCTTGATTCGCCGTGGTTCGCCAATTGTCGCTGGGTTGACACGCGTTCACTTAGTGTGGACACTACGACGAAACCGAGCGAGCGTGCGGTACTAATCGGCGAACCCTCGTTTGCCTTCACTGGCTCTCGTTCTCTTGGTGGACCCGGCATTAGAGGGCTGCTCGTCTGATCAAATGGCTATCAATGCCGGTGTACCTCAGGCATCGGTTCTCTCGGCTACACTGTTTTTACTGCACATTAATGACCTTCTGAAGCCCGGTACCTTTGGGTTTGCTGATGACAGTACTGTAGTTGAGATACACTTCCAATGCTCAAGCCAGCTGTGACGCTGTCCAGTTTCAGAGAGTGGCTATGGTAGACCGTTTAAATTTAGCCTTAGAAGCCGTGTCCGATTGGGGCGATGCTAACCTGGTTAAGTTTAATGCTACTAAAACGCAGGCATGTTTGTTTTCTGCTAAAAAGAGTCCTCTAAACCGATCTCCGTCTTTCCAAAGTGTAACAATACCAATAGGCGACCATCTGGAGCTTTTGGCTATCGAACTCACATCAAACCTAAATTTCGGTCTTATATTGAATCCAAAGCCAAGGTAGCAAAAAAACTTGGTATTTTATCTAAGGTTAGGCGGTACTTCACACCGGGATAGCTTTTGAATCTTTATCAAGCACAGGTCCGATCTTGTATGGAGTACTGCTGCCACCTCTGGGACGGTTCTGCCAAGTATCAGCTCGAGTCTTTGGATTCAATTGAGAGACGTGCCATCAGGCTCATTGCGGATGACACTCTAGTAAAGAGTGAGCTTCAAAGTCTGGCGTATCGACGTGAGGTAGCAAGCCTGGCGGTATTCTACAGATTGCACTATGGAGAGTGTGCACAAGAACTGCACAACCTGATTCCTCCATCACCTTTCCATCACCGTACGACTAGACGATCAGCAAAGCGCCACCTTTTTATGGTTGAAATACCTCGCACAAGAACGAAGCGTTACGCTTTTTCATTTATTATAAGAACTGCAAAGGAGTGGAATGCCCTGCCCTCGTTAGTGTTTCCGGTAAATTATAACCCAGGTGTGTTCAAGTCAAGAGTGAATAGGTATCTACTAGGCAAGCGTGCTACACCTTCGACCACATCATCGCTTTCCCTCAGGTGAGATCGTGGTCAAACGATTGCCTAGTCCGTAATAAAAAAAAAAACGTGCTCCGATTTTGGAGACGGACAGTCATGGTGGCCTTGCTGTACAAATACTTCAACACTTCGATGTACCGGTGGTCAATCTGGCATCAAAGAATATTTCTAACCTACAGAAATGACCACGCGTGCGAAGCCACGGCCATCAGCTAGTTTTGAATAAATAAATTTGAATTTTATATGGTGGCAGTATGGCTCCATTTAAAAAGGCATTTTTTTATTAATTTTTTACATTTTACGTATCAATTAGAAGGCCTTCTTAAGCACATTCCAACAGTATATAATTTATTGGCGTAAGTTCTTTTTTGGTAGGGCAGGCGTGTTTTTTTAGCTTTTAAGCTAGTTTTTCGCTTTTATTTACCTTTTTCGGGGATGAATCTATTTTATTTTTATCTCTGTTTTTTAATATTACAGTAAGTACCTATGTATTTACGTGTATACCTAGCAATATTCGCACACCAGCAATGGTAAAATAGGTTGAGACTATACTGTACCTACTATTGTTACCTTGTACTCATATCTATATCTATCTTCTTCTATCTATACTATAATAAAACTGTAAATAGGCTTAAGCTGTAAAAAGGGGGGAGTTTCGAGAAAAAGGGGTTGAGAATCGTACCTTTCAAACGAATCGACCAATTCAGCTGCGGTTTTTTATGTTTCAAAGCTGAGGTATATAAGATTTGTCTGAGCTATAATAAGGGGTGGGGTAATATGGTGAAATCCGTAGCTCCCAAATGAATGGACCAATTTTGATGCAGTTTTTTTATGTTTGAAAACGGATGTGATCGGGATGGTTCATCATGGTTCTTAGCTATATGGAAGGGGGGGGGGGGGGGGGGGGGGGGAGTTGAAAAAATGGGGAAATTGTATCTTTCAAACAAATGGACCAATTTAACTGCGGGTTTTTATGTTTCAAAGCTGAGGTAAACAAGATGGTTCTTAGCTATAATGGAGGGGACGAAGGCGGGTGCTCGCTACGCTTCGTTCCTGCTTTCGTCTTTATAACCTATCACGACCATGTCGGATCGCCACTGAAGGTTGTTAACACAGGTAAGTAGGTACCTATATTGGTAATTTTGGTACTGGAATAACTCATAGGATCCTTATATCCCAGAAAAACTACCACGCGAGCAACGCTGCGGGCACAGCTATAAGGCAATAAGAACGTTAAAGTCTGTACAAAGAAGAAAAAAAAATGGTCTATGGTACTTAAAATAAGCTACTGAACAAGAATAGAACATTTTTAATATTCGTGTCCGTCTGTTTGTTTGTTTGTCTGTATGTATGTTTGTTCGCGCATCACTTAAAAACTATTAGACCGATTGCGATGCAGTTTCCAGTGTTGGATAGCTTAGGGTTTGACCTAAAAACTGGGGTACTTGGTATCTTAATCCAATGATTAAATGCCGAGCAATCGATAAAAATCTTTTTAACGGCTGAAGGAACATCAAATGTTTATTTTAGGTCTTGGAATAGCACATAGAGTACTTTTAATCTAGAGAAATGAACATGCGATTGAAGCATTTATACATTATTTTCAAAATTTCATCAACATCTGTTAAACCGTTTTGTGAAACATCCGTTAAACATCCGTTTAACCGATTATCCCGCGGGAATGTTATATTTTTGGGGATTAAAATAGCACTAAATAGCATTCATGACCTTGGCAAACCCGAAACAGCTGTAATGGTGGCACAAAAAAAAGTTTTTTTATCTTTTCGCCAAGAATTGCAAGGGAAAGTTGACTACTTTTTTAGGAAATGTGTTTTTGGTGCACTTTTCTTTATTTGTAATATATTTTTTATGTAATTAAATTGCATAAAGAGTAACAAAAAAACTAAATGAAATCGCATTGACTCTTCCAGTAAATGTACATTGGCGTCTGGAGGATCGAGCATTGAGTGGAATTTTTCACTCATTTAAGTGGACGTATATACGAAACACCTACTAGGTATCTTGTTGTTCTTATAAATCTATAACTTAGCCATTTCTAAATATAAAACTGTATTTTGTCTATTTTTACAACGAAATTGCCTTTTCAGAGCTTCGCATGACATTTTTGATAAAAAAAAAAACTGATGACAATTTCATCTATTTATAAAGGTACACAATAATATATTGAATCCTCTTTAGACAAGTTGTTCCGGTGCTCCTCGTACGTCTAATGCCGGAACCACACCAAGAGAACGAGAGCCAGCGAAGGCAAACGGCAAACGGATTCGCTGATTAGTACCGTACGCTCGCTCGGTTTCGTCGTAGTGTCCACACTAAGTGAACGCGTGTGAACCCGGCGACAATCGGCGAACCACGGCGAATTAGGGTGTCCAGATCTGGGGATTTTTTCCCCATTTTAGGGAAAATTTATATGTTTGGATAATCTTTGGGGAAACAAAAAGACAAAAACACTTTGACATAGATCTAGTTAAAGGGCACTTTTTATAACCAAATAAACAAAAACTGGACTAGATACTACTACAGGCACACATAGCTACATTGCCACTGTCGTGCTTCGTGTGCATCAGATATAGACATAAGCAGACTGTAGCGTGAATGAGATAACAATACTTAACCCTACTGACACTTTCTACACAAACGCCACTCCGACTGTGACTTTTTCGCATAGCACCTAATTCATCATTTTAAAATGATGTAGTGTTGCGCGTTGTTGCTAGGGTGGTAAGGTGTTTTATTTCAATGTAAATGTTAATAAATAGATCGTTAAATGGGTTATTATCAAAAATGTATTAATCAAAATAACATAAAAACTTATTTTTGTGTTTTGTTTGGGCACTGGACATCCTTAAAAAAGAGAAAACTAATTATTATAATACATATGTGGATCTGACCATTACTTACACAAACCAAACCCAAATGGGTTTGGTTTGTGTAAGTAATGGTTAAAAATTACACAACCGTAGTCACAGTGAAATTACGGATGTGACAACTATGGACATGACATTTTGACGTTTTATAACTAAAAATAAACACCGTGCGATTAATATAATTTAGGAAGAAACTGTACTACATTACGCAACTCATGTTATCAGGAATTTAAGTTAGAGGTTTATATATACACAGAATATTCACAGCTGTGACACGTTATGCTTATTTTGTTAACAAATTACTTTTAATAAATGTAGCTCCACAGATCCTTGCATTAGCGTTCGAAAACTAGGCTGAGACAAGATGACTGCCTAAAGCTATGTTTTTTAGTGTGTGTGTTTTTTTTGAACAGTTAAAAGATTCGTTTCTTTATTTAATTGTACGTTTTGTTAGAAAACGATAATGTCACATTACACGGACCATGACATTTTTTTTTTTTTTTCAATTCATTTAACGTTATTTTTATGCCTAATACAATTAAAATATAAGAGGTGCACCGAAAACAAATACAACTATTTTTTATTTATTTACAAATCACACTTTATTTACCTATATGATAACTACCCAAATAAGGAATATATATTTTCAAAATATTTGGGAAAAATTGCTGAAATAGTATCTTTCTGGGGAGTTTTTTGCTCCGTATGGGGAAATTACAAAAACTTCGTGAAGCTGCCCCTGATAAGTATTTATTATTGCTATTATATTTTAAATCCCACAGCAGAGATTTTTGCCTATAAAGCTCTATGAGCCTCAGAGGATTTTCATTCGACGATTCCATACTTACGTCAAGAATTAACCTTCCTAAAAATGTATACGCGAGACGTCCGTTCCGTGCAACGGTCGCTGCCAAAGAGTATATAAATACTACGTAAGAAGAGACGGGACTGACGTATATTGGAATGGATGTTGTGAATTTTTAAAACGAGCGCTGAGAATAAGTGCAACATAACAAAACGAATGACCATAGATAATAACACTCTATATCGAGCATGTTAGCCAACATGACAAACAGAAAAGGATGTCTGCAAACATAGCACATTTTTATCGATATCGATATATTGAGAAAAAAAAACGTATTAGGACTATATACATTTATATGGGGCTAAAAATAATAATATGTTTTTTCTAAGCATATTGTGGTTTTTATTACATACAAAAATAATACATTATATAGTACACAACACAATTTGTGTCCTTTTCCCTTAAAATAATGTCTAATCTTCCTTACTCCTTACGTAATATTACAAACTAGCAATAGCAGATTAATAGCAGTTAAGGAGTAGCAACTTTTTTTAAATTGGGTTGTTTATTTTTGTTGTTGGTGTTTCGAAAATGTTTGCCACAGAAATATTTAATTCATGCAGCTTTTCGATCGGTATGTATGTCAAGTCCTCTTTGTCGGTCACTGGTATCCAGTTTTTGCACCTGAAAATAAGTTTTTTAATTAAAATTAGATGATTAAGTGGTTTTAGGCTACGCGACATTAGGTACTCTAAATTTATACTTTTACTACGTTTACTATTATATAGTGTGGAATGCAGAAGGACTTAGAATAAGATTAGGAACCAAATGTCGAAAAACATGTTAGAAAAAATATCGATAACACCGCCACCGCACAAGTTCTAGCAAGGCTATGTTATTTTGTTGAATATTATGAAAGAAAAATCATTAATTTCTTGTACCTAATAGATTACCGAATAGATTTACCACTTACCTATCTTTATTCAGTGGAAATTTAGCCATAAATGTTCGTTTTTGACCCATCGCTCTAACAGATCGCAAACCACAAATTTCGCAAGTTTATAGCTCATTGCATAGAAAACTTTCAAACTCAATCACACTATTATTTATTTAATGTAGAAACAAACACCTTCAAAGCATTAAATACATCAACAGGCGGTAATTATCACAAAATCAACTTGCCTAATAATTTTGTAAACAAAGTTAAACCACAGAACACATATTCATAGCGAAGGCGTGCAAGAAGGTTATGCATATAGTGAAGTAGAAAAGATAGCCGCCATAGAAATTAGCTCACGTTTGATAGAACAGTTATGAACAGTTTTTTACTATGCTGTTTCGCCTGACTGGTCGCTGCAGAATGAGCATTCGCCCGTTCGTACACACCGCGTGCGCTCGCTCGCTATAATCCTTTTGATGTACCGGCACGCGGCGGAGCACGGCCAAATGCGAACGAAGGCCTACGCTGGCTCTCGCTCGCTTTCGTTAAGTCGTCCACATTGATTTGTTCTCTTTCGCACGGTAGCCTTCGTTCGCACTCATTCTCTTGGTTTGGACCCGGCATAACAATCGTCCATCCTGACAATTATTTGCGTCGTATAAATATTCAAGTTGGTTACTGTATTCCACACAAAACACAGTTACTCATCAAGATTTAGGGTTTACTGTAAGAAAAAAAAACTCTTTTTAGGGTTAAGCCCGCCTTTATACATCTATAAAATTTATTTACTGTTTATGTAATTTATGTGTACAATAAAGATTATAAGAACATTTGAACGTTTCGGGGTAGTTATGAAAAATAATCAATATTAACTAAAAATCACATAAATCTTAAATTTTAATAATAGTAATTTATATTTTATAATAATCTAATATCAAGAAATATTCGAGTTTCGAAAATATTCAACATTTAGTGAATATTTTCGAAACTCGAATAATTATAGGCTAATGATATTAAAATATAGGCTTAATAAATGATGACTAAACCAATGAAATAATCGTTACTTGGTGAATAAGTAATGACGCATGATCATGATCATCGTTACTATCAGGTAACGGCCCATAACTTTATCATCGTTATCTGCCAGCCAACGGCCCATACTTTTATCATCGTTATCCGCCATAATAAGGCCTTTATGAGATGGATTTCAATAATAAGATAAACAAACATCGTTACTTGGTAAGTAAGTAACAGCCCATGAAATGGAATGAGTGACCACTTAAATGAAACATCGTTACTTGGTGAGTAAGTAACGGCCAATTAAATGGAATGAGTAACCACTTAAATAAAACATCGTCACTTGGTTAGTAATTTTGGAGGTCAGAGGGAAAAATATAAAACGCCAAATAGAATCATTTCTCGTATAATTCCGTGTTCTTCACATTCCACATTTTACAGATCCACCAGGTAACTTTAGCTACACTTTTCAATAACGACCGCTCACTCTTAACCTCAGGTGGCACGGCACTCCTGCTATCCTCGTAATCGCTTCTTTCTGTGTGTCCGCCATCTTAGTTAATATTACTTTTTAAAAAAACAAGCAAAGGTGGTGCCACTTATACTTCCAGAATATGTTTTTTTAGGTTTAAATATAATTCTTTTACTTTTATAATTATTTTAAACAAAATATATGTAAAGACATTCAATTTGTATTGAAGCACCCCCATCTATTTACCGATAGTATTTATAATTGTTTAAACGCCTAACAGCTCGGCCTTCCTGTGCGAAGCGAGTCCTCTCGCTTATAACACGATTACAATTTTACATAGAAGAAAAATATAGACATAATTATTATAATCATTTTCATATTTTAACATACATCTTATTTCACTATTTTCTATTTTTAGTTTCCTAGAGTATTCTCTACGAAATACTATGTAAGAAGGAGGAAAGACAGCATAAAAATAATAGTTAATACTTGTACCTACCTAGTCGAATTAATAATTAAATTATGTAAACTGTTGTACATTCTCCAATCATTTATGTATTAACATATTACTGAAATCTTTTCCTATGATTCAACTTATCAAAGATGTTTGTATTTTCTACAATTAGTTTAAGTTAACATCACATTAGAATTTTTTTTAATTGTTTCTTATTTTCCTTCTGTACCATTACTTACATTTAGAATCATTGCTTACATTTACCTACTCCTAAATTATATTTTATGGATTGGGTTTTTTTAATCTTCATTGTCAATCGTATCACATAATATATCAAATTCTGAATCATCGCTTTCAAAATTTCTATTAAATATCAACCATGGCCGAATTTGTCAATATGAACTACTGCTTTGTACCTACAATTTTTGCAAGTAAGGGGAGTCCTCTATTAACTAACAATTATGGGGGAGCACTTTCATTACAGGATATGGTCTTTGGTATTTATTGACCAACTTTTGGGATTTGCCTTTGTGTGGCGTCTGACACTCTACGCATACAAAATTTCCTTTCTTATAAATCGAACTAGGTTTTCTATGTTTGTTGAACCTATCTGCGTCTTTTTAATTTTGCCTTGTTATGTTCCTTCCCGCAGGTTTTCAAGTTC
Organism: Alsophila aescularia; assembly: GCA_946251855.1. Taxonomy (NCBI): domain Eukaryota; kingdom Metazoa; phylum Arthropoda; class Insecta; order Lepidoptera; family Geometridae; genus Alsophila; species Alsophila aescularia. Next base: position 69,444,589 of record OX276376.1, on the reverse strand, counting down.
TTCAATTGGAGTTTGATTTAGGGAATATTTAATTCAAATGGACTTTCTTATTTGATTTTTTATTTGTCTTATGTTTAGTTGTGTTGATGCCTACCTCAATATCACCGATACGGTCATACCAGGTATAATCATCTTTTCCATGACCCGAAGCTAACATAGAGTCTAGTATGGTCCTGTTAAAACGCTCAACATGACTGTTAGCCCTAGGTGTGGTGACAGTGTTTACTAATGTGTAATGTGTTTAATGCCGTTAGATGATATAAATGTTTTGAATGTGAAGCACTAGTGAAACTTGACCCTTTTGTCGGTGATCAAACGTGAACGCCTAAATAGCTAATGTAATCACGGATGACTCTAACATTAGTTGCAGACTTTGTGTTCCTTACTGGTGCGATATTGATATATTTAGCGAACCCATCAATTAATACCAGTAGATAACTGTTACCTTTCTTGCTTTTTACAAATGGTTCTCAGTGATCTGCATGGACCGTATGAAAAGAGGTACTTACTCCTTTTTCTATAGGATAAAGTTCGCTCTCACGTTTGCCTCCAGGAACTTTGTGGTGCGCGCATTCTAGACAAAAGGAAACGTATTTTTTTTACGAACTTTCTCATCTTAGTAAACCAATAGTGTTCCTCGATACGTTGCAACTTTTTTTATAATCATTCTTTATTTATAATCACCATCTGTCATGATTTCCAATTTTATGTTTAAATTGAAGAGTTTTTGCAGTAGATTTCGAACTCAATTTGACTAATACTTCAGGAATATTTAAAAAACATGACTACTGGAACGTAACATGAAGGTGGTGCCACATGGCAATCGTTGCATGATTCTACAGGAAACTTAGTCTCACGACGATGGCGCCATTTTTTTCTAGAAGGGTAAAAGTTTGTGAGGTGTAAAGTAGAATATAAGTGACCATTGAAAATACATATGTATTATGTCTGAAGAAGTTATTTACTAAAAATGTAAAGTAGAATATAAGCGACCAGCGGAAAATAAAAGCATTTTATCAGGTATCTGATGGACGAATTTTACTACATCTCAGAAGAGGCGATACACCCAAAAGATAATATGTTATACTTTTTAACGTTTCGTTTTCCTTTTCACTCGGTTATACGCCCACTAATGATGAAATGATCAAGTGTTACGTAAGGTTACATGGCGTGACTTTCTAATCGTAGATAATTTTTTTATTTTGTTTTCATTGAGCACCATATTGCGCGGTATGATAAAGTTATCTTGGCTGGGTCTATGCAATAGCAGTTTAACACCTATTTTTATGCGCTTTAGTTGAGAGTATGGGTGCTGACGATCAAATGTCTTGACTTGTGCTTATTTTTCATGATTATGCATATTCATAACTCTTTTTCAAATAGTTTCTCATTACCGGGATAAATTTGCGTAAAGAGTTAGGTAGGGGCAACTCCCTGATAGGGTCATGCGTAAATATTTGTGTTTATGGAACAGTGTGTACTAAACGCGCGTTCCGTACACCTTGGTTGTTCCTATATGGAGTGAGAAAAGAGAGAAAATTGTTTATTGGCACAAAACACATTTATCGAACAAAACAATAATTAGATATATGCGTAATTTACTTGTCTATTACGCACATGTTTTTTGATGATTTTATGTAGGTACTGTGATGGTGTAGCAGAGCACTGTTAAAGGAAACTGTCACAAATGTAAATTTCAGGTTCGAATTAATAATCCATACCAATATATCAAAGTTAAATGTTGTTTGTTTGTTTGTTGTTTGTTTGGGGAGCTTTCACGTGATAACGGCTGGATGGATTTTGATGAAAATTGGAATGGACATAGCTTATACCCTGGAATAAAATATGGAATACTTTTTATCCCGGAAAATAGAAAGTTTTCACGGGAATATTAGGAAATGTATAATAAAGATTTTTAGAATGAAGCTACCCAATGAAATTTAAAGAACAAAACAACAAGAGGGTCTATATAATAATGTTTTTTTTCTGTGTCACAATGTTAAGTCATAATGTGTGATCAATGAAAATGTTAATAGGATGGTCTTGTCCAATATATCGTTTTCTGGTAATGGTTAACGTTCCTACTTCAACCATAACGTTGGTTGTGCTGAATTACCATGATTTATCTTCTTTTTTTTAATGAAGTTTAATGGTTTTCGTTTGTCATGGTTTTTATGTACTACAATAATAAATGTAGGAATAAAGTATGAATATATTAGAGCAATATTATCTTTACCAATATTATCATACGATCAGAATTTTAGAGATTGTTGAAAATACATCAGTATTATAATATTGATACTATAACAGAAATCTTTAAATTATAAATATTTTATTTCGTTTACTTAAACTAGAATTTTATCATAAAACTTTGTTGGTGAGAAGGTTAGGCCAGTTCTTTTTGTGCACTTAATTACTTAATGTAGTTTATAACTGAGCAGGCTCTAAATTAATTCCCATGCAGGAAATATTTGAGATACGAGTATTACCAGTTTTTTTTTGTCAATATTTGACTAAGCCAAGTAAATTAATTAAAAAAGTAAGAGATTCAGATTAGATGTGTGAATTCAGTATTAGGGTAAAGGTTTCACTAGGGAGGTTAATAAAGTACACAATAAATATTCACACAAAAAAAAATAAGGCTACCCGTAGGGAACACATAATAGACGCTAGACAGCTAGATAAGCCAGATTTAGTTGGATAAAGGTTGGTTAAAGAAACAAAATTGAATTAGTCGGGTTTTATTTTGGTTTAGATATTGTTTTTCGTGAAAGTTATCTGTGAAGGAGAACATGAGCACTCTGTGATGGTTATTACTATTTGAATATTTATTTAGTAAAGAAATTAAAATGAAGAATGTTTATTATGTACAGACGTCACTTAAGACCGTTCACATCAGTCTTGATAAATCTTAGATTGTTGTGTATATAAAGAACCAGTTTCAGCTTAGACTGTAAGGTTAAACTTCGCAGCGCTGAGTTTAAACGTGCCTTATTTAGTCATTTTAGTTGAATATTTTATTTGGTATCTGATAATGTTATAAAGTTACCCGGTATTATTATCCAACATATATAATATTTCAAAGCTACTTTGGTTAATTATTATTTAGTTGCATTGATAACTGATAACATATTTAATTGAATGTTTACCCCTCTATAGTGAATAATCTAATGATAATTGTTAATGATAAATTATAAATATGGTAAATGATTATGATAGATGATAAAGATAAATGATATGTTAAATAATATAGATAAAATAAATTCATAATGCCAATTATAATGACATTGATAAATTAAAAAAGATAAGATTAATAATTAAAAAAATGGTAATGACAAATAAAAATGTATGATTAATTATAATTATAATAGATTATATATGAAAAAAAATAGATTTAAAATGATAAAGTTTAATTAGTAAAGTTTAAATGATAAAATGATAAAGTTTTACTGATTAAATGATATAATTTAAATGATAAAAGTTAAATGATAGAGATTATAATGAAAGAGGATACTATAGTTATAAAGCTTATATGATCAATCTGAAATGATCCACTTTAAATAATAAAGTTAAAATGGTAAAGTTTCAATGATAACGTTTCGTCAAATGATAAATGATAAAGTAAAAAAAATAAAGTTATGATAGTGTTAGAATGATTAAAGCTTATTTGATAAATCTTAAATGATCAAGTTTAAATATATATTTATTATTTATTTTTTCCTTTTCCTAGAGTTCATTTTAAGTATTTACTCTATTTATATTACAATCTAGCCATCATTTAGGCTAATAAGTAATTTAAATTTAACTTAAACTGTTAAATTGAATATAATTAAGAATGTGTCCAATAACACTTTTCTTACAGTCTCTATTAAGGCGAAGACACTTTGTTCATGTGTTCTTTATACGTAGCACTTGAACCACATTAATACACTAATACAATAACACTAAACTAACTCGAAAGGTTTTGTTCTTTTGAGTCTTCTCACTATGTCCGTGTGGTCGAGGAGCTGGATTGCCTCGACATTCACATTATGATGAAGTCTTTTTTCATGAGCTTCTGCATATTTCTTGACTACTTTATCAACGAACTCTACTTTAAGGTCCCGATGGAGATCGTCATTACTTATGTACCAAGGTGCATTCACTATTTCCCTCAGTACTTTAATCTGGAAGCGTTGTATTGATAATATGTTGCTCTTTTTGGTGCAGCCCCACAGCTGTATACCATACGTCCACACTGGCATTAGGACTAGTTTATATAGTAAAAGTTTATTATGTGTTGACAGCGTAGCGTGTCTCCCAAGCAGCCAATACATTCTTTTAAACCGTAGTTCTAATTCTTCTTTTTTCTTCTTGACATGAGCTTTCCAGCGGAGCTTAGCGTCAAGCGTCATACCGAGGTACTTTGCTGTATTCTCATAAGACATTTGCTTATTATTAATAAATATTGGTGAATAATGATGCTTTTTGTAGCTAAAGTCTACATGAATTGATTTAGATTCATTCAGTTTAATTTTCTATTTTTTGGTCCAGTCATAGACTTCATTAACAGCCATTTGGACCTTTTCTACTGCTTCTTCGTGGGTACTTCCAACAGCCATTATAGCAGTGTCATAAGCAAAGGTCCCAATGATGTTATTTTCTATTTCAGGTATATCACAAGTGTATGGCAGGTACAAGACCGGACCTAAAACACTTCCTTGTGGTACTCCTGCTTTTATTTCCTTTAGTTCAGAATAGGCATCTTCTTGTCTAATACGAAAAGTTCTGTTTGATATATGTATATGATTTTGTAATATCTGCATACTGTTTTAGCTTCATTCTCAATTTGAATATGAGGCCCTCATGCCATACTTTATCAAAAGCTTGCGCAACATCTAGGAATACGGTGGAGCACACTTTTTTATCTTCAAATGCTTTTTCGATAATGTTTGTGATTCTGTGCACTTGGTCTATGGTCGAGTGCTTTTCTCTAAAACCAAATTGGTGATCTGGTATAAGATTCATGCTATCTATAGTTGGTTTTATTCTTTTAAGCAATAGTTTTTCGAAAAGTTTTGACATTACGGGTAACAGAGACATCGGCCTATATGAAGTAGCTTCATGAAGCGGTTTTCCAGACTTTGGTATCATTATAATTTCAGCAACTTTCCATAAGTGATCGTTCCATTTTCGCTGAGAGCAGTTCTGTTGCTCGCGTCCGCGCGTACCTACAGTGAAATTTGCAAACGTAGCATGACACCGACGATGCCGCCAGCCAGACGGCCTACTGCGATGACCTAGTTATTGCCCAAGGCTACCTACTGACGGCAAATCATTTATTGTTAAGGCGAAAACTCGCTTTAATTTTACAATGAATTTGAATAAGATGCGAGACGCCAAAAGAGAGTGACATACACTTAACAACTGAGACTGAGCATCTATTGTACAAGTATTTTTGTACAGAACGAGCTCATAGTGAGAAACTGCAAAGCCTCGTAAATAACTTGAAAAGTCAAGTAGAGGTTCTTCAGCAACAGCTGAAATGTATGGCGGAGAACCCAACGAAACCAGCATCAACAACCATGGAGACTTCTCCTCCGCGTGTCAAATATACCACGGATGACGAAGTTCCGTGGTATATTTGACAGTTGAAGTGAAGATACGGTCAAAAACAAGAAAGAAAAGAAAATTGAACACATCACCTGCTCAAGTTGAACCAATCTATGATGACAATAGAAACAAAGAAAAATCTAAGAAAAATCCTCTGCCACCACCCATCATAGTGGATGGCATACAGGACTATCAGAATTTCTTCAACTTCCTCAAAGAAAATCTAGCAGCTGACGCGTTCAGTATCAAAATGATGAACGGCGATACTGTAAAAGTTAATGCTATCAACGATGAGTCATATAGAACTATAACAAAAGCCCTCGCGCAAAATAACTGCCTTTGGCACTCTTACGAAAACAAACAACAGAGGCCAATAAGAGTAATGGTCAAAAAATTGCACTCCACGTGCCAACCAGAGAGGATTATTGAAGATCTGAAAAACAAAGGTTATAAGATAGCAGAAGCTGTCAATAAGCTAAGCTGGAAGACCAAAGACCCACTCAACATGTTCATGTTGACATTCGAAAATGACGAGGAGATAAACAAAATCTACAACATTACATCGGTGCTGGGTTACAAAGTTGAGATACAGGCAATAAAAACCAGCAAACTTGTCCCTCAGTGTAAGAGATGCCAGGCTTACAGGCACACTCAAAAGTACTGCGCTAAAGAACCAGGGTGTGTAAAATGCATCGGTAAACACTTTACAAAGGACTGCAAAAAATCAAGAGAAGAAAAGCCAAAGAAGAATGATATCTTGAAGTTCGTAACATCATTCGATGAAAGACTCAAAAAATAGAACATAGCGCCAGCAAAGCTATAACGAAGCCGAAAAAATGAATTCCACACTAAAATATTATGGCGTGGAATTCTAATGGACTACATAACCATCAAGACGAGTTACAATTAGTCCTTGATATAGAACATGTGGATGTTTGTCTAATATCTGAAACGCACTTCACAAAACAATCCTATATTAAAACTAAGTTTAGAGGGCACAAAGTGTATTATGCACTTCACTCTGATAATTCAGCAAGAGGCGGCAGTGCCGTAATTGTGAAAGAAAACCTCCAACATTATGAAGAGTCTAAATACGAAGAGAAAGATATACAAGCTGTGGCGATATGTCTTCAAACCAAGAAATATTCACTTACTGTGTCTGCTATCTACTGTCCACCTCGGTATATATTAAAAAAATATCAATATGTGAGCTTTCTAAATCGCCTTGGTAATCGATTTGTCTTAGGAGGAGACTTTAATGCTAAAAACACGTATTGGGGCTCTAGACTAACCACTACTAAAGGCAAAGAACTATTATATGCCATAAAAGAGACAAAATGCGTTGTTATATCTACTGGAAAGCCCACTTACTGGCCAACAGATCCCAATAAAATTCCCGACCTCATAGATTTTTTTCATAACTAAGAATCTATCATCCAGCTACTTAAAAGCGGAACATAGCTACGATATGAGTACAGATCACTCTGCAATATATTTAAAAATAAGTGAATACGTTTTACATAGGGAAAAAGCTCTGACCCTAGTTAATAAGTTAACAGATTGGGAGAGCTTTAAGATTGATTTAGATAGTCGTATTGATCTCAAGGTTCCACTCAAGACACCAGAACACTTAAACATTGAATTAGAAAAGTTTATTGGGCACATCCAACAAACAGCATGGGAAAACACGCCAGACATTCATAAGGTCAAGGGAAAGATATACCCTCTGTGGACTAAACAACTTACAACGCAAAAAAGAAAACAAAGGAAAATATGGCATCAGTCTAGGTCTCCTGAAGACAAAAAACAGCTGAACAATCTTACGAAAAAAGTTCAGAGGCAAATCCAAAATTTTAATGATGACTCCACTAACAATTATCTCCAGAAGCTTACCAGTGAGCGCAGTACAGACTACTCATTATGGAAGGCTACTAAAAATTTGAAAAAGCCAATTACCCAAATTCCACCAATAAAAGATGTTAACGGGAAATGGGCATACAGCAATGACCAAAAAGCTAGAAGGTTTGCAGACCACTTAGAAAACATCTTTCAACCGAACGAGGACGGAACAAATGAAGCCCTTACTTTAGACCATAGTATGATGCTACATGGATGGGAAGAAAATATTAAATTAGTCACACCGAGAGAAGTTGAACGAGAAATTAAATCAAGTATAAACCCAAATAAATCACCTGGCTATGATTTGATATCAGGGGAAATATTACATAATCTACCAAGAAAGGGTATAGTTATGCTAACAATCCTCACCAATGCCTCACTGAGACTAAAGAGTGTACCCGATTTATGGAAAGTTGCTGAAGTTTAAATAATAAGATAGAATGATAACGTTTCAATGATAAAGTTAAAATGATGCATTGACTAACATTATAATGATACATTTTAAATAATAAAACTATATCTACAATGTGTCTGGTCACCGGTGTCGGAGACTTAAGGGGGGTTAAATATGGGGATTTTTATCGACAAATCACTATCTCGATTTTCTCTTGGCCTCTCCATACTAAAATGGCAGCCATTTTGTTTTTTTTTACTTCGCAGCTCAGACGCCTACACTGATTTAATCATTGCTATCGATGTAGACGTCTTAGGAAGACGAAAGAGGTATCATTTGAAAGCTAACAATGAAGACAATCAATTTATGACATTTTATTCAATATCTTTTTCACAAAATAACATAACAATATTAACAAAATAAAAATCGTATTTATTTATTGCATTTTTTTTAGTTTTTTAAATTTTTTATGAAAACTAACCTGTCAAGCTATTTTTTTTTTAATTGTATTATCATAGTACAAGATATTTCCATTAAAATAAGTCTTACATCAAGGTCCTAAATTAAATATTTTCGAAGCTATGATGGTTTAAATATGACCCTTAAAAACTACGCATTACGCTACATATTTTTATTTTGTTCATTTTTTTTTTATTTTTTTTTATAAATTACAATGTTAATCTATACCGTATACGCCACATCCCTAAAATAATTTCCCATCCCTAATTCATTTCCTTAATATTCATTTCCTCATCCCTCCCTTGACCCTAGTCGTCGTTGATCAGTGCACCGAAGCGGACCTGTGCACGATCTTCTAGTTTTTTGAAATCCCTACCCTCGGCATTCGATTGAGTCTACCCCCCGAAACGTGTGCCTGTTTGTACGGTGAAAAGTCATTCCAAAAGGGGAGACTACATAATGTGAACCTGTGAACTTTACCTGAACCATATACGTGAAGAAATAAAGTGTTTTTACCTAAGCGTGCCGGCCCGCGAGTGACAAGTGAAAGAACTGAACTTTGCAACGCCTGTAAAGGGCATTCCCCTGGATGCGCAGGAGTGCGCAGTGGAAGCGCGCCTCCCAGCCGGTATTCCCATCGTCAGGTCGCCAGAGCGCGACGCAATTGAAAGCACGGAACGTCGGACGACAATCCCGTAAGTCCTTCATCTACTTTCCTCCCCTCATTGTTGCCTGCCCCCTATCTACATGGTTTGAGACCAACCAACCAAAAGGTCTCTGGTAGCAGAACTCTGTAATGTTAAACGCCACTGCGCCTACATATTACTATAATAAAACTGTAAATGGGCTAAATCTGTACATTAAATATTTTTTGAAAATTTTAATTGAGATAAACTTCAAAATCGATATGGAGTGCAAAAAGGTTTTTTTTATTTTTGTCTGTCTGTCTGTCTCTTTGAACACATATCACGCTGAAACTACCGTACGGATTTTGAAGTAACTTGGCACAGTCAAAGTTTATAGTATGTGTTAAAATGAATGATACTTTTAATCACGAATAAATACGAGATTCCTGCGGGATATGAGTCTAAAGTTATGTTAATTTGAAAGGAATAATAATTGCACATCCGTTTATAAAACGGTACCGTGAATTCGGCTCCTATACCACAAGTCAGAGTGGCACAGTAGAAGCGGTGTCTGGCTTGCAACCCAGAGGCACATGGATCGAATCCACGCGCTGCTATGAATGTTTTGCCTCAATATTTATAATCATTTCCATATTTTGTGCCTTTTTTACATTTTCTTTGATTTTTTTAAGGCTTATGTAATTTCCTGAACTAAACCGTCAAGTTTTGTTTGAAAACAATATATATAATGGGATCTATACAAACGAATGGTCCGACTTAGGTGCGGTTTTTTATGTTTGCAAGCTGAGATAATCGAGATGGTATAGTACGAGTTTGGTACGAGTAAAGATAGCACAATGGCATCAACAACTCAAGCGAATAAACCAAAGGCATGAAAGTTCTCCCTCCGATTTAACTAGATGGCGCTGATTGACCTTAAAACACGCAATCATTTCATTCCTGCAACCAAGGGTCCCGGTAAATTCAAATTTATCAGGTTTTTGGGATTCGGCTCGCACTAGCACGACCTCCAGGGGCCTAATTCTCTAATTTTAAGACGCCAATTCCTCGCTGCCTGCGTGGAAATTGGAATCAATCACGAACAAATTCCACGTAGGCATGGGTCATTTTCGCAATATCCAGCACCAGGGTTTTCAAGTACGTCTATCTTCAAACACCTGGGCGAAAAACCAGGGTTCAAAATACTTTCAAGTGCTTTATGTAGATACAGATTAAAGCCTTGATAGTAGAAAATACTTGCATAGGAAATTGATTTTTGCCGTCATATAAATAAGGAGAACAATCGTGTTTGCAAAATAAAAGTACTTGGAAGCCTTGAAAGTAGAAAATACTTGCATAGCAAATTGATCTTTGTCTCTATATATAAAAGGAGCACTATCGCGTGTGTGAAAAAGTACTCTGAAGCCTTGAAATTGTTTGTTTCTTTGTCGTATGAGGTAGTGCTGGCCTCTGATGTCAGAGTTTGTCAGGCCACCCGAGGGCCTCTGACATGGCTTAACGACTGCTATTAACCAATAACAGCAGGGACCGACAGCTTAACGTGCCCTCCGAAGCACGGAGCGATGGATAACCGCACATAACTTCGAAAAGTAATTGGTGCGGGAGCCTAGGTTTTGAACCCGGTATCGTTGGATTCTAAATTGTACTATAGAACCATTAGGCCACCATCGCTCTTTTGAAATGAAAGTAAAAAATACTTGCATAGGAAATTGATCCGTGGGTATGCATAAATAAAGACCACAATTGCTTTTGCGTAAAAAATACTTCGAAGCGTTGCAAGTTTTCTGAGTATGTATATACATTATATGTACTACGTTTTTTTATTATGTTTCTTCCATTGAGTTATTATAATGTACTACCTACGTACCTACATAATTATATAATTATATCGGAGGTTTCTTTATAATGTCTTACTGGCAAAATGGTTAGTTGTCGGTATTGAAATGTGTACATACAGAGGTAGGTACACAGGTACACTTCACAGAGAAAGTATAGAAAACTTTTATTTTTTCAAATCAATCCTCATATCGTGTTGAAAAAGCTCAAAAAGTAGGTAGGTAGGGTAGGTAAAAGCCAGTTAAAGTGCCAGTAAGTAGGTACGTCGTTCTGTGAAACATCATAAAAAATAATTTGTACTAAGAACACAATGTTTCGTTGCATTAAAATTTGTTCGTATGGACCTCACAATGATGACCTACCCTTGATGCCCCATCCAATTTACCTCACCACCTTAATTACTCTCTAATCTGTGCACCTTACCTTCGGAGATAATTTTCTCTATTCAATAACAAGACGGTCATGATAAGAAGTTACATAATTTAAACTAGATGGCGTTGTCTACCCTTAAGCGGTTTGTTACGAAGTGGTTTGAACATTGAATGAACTCGAGGAACACGTTTTTTTCTTTTTTTACTTTATGGTCCTTAGAGGCTGTTAAAAGGTATTGAGATGTTTTTTGTTTTTTGATAGAATAAGTCGACTTCAGTTGTAAAACGCGCAGCGAAATTAAGCGAATTATTTATAGTAAAATTGTAATTTATTAATTAAAAAAATAAATGTAACTCATTCATGTCACGAATCTTTCATTATAAAAACCAGGGTTCAAAATACTTTCAAGTGCTTTGTAAACCGAAGCTTTGAAAGTAGAAAATACTTGCATAGGAAATTGACCTTCGTGTCCATATAAATAAGGAGCACAATCGTGTTTGCGAAAAAAGTACTTGGAAGCGTGGAATTGAAAGTAAAAAATACTTGCATAGGAAATTGACCCGTGCGTTTATGTAAATAAAGAGCACAATTGCGTTTGCTTGAAAAAACTTCGAAGCTTTGCAAGTTTTTTGAGCGATGTATCGGCCACCTAGCTTCTTGTGACCCGGCTAGCCGAGTGCGGCCGAGGCCATGCCGAAGATGCCGAACATGTACATACTCGAGGCCCGGCACCGAGTATGTACATGTAGTTGCGGACGGGGCGAAAGAGCGTAAAATACTTTGAAAGTCTTGCCGAACCCGCCACCGAGTATGTAGGTGCGGACGGGGCGAAAGAGCGAGTTGGTCAGTAAAATACTTTGAAAGTCTTGCAAGTATTGCGAGTCCGCACCAGGGCGGCGTACTTACAAGCCAAAACCTGGTTTAAAAACCTGGTCGCGTAAATACCCACCTTCCCTAATTCCACGCAGGTGGCGTGGAATTGGCGTCAGTGGTCATACATAATCCAGGCCCTGCTCTCAAGCCCTTGCGATTGATTTAAAAACTGGGGTAGGTACTTGGAATCTTAGGCCTTGCACGCAACGCACTGCCTTGCAGTGGAACGCGGTGCGTTTATTCTAGCGTTTATTTCACATTGTATTATATGCGTTTATTTCATATTTTATTATATGCGTTCATTTCATTGCAATACGTGCACTTCTATGAAGTGTCATAGAAGTGCAAGTGTGTTATAACACATATTCTGTGAAGTACGGAGTGCCGTACTTCAAAGAATATGCGTTATAAAAAGGCAAGGCAGTACTTTATTCCGATGATTAGATGCCGAGCAATCGATAAAAAACTATTTGACGGCTGAACGAATTTTGAAGAAATGTAGTATAATATTGTACTTTGTAGGTTTGGCCCTGGTCCTCCTGGTCCTCTGGACCAAACCTACAACTGGTCTGGTGGTGGTTTGGCTTTTGGTCCTGGAATAAAACGTGTGGGCTACTTTTAAATGAAATGACCACGCGGGCAAAGCCGCGGGCACAGCTAGTATTAAATAATTCCAAGGAACCAATAACATAATTTCGCGTCTTGCTCAGTTCGTTAAATTCAAGAATAATATAGCGTCGCGAAGCTACAGTTAAAAATCGTCACGTTACAATTCAACCAATGAGCGCTCAACGTGTGTTAACATTTAGCGTTGCTGTAACTAGAGGAGAAAGTGAATGAACTGAGATAAGCGTCATCTACATAGAATTAGTTACATTTTCTCCCAATCAAATAAATCAATGACAGGAAGGCGCGTGCTGGCGACTAGAACCATTTATTGTTTTTTTAATGTACTAGCTTGCTATTTATGATTGTGCAATACGCCGCAACATGACTCCCTAGATTTACGAATAAACGTTAGTTCCTCTTGACGCCGCGGTATTTCTTTTGTGGCGCTGTGTCGCCAACATTCTAATTGTTGAATAATGATAAAGATTTGAGATGTAAGTAAAAATATGGATATAACATTAGCGGTTGAATTTATTCTATTTTACGACTTATTTATTAAATTTATTAATACATTTCACGTTATATTGAGAGCTATGTATTATATTAACAACCTCTACTGAAGACTACTGGTTCCTAATTTTCTAGATCAATTACCATCTCGTAAGCTTTGGTATAACTCAAGTCCTTCAAGCAAATTGAAAATCAGTCATTAAATTTGGATAACAACTTTTGGAGCTGAAGCTTTTCATTGTTACCAAGAATATCATTGTAGTTTACCTTGTGATCAACCTCTTTTCCATTAAAACAACGCTAAGGTAAGGACCCCAATTATGGACAGTATAAGGACAAAATTTTGTCTTTATGGCCGTTTCTGACAATGTAATGAAGTTTATGACGAATAGTACGAAATAGGTGAAGGTCGTATGTTTATTTCTTATGAATATGACTCAAAAATGATGTTAATTCAATAAAATAATTAGATATTGACAAATCAAAAACGTAATATTTTGATCCAGTAATGTACAAAGAAAATCTAGTGATGGACAACCATTTATGGACAGTCCCCAATGTTGGACACCTAATAATGGACAGTCTCCAATGTTAGACGCCTAATAATGGACATAGAAATCTAACAATTTAAATAATGAAAACTATGGTGTAAATTCTGAGTGCACCAATTAAAACTAAAACTAAATTTGATAGCTCTAAATTTTAGAACTGTCAAATTTAGTTTTAGGTTTAATTGGTGCACCAAGAATCGACACCAATGTAGATTTATTTTTAGTCTTTATTAATCTATATGTTCCATACATATTATCTACTAAAAATTATAAGACAATAGTGAAAGAAATGGAGAGGTATACTCGTAGTTCTATTTTATCACACACATTTTAATCTTAAACAATGTCATGTATGTAATTTTAGTATATATATTATTATCAAAAATAAGTAGAAACTTTATGACGTAGGTACATTGTCATTAATATCATAAATAAGATGTACCTACCTACCTTTACTCGTATATTTATAAATTATAATAAAGCCACCTTTATGAATTTCCCGTAAAAAAACATGGTACATATTTCATAGGACTCTTTAGCTACATTTCGATCACGCCTGGAAAATTTTCCTTCTCATATGTTATAATTACTAAAACTCTCTTAGAAAGCTTGTCAGTTAATGGTAATTTTCTTAGAGGTTAATTCTCGGATTCAGTGCTGGAAGTGGAATCATGCCTAAGTTGAGGGTACCTGATATTAGCCAAATAAGTCTCGTCTGAATAATCGCTCTCAGCATATTGAATTTCAGTATAAGTCTGTTCTGAAGAAGTACCATCAGGCTCTTTCCTTGTACTTTTACCTTTCTTTGCTTTAGTTTTTTTTAGTCTCCTCTATTATTTTCTTATCTGCCCTATTTTGCTCTTCTCTGCTTCTATTCTAATTGTAGCTTTCTTTTTTGTTTTCATGGTACTTAATCCACGACTAACTCATTACAACTGAAGGTAATTTTTATCTTAGTTTGGGGTTCTTCCCATTTTGTATTTCGTCTGCTTCTGGCCAAAATGAATATCTTTTAAATGAAGATGGTATGATCATTTTCACAGAGATTTCTTGCAATGAGTCAATTGTGATATTAGTGTTTTTCAATGCTTCTATACTTAGAGGGTTTGATTCTAGTTCTTTGCAAGGCGTTATTTCCACAATAGGTATTATAATTATGTCGTCTATCTTGCCATGTGAAGTCCCCGGTGTACTTATATTAATGGTTTCAGGCTACTTCAGCGTTGGAGCAGGAGCTTCATCATCAGCGGCTGCAATTTCTTCAAGCAATGCAATATCATCAATTTCGAAGTCCATAACAGGAGGTGCAATTTTTTCAAGCAATTAAATTTCAGCCATTTCAGAGTTATCACAGATGTGTTGTAGGTTTCGTTTTACGCAGCAACATAATTTTTCATATAAGTCCATAGTACGTACAGAAATGTGTCCTCTGCTGGTAAGGGATCAAACAATTCGTTTAAGTTTTTGTAATAAAGCTGCTTGAACAGATCTAGCTTTTCGTGCCGAAACAGTAGGGTTATTTATTTTTCTAGGTGCTAAAGGCAATTACTTTGGGAACTCTCTAAAGTTTTAGGAAGTCGTGAACGGTGAAATTTGATGTTTGTTAAATCAACGTAGCTTGGCCCAAAAGGACATAAACCAGCGCCACGGAACCCATTTCTAATTGTATCTTCTGTCAGTGTTTCAAGGGCAGTTTTCAAAACCGGAGCATAATTACCCTTTTTGAAATTTTGTGCAAGGTTACGCATCTTCCAATTTGTTACTGCCTTTTTCTACGAAGCTTTTAAAGATCTGAAACCGGCAAGGTCCATTGGCTGCATGATTACTATTGGGGTTCAAATTGACTTCTATTCCATGTTTTACACATGAATTGGACAAATGCAATGAAAAAAAGATTTGTGGTGCCAGTTGGCCCGCTGCATTGCCTGTTATCATTACAGTAAGTACAGATACAGACACAGATTGCAGTAGTAGTCTTTTTCATTGCCTGAAGAACTATAAACATGCTTTTCTCGTTTTTGAGCCAATACCCTCCCTAGCTTTGGCAATAAAAGAACGCACTTTCGTCGGTATTAAATACCCGTTCAAGTTCTTCTAAAACGGACAAAAAATCTTTATCTCGTAAATCTTCAACTTCCATGAACCACCTTTCTATATCTTCTTCTGAGACATTGTCACGAGCCGTAGTAAAATTCTACACTGTTATTTCCGAGATGGAAGGATTTTGTTTTAAAAATAAATTGTACCACTTCTTGCCGCGCCTGTTGTTGAAGCGAGATTCTTGTTTTTTATCTGTAATTATGCGTTGTATACTTTCCAGTAGTTCGTCTTTTGTTATTGGAATGTGCTTATTATTAATATCAATTATCAATTTTTCAAGAATTGTTTCATCTTCCTTTTTTAGATAGGTTGATGGGCCCATGGAGCAGACGACAGGACTTATCTCTGTTATTTTATTAAGCATTGTTACACGTGGCACCCCAAATTTTAAGGCAGCTATTGCCACTTTTTCCCCTTTCTGGTCCACATCCACTGCATTCTTCATTTGTTCTGGGGTGTATTTTTTTGAAGCCATTTCTGCAGTTAAACAATATTTAATTTTAATTAAGAAATTATAGAGTCCATAATTGGATTGTATGAAATACCCAGTAATGGACACCTTATCCATTACTGGTACGAAATCTTTTAATAGAAAATAAGAATTATATTTCTAAAGGGGGGGATAGCACATTAATAAAATTAAGTTGAACAATAGTGTGAAAAATAATATAAATTTCGACATTTGTCCATTATTAGAGAATGACAAATTTAAAATCCAGTAATGAACATCTTACGCGCACATGTAAAATTTAAACAGACACATTAATCTAATAACACAACACATCTCGTAAATTCACCTACAATACCCTGAAATAATGTATTATTTCATTTGAGCAAAGCAAATACTAGCAAATTCAAATATTTGGTACTCACTGTCTAAGCGATGGCTACAGTAAAATGGGATTTTTATTGATGGCGCCGCCCGAGCTCACATTCCTCTTCGTTATTTGCAAACAATATGGCCGAATGCAATGAAATGTCATATTAAGGAAGCTAGATAGTTGTAGTCTATGGGCAAGTATCGGAAGTGCGCGAAATTTAAATTTTCGACCTTATTAATGTAATTTGTTTTATTTTTTGTCCATCACTGGGGTTTTGTCCAACACTAGCTTCTTTACCTTACATGATTCTACTACTTCATTGGGTATTTTCTCATCGCGAGTCAAAAGAGTGTTTTCTTTTTATGTGTGAGGGGATTTGGTGTCCGGGTGGTTGTGAAAGAAACTCCAGGTTGTGTTGGTCTTTTATTGCTTCTCACAGTAAACGGACATTATAAATATCCCCCTTAATATACAATACTTTATTAGATACTTAATTTCGACGTATGAAAATATAATGAATTGCAAAAGGTGCGTGCCGGCGACGCCAAGGCCAAAGATTAGAGAGTGCTTTCTTTTACAGACCACAGGTTATAAATATATATTAAGATATTTGTGTGTACACACGCCACATGTGTATAGCATTAGAGACATAAAAACAGAGCCACACGACCATTTCTTTGATTTCGTATTCACCGGGACGTATTAGGTACCTATGTACCTAATACTCTTCACCCTCCATCCCTCTTAGTGACCCATTAGTTAAGATACTTATACGTTACATTTAGCTTGCGTCTCTTGCGTTGTGCGTGCTTGCTAATAATTTGGGACTACTTGTCCTGATTATTACCTGACTCGGTATTTGATTGAGTTGATTTCAGTAGTAAAATGCATCTTGCTCATAGATACTTATACTTTGGAAAATTATTTTGTAGACTTTTAGTGATTAAAAGGTTAGATTTTCTCAGTAAAGGTATGGCCCAAAAGAATCGAATTATTTGGTCCAGTCTTACTATCAGATACTTACGCTGAGAAAAGTCCTTTGTTTGATGACCTAATTAAACGCGTTAGTGCATTTTGCAAGTGGCTTATCGCATTTAAACTAAAGTGGCCCATTTCGTTGCAATTATAACACCTAATACTGTTATTTCGCTTGTTTTTTTCCTAGATGTCCCAGGTTTACTAAAAGAGTACGATTCGCGCTCCATTTTATTTCCTGTGAATCCATTTTAGTCATGTGAATCTCTATTTTGACCTACTTTGACCGTCCTAAAATATTTGAGTACTTGTTCCGGTTCATCAAATTGCGCAGCTTGAGCGCCAACCGTCACAGCCCTATCCTCAACTCATAAAGCAAACAGTCCACTGCTTGACGTCGGACAATTTTGCAACGATTCAAAAGATAAATCTTCGCGTAAGTATAGTGCTCTAAACACTCCCCGTATTTAACCGTTTTTGAAAGCGTTCAGTGAGAAGCTTGGCGTAGACCTCGCGACAGGGAAATTACTATCAACTTTTTCTTCCATTCCCTCCAAGTGTACAGAAGAGAAGGTAATCCCTGATACCATGTTTTGGCAACTCCACAAAGCTTGGGTAGAGAATAATGAATGATCACCTTCTCTTCCCATCTGTAGATTTCGGCACACCCTTCCACTTTCGTTAACCATGTAAGGACAGTTTGTTCCTTGGATATGGGGTCAAATTCTAGTATGACGCTAGTGTTTAAAGTAAACTTGGGCTTATCCGAGCTTTCACCGGAGTGAGTACATTTAAGACCTTATCGAAAATATCATTAGAATCAGCTACCTTATTTCTAAATGTCTTCTTTTTCTTCGTTTGAGTTCACTCCTTTTTAGATTCATCAGATAAACAAAAACGACGCTCTCTTTTTATTTATCTTGCTAGTTCTCCTGTTCTTACTTCTTTACGTTCACGTGGGCTGCTGGAGTCATTAGATTCATAGTAATCTGTCCTGCTCATTCGTAATCTCCTCCCATGATGACCGTGATCACTTGGCCGCACACCTTGGACCTTGCGGGAAGGTCCAAGGTCACTTGTCACGGTCACTTGTCCTTCTTATCATGTGGCCATGATTACTCGGCCGCACACCTCGGACCTCCCCGCAATCACGACCACCGCTATCATGATCACTCGGCCGCACTCCTCGGGCCTCCCCGCAATCACGACCACCGCGATCATGATCACTCGGCCACACACCTCGGGCCTCCCCGCAATCATGACCACCGCGATCGTGGTCACTCGGCTGCACACCTTGAGCCTCCCCGCAATCATGATCACTTCCGTCTCATATCCTCAATCAATCAATCATCCTCCGATCATGGTCACTCGGCCCGACATCTTGGGCCTCCCCGCAACCATGAACGTCAGGGTCATATCCAGCCATTTTATCCTCCATATTCTTTGTTAGTCTGAAACTTTCAAAAAATAGCTTTGAATCTCTCCATGTTTTAGATTGCTAAATTTTAGCAAAATTTCAAAGGGAACACGGCTACTGCCATACAATCAATAATGAGCCAGTGATATTATATCAGCAATAGGTCAAATGTTTTATGTTTTTAGATGTAACGCTTGCTCAGGGACAATTTACATTTGGTCTTTCGAAACAAAATGAGGAAGGAAAAAAAACTTATACGTGATTTTAATAATTTTACAGATAAAAAAAATACGTGAGAAAAAAAATACAACAACTAAATGCGATTTTGTATAGATCGATCGAGTATTATTTTTTTAATAGATTTCCA
Source organism: Alsophila aescularia (assembly GCA_946251855.1). Classification (NCBI taxonomy): domain Eukaryota; kingdom Metazoa; phylum Arthropoda; class Insecta; order Lepidoptera; family Geometridae; genus Alsophila; species Alsophila aescularia. The sequence goes on along the minus strand of OX276376.1, from coordinate 69,425,167 downwards.
TCCGTAACATATTATTCAAAAAGAGGAATGAGAAAATATATTTATATATTACATTTACTTACGTTTTATGGACGTGGTACGGGAAAATGGACAGCTTTTCCCGTTTATCCCACTTCTGACCTTTTGGAGGTCAGAGGGAAAAATATAAAACACCAAATAGAATCATTTCTCGTATAATTCCGTGTTCTTCACATTCCACATTTTACAGATCCACCAGGTAACTTTAGCTACACTTTTCAATAACGACCGCTCACTCTTAACCTCAGGTGGCACGGCACTCCTGCTATCCTCGTAATCGCTTCTTTCTGTGTGTCCGCCATCTTAGTAAATATTAATTTAAAAAAAAATTAAGCAAAGGTGGTGCCACTTATACTCCCAGAATAAATGTACTTCTTTTACTTTTATAATTATTTTAAACAAAATATATGTAAAGACATTCAATTTGTATTGAAGCACCCCCATCTATTTACCGATAGTATTAATAATTGTTTAAACGCCTAACAGTAAGTAACGGCCTATGATCATCGTTGGCCCAAAATTTTATCATCGTTATCCGCTAGACAACGGCCCATACTTTTATCATCGTTATCCCCCAGACAATGGCCTTTATGAGATGTAGTTAAACAAATAATAAAATAAATAAAACATCGTTACTTGATGAGTCAGCAACGGCCAATGAAATTAAATGAATTACCACTTAAATGAAACATCGTCACTTGGTGATTAAGTAACGGCCCATCAAATGGAATGAGTGACTACTTAAATAATACATCGTTACTTGGTGAGTAAGTAACGGCCCATGATCATCGTTGGCCCATAATTTTATCATCGTTATCCGCTAGACAACGGCCCATACTTTTATCATCGTTATCCCCCAGACAATGGCCTTTATGAGATGTAGTTAAACAAATAATAAAATAAATAAAACATCGTTACTTGATGAGTCAGCAACGGCCAATGAAATTAAATGAATTACCACTTAAATGAAACATCGTCACTTGGTGATTAAGTAACGGCCCATCAAATGGAATGAGTGACTACTTAAATAATACATCGTTACTTGGTGAGTAAGTAACGGCCCATGATCATCGTTGGCCCATAATTTTATCATCGTTATCCGCTAGACAACGGCCTTTATGAGATGAAGTTAAACACATAATAAGATAAATGAAACATCGTTACTTGGTGAGTAAGTAAAGGCCCATGAAATGGAATGAATAACCAATATTGTTTTTAATTCTATCAACATAATTCAATTATATAAAATATGAACAATGTATATAACTTTATAAAACTATAACTATGACCAATTAAATGAAACATCGTTACTTGATAATCAAGTAACGGCCCATAATCATCGCTATCACTATGTAACGGCCCATAATTTTATCATCGTTATCCGCTAGATAGGCCTTCATGAGATAAAGATAAACAAATCACAAAATAAATGAAACATCGTTACTTGATGAGAAAATAACGGTCTATGAAATGGAATGAATTACCAATTAAATGAAACATCGTTACTTGATGAGTAAGTATCGGCCCATGATCATCGTTACCACCATGTAACGGCCCATAATTTCATAATCTTTATCCGCCACGACGGCCCTCTATTTTAACATCGTTATCCGCCCGATAACAGCCCACACAAATATCCTCAGAGCATCGAAGACAAAAAAGCAATTAATTTCTTACAACCCCTTGAGACTTTCAGCTCTGAAATAAGTAGGTATCTACTATTTCCAAAATATTTTGACTTTCAATTATGCTCCAAATATTTTACATGGTCAAGTCAATCAGTTCTAAACACGCTATTCAATCAACATTTCCATAGTTAATATCAACAATTTTGAATATACGTGTGTATCTCATTCTATCTATACTCCGAAATTTGTCATACCAATGATATTCTATTGTATTGAAAAAGTTCTGTTGTCAGCAATCTAAAACACAGCAACATAAAAACAATCATTTTGTTCGGATTGAGTTGAGAGCGTTTTTGATAGTTTAAATGCATAAATTTAAAAAAAAACAATCGGTTCATTCACGGTTGTCTAGAAGAGATCGCTCTGAGCGATAAGACCGCCCCTTGTGAGACTTATTGTTATACTGTACTTTTAGATATAATTAGTCATTGTACTTGTAGTGTTCAATAAAAAGTTCTAAATCTATCTATCCATTTACCGGTTGGTCTCGTGGCTAGATATCCTAGGTACGAAATCGCACGGTCGCGGGTTCGAATCCTGCAAGGTGCAATCATTTGTGTGATGAGCAGAAATGTTTGTTTCCGAGTCGTCGATGTAATATTCTTATCTATGTATGTTTATCCGTTATCTAGTGCCCATAGCACAGGGTATCCTAGTTTGGGGCTAGATAATTGGTGTGGAAATGTCCCGAATTTATTTATTTATTTAACTGTCCTATACCCTACAGTATAACGTGCCATTTCGAATGTTATTTTTAACTGACATATCATTTTATCGTGCAAAACGAACGGTAATGAATCAAAACGCTAATTTGATCAACAATATTGTAAACCAAACGCCAAGGCTGATACTTTGCGTTATTATTATTTTCCATTTGTACGCAGCCAGATTAAAATGCGCATTGTTCGTGTCAAACAAATAACATCATCAATGATAATATTTTGGTGCAAGCAGCGCTCACAAAAAGAGGTTGTGCACCGAATGCCAAAATGCCCAATTCAATTGACATCTGTCATTCTTTGATTATTTCCATGGAAAAATATTATTTTAATGTAAATAGAAAATGCTCAAAAGTCCTCATTACTCTGGTCTATTGATTACTAGCTTTCCCGAGGAAACTTACAATTTTCAGGGATAAAAGGTCCTATGTTTCATTCCAGGGTATAAGCTGTCTATATTCCAAATTTCATCAAAATCCGTCTAGCCGTTATCGCTTGAAAGCTCCCCAAACAAACAAACAACAAGACAAAGGTTCATTTTTATATATTGGTATGGATTCATCATTTAGTTTAAATCGTGTTCCTGTGGTCCAAATTCTAACGAATAAAGTATTACAAAACAGTTCCTGATGGTAAGCTTGATTCTCTATGCTTGTACACTTAAATTGGAACATATTTTACACGCTAATTTCATTCCATTATTAGATAATAACTTTTCCTGTTGTCAGTATCTAATTATAAAAGTTGGTAAACATATTCATCGCACGGTTTCGAAACACTGTCCGCTGCTGTTGACTAATAAGTTTCTATGAGTTTTAGTAGAAAACTTTGTTAATAATAAAGGCTCAATTCGTCTGGTAATGACTTGCTTATTGAATACATAGGTTAGCTGTAGTCCGGCTATTTTATATAAGAACCCTCAAAGTTAGAAAACTATGAGTAAAAGTGCATTTTATTTTTAATCGGTATTTATTTTTGGAATTACGTGCTGGTACACATGCCAATAACATAAGCATGATATTATCAGTATATAATGTTTATAATAAGTTGACCCAATGCTTTGATATATTAAATTTTGCCCATATCATATCATTTGCAGTCATTTTTTTCTTCTGATTCACAGTCTAATCTCTTTCTGTTCTGATGTCTCATATTTGTGCCTAAACTTCAGTACATCTGTGAGGAGAACCATTATGTACAACCTCGATTTCACAAGTGCGAAGTAACCAATTTAAGCTAATTGACCCTCACTTCGTCACATTATCTGTTCAAGGCATAGCAAGCAGAGCTAATTTGGTTTCCAATAGCTTATAATTCATTTTTCAAATTTAATAGTTGGTCTTTGTGTACACCGAGAAACCTTACAATGTCAATCATGTCAACTTCTTCTCCTATCAGCATTGTGCACATAATTTGATCATAATTATTTTTCTTTATTTTGCAGTTCATTTAAAATATCTCGTGTTTTTCAAGTAACAACTTATTAATAAAATAACTATTTCTCAAATGTATAAAACCTCGACTTGATATTCTTCGCCATACAAAAAAGTGTATAATACACACTAACAATCGAAACAAATTTAAATTGTTAGATAATATTTAATTGTATGTCATTGAATTCTCATATTTGTTTTATTATTGCATTTTATTTAAATTGTTAGATAATATTTAACTGTATGTCATTGAATTCTCATATTTGTTTTATTATTGCATTTTATTTAAATTGTTAGATAATATTTTATTGTATGTCATTGAATTCTCATATTTGTTTTATTATTGCATTTTATTTAAATTGTTAGATATTATTTTATTGTATGACATTGAATTCTCATATTTGTTTTATTATTGCATTTTATTTAAATTGTTAGATAATATTTAATTGTATGTCATTGAATTCTCATATTTGTTTTATTATTGCATTTTATTTAAATTGTTAGATAATATTTAATTGTATGTCATTGAATTCTCATATTTGTTATATTATTGCATTTTATTTAAATTGTTAGATAATATTTAATTGTATGTCATTGAATTCTCATATTTGTTTTATTATTGCATTTTATTTAAATTGTTAGATAATATTTAATTGTATGTCATTGAATTCTCATATTTGTTTTATTATTGCATTTTATTTAAATTGTTAGATATTATTTAATTGTATGTCATTGAATTCTCATATTTGTTTTATTATTGCATTTTATTTAAATTGTTAGATAATATTTAATTGTATGTCAATGAACTCTCATAATTGTTTTATTATTGCATTTTATTTAATTTGTTAGATATTATTTAATTGTATGTCATTGAATTCTCATATTTGTTTTATTATTGCATTTTATTTAAATTGTTAGATAATATTTAATTGTATGTCATTGAATTCTCATACTTGTTTTATTATTGCATTTTATTTAAATTGTTAGATAATATTTAATTGTATGTCATTGAATTCTTATATTTGTTTTATTATTGCATTTTATTTAAATTGTTAGATAATATTTAATTGTATGTCATTGAATTCTCATATTTATTTTATTATTGCATTTTATTTAAATTGTTAGATAATATTTAATTGTATGTCATTGAAGTCTCATATTTATTTTATTATTGCATTTTATTTAAATTGTTAGATAATATTTAATTTTAAGTCATTGAATTCTCATATTTGTTTTATTATTGCATTTTATTTCCATCTACGCATATCATAAATGTGAAAACTAGGTACAAATATGTTCATAGCATAAATCCTTAAGCCCCTTTCATGCATAGACATCAAAATTGACGGATATAGTTAATATTATACCATCAATTCACCATACATTTCATTATCACAGTGAATGTGTTAACAATTCAAAACTTATTTATGGTTTAATAAACAAGACTGCGTAAGACTTTCTTATTGGGCAGAATAAGAAAGAAACACCGACATTCTAGTAAATTTTAACACATAACAATAATGTAAATCTCAAATTTCCATTCAAAACAACTTTTTAATGTATCAAATACAATTTGAATTCATGTCGTAGTATTGTTACAAACTTTGAGTTATATACTGATTTATGTGCGCGGGCGTTCTCTTATCTGCGTGACCGCCAAATGTCAATGCACATTGCGCACCTCTATACACCGAAAACATAGCGTCACCAGTGGGTGCACGGGGCATGCCCCAAACTGATGATAATGAAATCTGGGTATACAGTTTGGTGTTGCAGCTCCATATCTATCATCGACATCCAAAATGAACAGCACTCGATACCTAAAGGATCAAAGAATTTAATACGTTGAGTGAGGACTGTGTCGCATCGCGCGGAGTGGAGAGGGAAGCGCCGCATTATTAAGGTCATTTCGCAGCGTCACATAATTACTGCTACGTATAAATTTCGATTTGGAGAAGCTATATGTACCGACGTTCGTTTGAATTTCAATCGTTAGCTCTCGTCAAGTAAATAATACATTATTATAGTGTGAAATAGTTACAAAAAAAATAAACAATGCAAAGTCGGCTTATACTCGTCAAGAAGCTAAATCAATATAACTGTTGGAAATAACTTCTCAAGAGCAATCCAGCGATACCCAAAAATCAGCATATGAAAGTGAAGCTGCGCCGGGAATGTAACAGAATGAAGGCGTCCGAGCGGGTACGTACACGTATTCACTCAAAACAAGTGGCCGTGTTCAAGAGCGTAAGATCGAAGTACAACAAATGTAAACAAAATTAATTGATAACAGTCTTTTATTAGCGCACTGTACACTGTGAGTTCAATTCGCGAACGTTAAAGTTCCACTGTGAAGTTGTTAGCTCACGATGCGACGTACACACCGAGCCGAGGGGGAGGGCGAGCGGTCACTGTCGCGGCGCGTCGGGCGCGCGCGGCGCCAGGTGCGCCACCACCACATGCGGCGCAGCGCCGGGCGGCGGCGGCGGAGCGGGCGCGACGGACGCGGCGCCGCGCCGCAGTGCCAGCTGTTGCAGCTGCAGCTTCCGCAGCGCGGTGGGCGCGCCGGCCTCGCCACCGCTCTGTAAATGTAAACCAAACAGACATTTTCATAAATCAAAGTTAAAGTACATTCATCATCATCATCATCATTTCAGCCTTTAGAAGTCCACTGCTGGACATAGGTCTCCCCCAAAGAGCGCCACAACGAACAGTCTTGTGCCGCCTCCATCCACCAATTCCCTGCTATGGCTACAATGTCGTCCGTCCACCGTGTGGGGGGTCTCCCTACACTTCGCTTGCTTGTTCGTGGTCACCATTCCAGAACCTTTATTCCCTAGCGGATGTCGGCTCTGCGAACTATATGGCCTGCCCATTGCTACTTCAACTTGCAAATTCTGAGAGCTATGTCGATAACCTTGGTCCTTCTACGGGTTTCCTCGTTACAGGTCTTATCACGTACTGAAACTCCAAGCATAGCTCTCTCTATTGCACGCTGCGTGACTTTGAGCTTATGTATGAGACCAATAAGTTAGCGACCACGTCTTAGTACCGTATGTGATCACTGGCAACACGCACTGATTATAAACTTTCGTCTTGAGGCAATGCGGTATCTGTGACGGGAAGATGTTGCGTACTTTCCCGAATTCTGCCCATCCGAGTTGGTTTCGTCGGTTGACCTCTTTGTCGAAGTTGAATCTACCCAGTTGGATCGTCTGACCCAAGTAGACAGTGATCAATAGCTTCGATAATATCGTTCCCAACATAGCCCGGCATGGGTGCCCAGGTCTCGACTGAATCAAAGGCTTTCTCGTAGTCCACAAACGCTAGACATAGTGGCCGATTATAGTCTTCTGTATAATCTGCCGGAGCGTATGGATGTGGTCTACGGTGCTAAAGCCCTTCCAGAATCCAGCTTGTTCGGGAGGCTGAAAGTCGTCGAACCTACGAGCCAGACGGTTTGTAACTACTCTCGAAAAACAGCTTATAGACGTGGCCCAGCAGTGAAATGGGCCTGTAATTCTTCAAGAGTGTGTTATCACCTTTCTTGAAGAACAACACGAATACGCTCCTGTGCCACGCCTTTGGAGGATGACCGAGTTAAACAGCCTCTGAAGGACTTTAAGTACCGGTGTGCACCCGCTTTCAGTGTCGTTATTCCGTCCTTCCCTGGTGCCTTGTTGCTCTTAAGCTGTTTGAGAGCCATTCTGATCTCGTATAGGCTGACGTCCGATGCCGAAGATATAATGTCGGGTCAAACGGGCTCTTGCATCGCTAGCCGTGCTAGGAGGACTTCACGATGAGGTGTATAATTGTCCATAGAACTTCTCGAGCTCACTCAAAATCTCTGGCTTCGACGAAACGATGCTGCCACTGTCGCTTTTCACCTTCGTCAACAGGCTTTTCCTAATAGACAGATCTCTTGCGAAAACTTTGGAGCCCTTGTTCCGCTTTATTGCGTTATTAATACAAGTAGTATTATAGGAACGCAAATCGTGTCGAATCGACTTGGAGATCTGTTAATTAAGCAAGCTGTAACTCGACATATCCACTGATGACTGCAGCCTCATCTCGCCTCGTTCTGCCATAAGTTTGAGTGTAAGCTCAGAGAGTTTCTGTGTTCTGTTTTTGCGGTGGGTCCTAAATAACTCCGAGCCGAACGCGTGATCAATTTATAGTACATTACTGCCGTGGTATGTAATAACTGTTGCTGGCAGCGATGATGATGGCCGAGAGCTTAGCTAAGCAAAGCTCGAGGCCATCATAGCGTGTCCAGCAGTGCAGTCATTGTGGACCAAGGCTTGTATAGTGCTTTACTCAAACAATGCGAAAACAATTTTCAAAGGAAATTGCTGGCGACAAAACACGACAATAATGAAATTCGATACAACTTTGCTGGCTCCTATTCAACAAGCGCAGCAAGGTCGGCTTTGCTCAAAGAAGCTTATCGAAATAATGACCACATTACGAGCTTGTTTGAGTAAAAGTATTTTATTGTAAATAGGCAAAATTATAGCACTTTTACAAGCCAAAATTAGCATCTCATGAACAAGGAGAAATACATAAAATTTAATTTATACCATTCTCCCTCTAAAAAGCTTATATTATTCACTGAAAACAGTGAATAAAAAGCGCTTTTAATCACTATTTTGGTGTTTGAATTTAGAACACACCAATATATTCGACCTCCATCTCAATGCTATTCAACCTCCTTGCGCAAAAAATACTCGATAAAAACTCCTTGTGCAAAGAATACTCGACATACCAAAGATAGTATATATAAACTGAGGTAGATAAGTTGTACCCCGCTCTGCTTGGCAAAGTAAACACAAGCTAATCAGGCCTCGTGCTAGTTTGGGGTTCGCCGACAATCTTGTTTGATGTTTCACCGTTTGTTTTTTCCTATTTGTTTTTACTTTTATTAATCTCCTTTTGGCAATGCAAATTCATTTATCATTATCATTTTAATATGTTCCCTTCAGTATTATTAGACGTAATAACACAAAATACAAGCTATAAATCACTAAAAACAACACAAATAAAAAATCACAATCACTCACTACGCGGTCGATGAACCCGCTAGGACAACCTGAACTCACAAAAAACACGATTGGGACCGAACCACTTTATTATTCAATAAAATCGCTCTTTTCAAGCTGTTTTCAAATATATGTTACACAAATACAATACTCTATCCTAATCCAACACAAATAGGGTTGCAACTCCACTAGGCTCCCCGACTGTAGATCTTCAGCCGTAGCCTTTACGGGTCGGAGCGCAGACTGACGATCGTCAGCCGTTGGTAAGCCCCAACATTCCCTAGCATCATACGAACTAACAACGCTACGAGCCATTATAGCGTTCCCTCTGTCGCTCTTACACGTAACTCGCTACTTGTCTCGTTCGTGTAAGTGGCGAAGCGGCAGCATCGCAACAGTTGATTTAGAGTAAAATGAAATTTATTATTTTCTATTTTCACTACCGTAAACTGTACTTAAAAATGAAAAGACACATCCTTCCTGCCTTTCACAGTCGTCCCAGTGTATGTAATGCGCTTTCTAAACGCGCAAGATGGAATTTTTGATTAATTTTTCATGTTTCGGAAGTCACGTGTATTTACGTGTTGCGTCGTTGCCACTCTTTTTTTGGGACTAAGTCGACACAAGCAGATTAGCTTGTGTTTACTTCGCCACGCACAGCGGAATACAACGTATCTACCTCAGTTTATATATATCATCATTGATTCAAATGAGCTTGTTAAACTGGCAGTGGATGATGTGCAAACGATCTCTGACACCGCTTTACTGGTTACTTTAAGGGAGACGAAAACGAAAATCGACCGATCCTTCGTAATCCGAAATGATTACATGAAAATCGAAGAAAAGTATCAAAGTTTTCGTCCTCCGAATTCAAACAACAATAGATTCTATTAGTTCTTTTCTGAAAATAAATGTACAAAAAACCTGATTGGAATACATAAAATTGGTTCCATGCCAAAAGAAATTGCATCATTACTACCAAATCCCGAGATGTCATACAGGACATTCTTTCCGAAGGACCTCTGGCAACGGTATTAACGAACACTGGTGCAGATATGACGGAATTAAAGCAAGATGGCGGATGGAAGACTACTAACCGTGGCTGAAGGTTACATCGAAGATAAAAATAAAACGAAGCGCAGCCTTCATATAACAAGCAGCATAAACCTGAAACCCATGGACTCCCCAGATGATGATTCAACGTCCAAAGATGCCCCAGTTTCCTCCAGCAGAAAGTTCTGACGAACGACAGGAAATAAATATAGTTTCACAAGTTGACCATCTTAATAATAATAATAATAATAAGAAAATTACTCTTAATTTTAGTAATTGTTCCAATTTTAATGTGCATTTTATAGTAGATTGTATTATTTATTTATTTAATACTATAAGCACAAAAACAGTGTACAGAGAACTTAATGCTATGACAGCATTTTTTGCCAGTCATCCTGGTTGTGCAAGAAAGATGTGTATAGGCGTGCACTCGAGATATGAACAGTAAAATGGAAATAAAGATAAATTAATTGAAATTATGATATATATATATGTCGGAATGTCCATCATCATGGTGCTACAAAACGCAAGCGACACATAAAGGGTAGCTTTGTGTCGCTTCGGCAGTCTCGGTGCGGCGGCGGTGGAAGGGAATTAAACGTACAGAAGAGATTAAGAGTGAACCTAGAGTAGACGCGCGCGTGCCGAGGAACTGTCATACGTTTTGATAGTGTCCATATAATTATTATTGTAATTAATTGTAATATAGAGATAGTGATAAACATTAAGTAACTAAGTGAAAAGACAAATTAGTGATAAGCATAACTAAAAAATGTGTATAACAATAAACTTTGTTATGTGACTACAGAACAATGTCGAACTGCCATACATATTTTTATGTTAGTAAAATTTACGGCGTCTGTACCCAAAAAATGTCGCTAGTGATTCAGCATAATTTCCTGAGATTGTAAGTCTAAGATTTCTTTATTGGGGAGGCCAGGAATAATTGATTAGGCTTCAAAGTTTTGTACCATTTTGTCTATAGTATTATTCTGTTTATCGCAAAGAGGTTGAATTACGCTTACTGTTAAATGATTTAACGCCAGTAAACATAATTCAACCGCTTTTGGTTTAAAAAACTGGGTGGAAAGTAAGCGTAATTCAACCTCTTTTGGCTTAAAAAACCGGGCTGGAAGTATACTGTGTAGACGATTTTGACATCTGAACCGGAAACGTCAATGTATTCTATATATTTATTTATTTATTTATTTTTATATTTTTTTCGTTATATATATATTCACCCGTTGAGCAGGCAATAAGGCCGGTAATTGTAGGAAGAAAATTAAGCTTCACGTTTTTTTAAATTGATTTGTTTACCAGGCTTTTCCTAGCTTACACTCGCATGTTGAAAAAACGTAGAAAAATAATTACTTTAGTTCTGTAGAAATGATATTTCAAGACGCTGCAAGATTTATCACATAAAACTTCGCCGTTGTTCTTTGTGGTGGTACATATTTGACATCCTATTAGATATTGAAAGATAAAAATGTCAGATCAAGAGCATAACGAACAATCCTGGACCGACATATTATATATCCACCACTCGATATGGACCACTCGACCGTCACTAAGCAAACATCGCCGCGCAGCTCGTCCGTGAATATTTTTGTTAAAATTGTGTTTAAAGTTACGTTTAGTAAATGTGTTATATGTCATTGTGTAGCTAACTGTGCATCCGTGCTGTTGGTGTTTGTTCCAAATAAATCCACCCAGGAATGTCTGAGATGTGACCGAAAACATTTTTAAAACGTTGTGCATTCGTATAAAACCTTATCCCTCAGCGCTCGCTCGCTGCTGCGTAGTTACGGACCGGCTGGGCTGAGCGCTTTATATTTACCTACAATACCTGCAGCCTATCGACGACGCACCTATTATTTGCATTTTGCTATTTCGTTCTTGCTGTTTGGCTGCATATTCGTTACGCCACAATGGACAAGATGTGCGTTGGATGCAAATCGCCCATCCCAACTAAGGAATTTATGACATGCAGCGGTTGTAAGCAGAAATATGATCTGCAATGCGCTAATCTCTCACCTAAACGTTTTAAGAAAATGAGTCAAAAGGTGAAACTCAAATGGAGATGTTTGGAGTGTAAGTGCAAGCAACCTAAACTGGATAATACGAACACACCAGTTCGTTCGTCGCATCATTCGAAGACTGATGACGGGGCTGGTGAGGAGCCTTCGCTCGGCAGCAGCAAGGTGACGACGCGCAAACATGCTGAGGTTACATCACCTGCAGATGGCTACATAACGGAAGAAACATTGCGGAAATTTTTTAGGGATGAGATGAGAAAGGAGATGGAGTCAATGCTTGAAACTACGATAAGAAAAGCAGTATCTAATCAACTCAAGACCATAAATAGCCAATTCACAGGATTTCAGGAATCAATTTCATACGTGGGTACACAATATCAAGACCTCAAAAAAGACAATGCAGAGCTTAAAAAACTGCGTGTGTTAAGGATGAAAATAAAAATCTGAAAGAACGTGTCAAGGTCCTCGAGAATGGGAGCCTGAAACAACAACAATGGGTAAGGCTTCAAAATATTGAGATCACTGGCATTCCGGAAAACAAAGATGAAATTACAACAGATATTGTGCTGAAGGTGTCACAGCATATTGGAGTGACTATCGAACCGTCTAACTTAGAATTTGCTCATCGCGTGCAGCCACTGAGGGCTGTAAGTGCAGCGCGCGTCCTATCATTGCGCGTCTGAGACAGCGCGCTGTTCAGGACCAGATCATAGCCGCGGCGCGAAAACATCGTAACATGACTGCCAAGGATATGGGAATGGGAGGCGAAACTAACAGAATATTTGTAAATGAACACTTAAGGCCCAGAACGGACGCGCGGAGATTTCAATTTTCACCCCCACTTCCCCGCGTGCATTAATCGCGATAAGCGAAAAACGGTGTTCTAAGTCCACAAGCTCCCTCTATTTAGAATTAAGAAAACTACTTTATAGTCTCAAAATCTATACGTAGTAAACCGCCATCTACACGAGAACTCGGTTCGCAACACAGGTTTTTATGACACAGTATAATTAACTACAGTACAGCAGATCAGCAGTAGCACAGTAGTATCGTATGGTAGTAAAGGTTTGATAAATTGATATATAGGCAAATTTACGACTGACTAGCTAGTGACTATTTAATGAGAGGTGTAGAAGATTTTTGCAGGTCACCACCTGCAAAAATCTTCTCAAAGAATCATCAAAGTATGATTATTTAGTAGTAATAGATCTGTTTATATTAGTATACAATGTGTAATAATATTAGGTTACAATATTAAACACTAGCTGATGCCTGTGGCTTCGCACGCGTCATTTTAATATACAGCCTATGACACTCACAAATAACGTGGCTTTATATTGGCAAAAGAATTTTCCAAATCGGTTCAGTAGATCCAGAAATTACCCCACCAAACCTCACAAACTTTACTTCTTTATAATATGATATAGTATAGGTAGGTAGTATGGGTAGTAGTATAGTATATAGGTATTATAATAATTTGTAGCATGTTAAATCATGACTCCAAGTGAGATTTTGTTGTAAATCCCGATTAAATAGAATGTATTGGGTACAACGCCATCTGGCGAGGAGGAGCGACTTCTCTATTAGATCAAGGTGTGTTTTCCCCGTAAGTGGAAGACAGACACCAAGTTGGGAAAAAACGCCACTTTCTTCGATGAAGGAACAATGAAAGCATTTCTTTGTTGAAGACAGAATGATGATTTCGCCTATCTAAAAATCAATGGATAATGGTTGAATTTACTTCTGCGAGTGGAAGGGTAAAGTTTTCATCTCATGTCTCAAAATGGTTAAAATGGTAAATCCACGAAGCGACAGCTAGTGCCAAGAGGCGTGAACTAGAAGGAAGGTGTAAACGATGCGGAAACCTCTGTCGGGAAGTAGCAAAGCTTTTGAGTGTTACTATTATAATGAACGTTCCAGGAATGTTTCGGGCTCTGGATAGCTTTGGACGGGGGGCGGAATGTTTGAAAATCCGGAATAAGTCGCATCTTTGAGTTGGCTAACAAATTGGAAATTCAGATGGCAGCAATTCATGTCGAAAATAATTTACACCTACAAATCGCTTGCGATGGTCACACCATGGAATGTTTTGACGTATCGAGTATAACACAGTAAAGTTCCAGAGAAATGTTTTTTTTGTATGAAGTTTGAGAAGTAACCAACCGGATGCTGATTGGAATGTACCAGAGCTGGCTGGAGGACAGTGACCTGTATAGCTAGGCCAACAAGGTCTGAATTACGATGCAAGCTGCAGAGTAGTTTCTAGAGATTTCTGGATAAGCGGATGTTCGATTTCGGAGTAGACTGCTACCCAACGTAAAGCCAGAGTATATATACAAAAGAGAAGCCTGCGGGGACCATTTTGAATACGGACGTTGAATTTAGTTTGTTTCACATAGTTGGCACGTGATTGAGATCGGCGCAGGTGAGAAAATTTGTTTGTTTCTGGGATTCCAGTAGCTTCTGTGCGTAATCGACTTTGGTTTACGAGTTTTAAATTCGCAGGCAGCAGAAGAACACGCAGTCTCTTGTATGGACAAAACGACCGAGACACGCAGTCCAGAACGAGGCGCGGAAACCGTGACTGCACTGTAACAGGCGAAATAAGTATACGAGTGCAAAAGCCAGGTTAGTAGGATTTTCCGTGATTCAAGTATTGTACTAACGAAATATCTGTTTTGATTTTGCACCGCGACTATCTAAGGCGGGCATCTCGAGACACATTTAAACACAGAGGAACGTGGGTTTCAGGTTAAAATCGAGCATCAACGGACGGCCGCTGCCGTCACCACTGCGAGCTGCTGTGCGCCGATCTCCCGGGGCTCACCACCATTCGTGGAAGAAGCTGATCTCCGAGGGTCACCAGAAGGTCTCCAACGCACCACCTGTCCCTTAGAAGACACCGATCGAGAGAGACACCAGACTCCGACCGTGGGAGACGCAGAAACCGTTCGAGAGGAGCGGAAGGCACCGTTCGTGGAGAGCAGGAGGAGCTGAACGAGTGCAGTAAGGAGGCGATCCGCGGCGGCACGCCAGACGACGGTACGGCGTCCCGGGAAGCTTCCAGGTTGGTCCACTCCAAATCATTTTGAGTCAGCGAGCTACGGTAGTGAGGGAAGCCTTCGCCTACTTGCGTGTTAATATACTGTTGAAAGATACTTTCTGTTTTAGAGTTTGATATCCCTCTGGGAAACACAATCTTACACACACACACACACTCCTGTTTGCACAAGTTCTCTTTTAATTTAGAACGTTCTAAGGCATATACAAGACTATTCCGTTGCGTTATGACCAATAAGTCAAAGTCAAAGTATTTTATTGTAAATAGGCAAAAATAATAGCACTTTTACAAGTCAAAATTAACATCTCCTGAACAAAGAGATTTACATAAAATATTATAAAAAGATCAAATCAATCCAAATTTAGATAAACTAAGTATTCTTTGAGTTTGAAAAGGAAATTTCCCTTTCATGTGCCAACAGAGTTAAATCTCACACTGGAAAAGGAAATACCCTTCTGACTCTACCGGTGCTTCGGAAATACGCCCGTTAGAGAAGAGAGCACCAAGAAACTCTACGGGGATGTATTTTTTCCATATTTGTTCATTCTTTATATATTTTTCAAATGTCAGAATTATAACAAAACATGTAAACTACAAATATAAAAGGTAAAAGTGACAATGAGATATCATATGATATATATGATATTATATGATCACTTATTATTATCATGGAGCTTGGAGACATCAGGCCATGCATTTCTGTCATTAATATAATCATTTACATTGTAATACGCTTTCTTTATGAGATTTACTTTAACAAAAGTTTTAAACCTATGCATTGGTAATTGATCAATGCCGTCAGGTAACTTATTAAAAAATCGTATACAGTTCCCCATATATGAACCACTAACTTTCTTTAACAGAAATCCAGACACTTTTAGTTTATTTTTATTTCTAGTATTAAAATTATGAACATCCCTATTTTTAACAAAGGTATTGATATTCTTCCGAACATACATTATATTTTCATATATATATATTGACAAGCCACTGTAAGAATATTGATCTCTTTAAAACGTTCCCTAAGAGAATCTCGGGATTTCATATTGTAAATGGAACGAATTGCTCTCTTCTGTAGCACAAATATTGATTGAATTTCCGCGGCCTTACCCCACAGCAAAATGCCATATGACATAATACTGTGAAAGTAACTAAAATATACTAATCTTGCAGTAGCTATATCGGTAAACTGTCTAATTTTACGTACTGCATAGGCTGCAGAGCTCAATCTACCAGCTAACAACGATATGTGAGGACCCCACTGTAATTTTGAATCTACAGTAATACCCAAAAATGTGGTTGACTGCACAAGGTCTACAGGCTCACTATTTATTAAAATACTTGAATTCGTAGGAACGCCTCTGACATTGGGTAGTGAAAATTTGAAACATTTAGTTTTCTTAGGATTTAACATTAAATTGTTAGTTGTAAACCAACTAAGAACTAGCGCGATTGCCTTGTTAACGTCGTCAAAATTATTCAAGGTTCTGTCAATCTTAAAAATTAGAGAAGTATCATCTGCAAATTAAACAATATCACATAAGTTCTTTATGAAAAATGGAAGATCGTTAATGTAAACCAAGAACAAGAATGGCCCAAGTATTGAACCCTGTGGGACTCCCATTGTAATGAGAGATCCTGATGACCTCGCACCATTTACATCTACTTTTTGGATTCTATTGCTAAGATACGATGATAAAAGATCGAGAGCTTTCCCATTAACTCCGTAATGATTCAATTTAAAAATTAATGTTTCGTGGCAAACGCAGTCAAATGCTTTGGATAAATCACAGAAAACGCCAATTGCGTCCTGTGACTCCTCCCAAGCATTGAATATATGCCTTAAGAGCCCTGTGCCTGCGTCTGTCGTTGAACGGCCTTTAGTGAAGCCATATTGTTCATTATGAAACATACCATTGAGATTGAAATGTGTTAATAACTGATTTAATATTACTTTCTCAAAAATTTTACTTAGAGCGGGAAGTATAGAAATGGGTCTGTAGTTAGTCGGATCATTTTTACTGCCAGACTTGAATAAGGGAATAAGTTTACTATTTTTCATTATGTCGGGAAAAACTCTTTCATCAACACAATTATTAAAAATAATTACTAAGTATGGAGCAATTATACCAATAATGGAACTTAAAATTTTAGTAGATATTCCCCAGAGATCCTCTGTATTTTTTATGTTAAGCAATTTAAATGTCTTAACAATCGAATTAACATTAATATGTTTAAATTTAAATGTAACATCACACTTTTCAACGTTGCTTGAGAGCATACAAGAAGCCTCAATACATGATGAACTGCTGAGCACCGTCTCTCTAAGTTTTTACTAGCCTAGGATACTGCAGTTCTATTGCAAATTCATATCGTACAGGCCGAAGTTATGTATGTTATGTATATGTTTGAGAAAATTGTAATCATATTTGAGAATTTTGAGTTTTGAGTATTGAGTTAGTAGTATTTCCTATTATAAGATCTTGCTGTTTAGAAATATTTTGATGCAGAACAAACCTAGTTAAGTGAAAAATACTTCTTTTTGAATTCCTCAGTAAAGGGGAGAGTACCAAACTTTGATAACTCATGTGTGTGTGTTTTTTTCTATTTTTGTAATAAAGCCCTTTGTTATTGAATTTACCATCTTGTTTTAATTACCTCGCCTTTACCTGAGAAGGAGGTCCGTTTCTTTAGCGGGGCAACGGTGCTTTCAAATTAACCACTTATACTATAAGACTTACTTTGAAATTACAAAAAAAAAACTATTCCAGACATATTGCAATGTCAACTCGATTTAAATGAATGAAACAGTAGTATTTTTTTTGTGACCAAAGAGCTGGTCTCATAATAAAGGAATGGCAGTTGTTGGTGTACGGCAAGTATTGGGTACTGAGATGTGGTGGCTACCTTCATTATCAAATAGAAGGTAGTAAGTTGGAGCTGGTGATGGTAGGTGGTAACTCATAGTGGCAAGTGGTAAACAATGGTTATATGAGTTGGTGGCTGGTGATGTCGGTTGCTTTGCATTTGTGGTTTGTAGCTCTGGTTAATAGAAGATGAACTAATTTATTGTAAGTATATCAAAATAAAAAATAAAATATTTAAAGAATACGAATACGCACAAAGTCAAAGTATTTTATTGTTAATAGGCAAAATAGTAGCGCATTTACAATTCAAAATTAACATCTCATGAAAAAGGAGAAATACATCTATATCTATCTATCTATATCAGCCCACATCAACCCACTGTTGGGTATAGGCCTCCTCACGTGCACGCCATTCTTTCCGGTCCTGCGCAAAGCGGATCCGCTGCCTTCCTGCTACCTTGATGACGTCGTCTGACCATCGCGCAGTTGGTCTGCCTCTTAATCTACGTCCTTCTCTGGGCCACCATTCCGCCACTACCCGTGTCCATCTGCCATCTTCTCGTCTCGCCCTGCCCTGCCCATCCCCATTTCAGCTTTGTGAACCGTTTCCCTACGTCCACGACTTTTGTTCTACGTCTGATCACGACATTTGGGATCCGGTCCACAAGCGAAATGCCGAGCATGGCACGGCACGCTCCATCGCCCTTTGAGCTACTTTTATCTTTTGCATGTACTCTTTTGTGAGCGGCCATGTCTCTGCACCGTAAGTGAGGATAGGAAAGATTCATTGATTGAAAGCCTTGGTCTTAAGGCATTGAGGAATTTTTGACTTGAAGACGTCATCTAGTTTGCCGAAGACAGCCCATCCTAGCTGGATTCATCTAGCGATCGCTTTGACCTGGGAACCTTGTCCAAAGGATAAACAGTGTCCAAGATAGACATACTCACCCACTACCTCTAAGGGACATCAGACAAAGCTTATTTCTAGATCTGGGGTGTTTTTCTTTTGGTTTACCCATTTTTTCATTCATTTACAAGCTCCAAGTCAAAACGGACAATAGTAGCGCAGGTCCACCTAGCAACGCGGCTCGCCGCGGAATGGCAGATTGGCAGAGAGCGCGAAGCAAAATACTTACGTAGATTGCCGTGAAAGAGTAGTGCGGCACGAAATTGATATCGCTCCGAATTAAAGAGCGTAAGCGACATTCTAGAAAAATCCCAATTACACATAAATACTAAGTCTTTCCAAAAAAATAGTCCAAGACATGATTTCTTAATATACAAGTAACATTTAGGTACAATATCATATCGGAATACCATTAAATGTAGGATATATTTACGGAATTGTTTATTTTCAGATGTGTGTTTGGCATTTTTTTTCATCGAGCCAAATAAGTGCATTCATGTTTTTGGGACAAAGATATTGTTACCATATCCTCGAGTATCATATATTTTAATTTCAGTAGGATACAGTGAGTAATTTTTGAACAGGATCGGGATTACTTTGTGTCATTTGCCCATTTCTGCCCCTTAACTAAAGAAAGCAAAATGCTTTTGAGTTCATGCAAAGAGAAGGCAAGAGGTTAACTACATGTATACTTGCACAAAAAACTGCCGTATTTATGTTCGAAAAAACGTGACTTCCCCTCCGATTCCCATAAGCTCTGCGTCAGACCTTATAAGAATTGCTTGATTTTGTTTTCTGTCTTGTTTGGCTTGCTTCTCAGTTATTGTCCTTGTATACTGCACTGTTATATCTACATTATTATAAATGTTACAAACATTGGCACTACAATGTACACTACACACTCACACTATACATATACAACTTTATCAATCAAACATAATTAAAAATATTTACGCATTGTATTAATTTGCAGTTGCGTTTATTTGTATTCACAAGCCTTGTTGTCCTTGTAATAAGGTTGTCACTTCAAGTGTTACCTTGTCTTTATAATAAAATGTGCTTGATGATAGAATATTCATTTTCATTTACATTTGGTCATTTGACATATTATTGTTCGTATATTGGATATTATTACACTGATCTTTATATGTATGGATATTTCTTCCTTGGTCACAATGGATGACATAGTTAAAAAGTTAAAACTCTTGTATCAAAATACTAGAGGTCTTCGGACGAAAACTAATGAATTTTATAACAATTGACTATTGCTTGATTTTGATGTCGTTCTGATATCAGAAACGTGGCTTTGTGATAGTATACTGGACGCTGAGCTATGTGATGATAAGTTTGTCGTATTTCGCAAACACCGAGGTTCATTGGGGGGAGGTGTAATGATATTGTGCGCTGCACATTTGCAAGCCCGCGCGAGACCTGAGTGGCAGATCCATGACCTGGAATGCGTGTGGGTGACTATTCCTGCCCAGGCGCTTTGTGCCACCAATGACTTGCATATTGCGGCAGTCTATATACCACCTAATTCACTTGTTCCATTGTGTACACAATTGTTTATTGATTTGATGTCTCAACTCTATAACAGCCACCCCAATGATCACTTTATTGTCGCGGGTGACTTTAATTTACCATGTATAGATTGGAGATTTAGTGAACCGATAGTCTTAAGAAAAGGATCTATTGAAATTCAGAACACTGCATCAAACCTTATTAATCAGACCTCTTTCATGGGTTTTTCGCAATATCTTCTAAATATAAGTAATAATACTTTAGATTTGGTTTTCTCCTACTCACCGGTTATAATTAACAATTCTGAGGTATCGCTGGTAAAGGAGGATTCTTTTCATCCACCCTTTTCTATTGTAGCTACTGACTTACTGGTTCCTTTACTTGAGCCTCTAAAAAGCTCTAAATATATTTAGAAACGCGCAGACTTTGATAATATTAATGAATCACTTGGTAAACGTGATTGGACGTTTATAAATGATAAAAATAATGTAATTGAAGACGTAGTTAATACTTTTTATTCAATTCTCTATAACTTAATACAAGCTCATGTTCCAAAATTTCGTGGGTCCGGAACTTACGCTTATCCTGTTTGGTATAGCAGATCATTAATCCAATTAATTAAAGAGAAATTTAAAACTCACAGGAATTGGAAGAGATATGGTAATCCTATTGATTATGCTCATTTTGCAGAACTTCGATGTAGGCTAAAGCTACTACAGGCTGAGTGCTATCAGTCGTACATCAAATTCTCTCAACAAAAAATGTAATCCAATCCAAAAAAAAACTGGTCATATGTAAAATCCAAGAGACAAAATCGTGCTAACTACCCTCAGCAAATGAGTTTCGATAGCACCGTATTGAACACACAATCGTGCTAATTATCCTCAGCAAATGAGTTTCGATAGCACCGTATTGAACACACAATCGTGCTAATTACCCTCAGCAAATGAGTTTCGATAGCACCGTATTGAACACACAATCGTGCTAATTATCCTCAGCAAATGAGTTTCGATAGCACCGTATTGAACACACAATCGTGCTAATTACGCTCAGCAAATGAGTTTCGATAGCACCGTATTGAACACACAATCGTGCTAATTACCCTCAGCAAATGAGTTTCGATAGCACCGTATTGAACACACAATCGTGCTAATTACCCTCAGCAAATGAGTTTCGATAGCACCGTATTGAACACACAATCGTGCTAATTATCCTCAGCAAATGAGTTTCGATAGCACCGTATTGAACACACAATCGTGCTAATTACGCTCAGCAAATGAGTTTCGATAGCACCGTATTGAACACACAATCGTGCTAATTACCCTCAGCAAATGAGTTTCGATAGCACCGTATTGAACACACAATCGTGCTAATTATCCTCAGCAAATGAGTTTCGATAGCACCGTATTGAATACACAATCAGATATTTGTGATGCTTTTAATAACTTTTTTGAAACAAATTTTAGCAGACCTGCTGATCATTATTATTTTATTACATTCACCACATCTTCTAACGCACTCACACAAACACGCACACAGCGTCTCTCCTGGTACCTGACTCTTATGAGGCTTGTGTCATCAGGTGAGCGCTAACATACACTTACCCTTAAACACTGGGTATTCAAATCACACACACTCTTACACCCTTCATACATATTTACTATTAGATCATATTGTTTGTGTACAATGTTTTATATACTATAATTATGTTGGAATTATTAGTGACAGTCGAAATTTCATTAAACTCATAAATGTAAAACTGTTTTTGGCTTTTTGTATTATCATAAGTTATATTTAAGTTGCATCAAGAGCTGTGGTTTTTGTTATATAAATAAATAAATAAATAAATAAATCTATATATATATATATATATATACATATATATATATATATATATAATATCATAAAAATAAAATACATTTAAATATTATAAAATTAAACAGCTGATGTTGATAATAAGTCTTTTTAAATGCTCTCGAGTTAACCGTTCTCGATTAATTAATTCCAATAACTTTGAGCAATCAATCAATCAATCAATCCATTGATGATTTTGTGTAAAAATACTATATCAGCGACTGTTCTTCTCTCATCTAGCAAAATAACTTTATAGAAGTTGAGTCTAGATTTGTAGGACGTGAGAGTTTCACATCGATTATCATCATAACAAAGATGGTAGAGAAAACGCCTGGAGGCTTTGTTGCTTGTAGGACGTGATAGTTTCACATCGATTATCATCATAACAAAGATGGTAGAGAAAACGCCTGGAGGCTTTGTTGCTTGTAGGACGTGAGAGTTTCACATCGATTATCATCATAACAAAGATGGTAGAGAAAACGCCTGGAGGCTTTGTTGCTTGTAGGACGTGAGAGTTTCACATCGATTATCATCATAACAAAGATGGTAGAGAAAACGCCTGGAGGCTTTGTTGCTTGGTTTTTGTTGTTGTTATTGTCGCGTTTTTTTGGTGTTGTTTTTAATTTGTTGTTGTTGCCGCCGCGCCGTCGCAACGCATCGCTCCGAGACGTCAACGTCGTTAGAACACGAGCCGCTCATTCGTACCTGCTGCGAGTGCGGCGCCGGCGCTTGGTGCAGGATCTTGAGGTGGCGCGCAGGAAACGTCTGCTGACGGTACACCAGCTGTGCAGGCGCAGCGCCAGGCGGGCGCGGCGCCGGCCGCCGCGGCGGGTCCGCCGCCGCCACCACGATGCGCGGCGCGGCGGCGGTGGCAGCGGCGGCGGCGACGGGCGGCGACGCGCTGACCGTCGCCGCCGGACTAGCGCTCGGTGTTGCCGCGTGCGCCTTGAGCTTCTCGCGGGCGATGCGTTCAGCACGGCGCGTCGCCACCTCCACGGGTGAGGGCGGCGCATCATAGTCGACGCCATGCTCCGCGAGCAGCGCCGCGTGTTTGGGGTTGCGCGGCGGCGCGTCGTCGGGCCGGCGGCGTGGCGCGGCGCGGCGCCGCTCGGCAGCGTCGCGCACGGCGTCGAGCCGGTGCAGCGGCGGGCGCGGCGGCTCGGCGTCGGCTCGGCGGCGCGGCGGAGGCGGGCGGCGGTGGCGCCGGCGCGCGCGCTCCGGGTCCGCGAGCGCGTCATGTCGGTCGCGACAGGCGCGCGGCGAGCGGAAGGCGCGCGCCGGCTCCGCGACGAGCTCCGCCGCCCATTCCCAGTTGGGCGCAAGTGCCGCCGGCGGCTCGGGCGGCAGGCGCTGTAGGCGGAGCGCGCGGCGCAGCGCCGCGTCCTCGGCGGGCGTCCAGTCGGGCTGCGGCACAGGGTGCGGGTGAGGCGCGGGAGGCGCGCGCGGTCGAGTGCGGGGCCGCGCGCCGCACTTATCGAACAGCGAGAGCGGTGCGTGGTGCGCGCGCACGTTGGTACGGGGCCGCGCCGCGCGCGCTGCGGTGCGGTCGCGGCGCGGCGCCGGCGGCAGCAGAGCGTCCGGCGCGGCGCCGGCGCGGTAGAGCGCACGCGCCCAGCTCTCGCAGTACACGTCACCATCCCCCTGCGGCGGAGTGGGGGGGCACCAGGCCTGCGGAGAGGCGCACGTCAGTGACGGGCCGAGGGGGAGGGGGGCGGGGGAGAGGAGAACGACACTCACCGGCGCCGGGGTGGCGGCTGCGTCGTCGGCGGTCCACACCTGCAAACATCGCACCGATATACAACAAGTCGTTTACTCAGCTCGAACAGAGCAGTTTGTACACATTGTTATCTAGTCTGTATGCGTGTCCGCCGGTACTCACCGGCGCGCGTCTGGTAGAACACTTCCCGGAGTACTTTACATTAATCATTGCACCTAATGTATGCGGTCCGCGGCCGCGGAGCTGATAGGAAAGCGTGCTACACCTTCGACCACATCATCGCTTTCCATCAGGTGAGATCGTGGTCAAACGATTGCCTAGTCCGTAATAAAAAAAAAATAAAAAAAAATATATATAGATAGATAATACTTTATTGTACACCAGTAGCTGGTGCCTTATCTGACCACCTTTAGCTAGTGTAGGCTTCGACGGATGTTTCGTTCGTATAATTGGGTTAGATCGATATTTCCAAAACCTAAATAATTTGCACCAAAGACAATATATGTACTTATTTGAATTGTGTACGTTATTTAATGAATTAAATACCATAGGATATGATCCTATAGGAAATTAAATACCCACATTATCTCGTCTTCACATCCAGTTTTACCTATCTACACTAATATTAAAGATTTGTTTTTTTGTATGTTTGTATTTTTGAGAGTTTGTAGGTAATGGATAAACTCAAACAATACTAAACAGATTTTGAACATTATTTCCCTAAAGAAAGCTACATTATCAGCGCGCAACATGGGCAGTTTTTTTTTTAATAGGATTTCCTTCGAAAATTGCAATAATGTAGGTATAGCCAAAAGTATCAAAAATTTGCAAACATGACGATTACTCGCTGTAAGGAACAGAATGACTTGTTGCCGTGGAAACGAAATAATAACAAGTATGTCAAGTAGGTACGTGAGTATTTCACGCTCTGCAGTTACAAGTATGTACGTGAGTACTTCACGCACTGCAGTTACAAGTATGTACGTAAGTACTTCACGCACTGCAGTTACAAGTATGTACGTGAGTATTTCACGCACTGCAGTTACAAGTAGGTACGTGAGTATTTCACGCACTGCAGTTACAAGTAGGTACGTGAGTACTTCACGTACTACAGTTACAAGTATGTACGTGAGTATTTCACGCACTGCAGTTACAAGTAGGTACGTGAGTACTTCACGCACTGCAGTTACAAGTAGGTACGTGAGTACTACACGCACTGCAGTTACAAGTATGTACGTGAGTACTTCAAGCACTGCAGTTACAAGTATGTACGTGAGTATTTCACGCACTGCAGTTAAAAGTATGTACGTGAGTACTTCACGCACTGCAGTTACAAGTATGTACCTGAGTATTTCACGCACTGCAGTTAAAAGTATGTACGTGAGTACTTCACGCACTGCAGTTACAAGTATGTACGTGAGTATTTCACGCACTGCAGTTAAAAGTATGTACCTGAGTATTCCACGCACTGCAGTTAAAAGTATGTACGTGAGTATTTCACGCACTGCAGTTACAAGTATGTACGTGAGTATTTCACGCACTGCAGTTACAAGTAGGTACGTGAGTACTTCACGCACTGCAGTTACAAGTAGGTACGTGAGTACTTCACGCACTGCAGTTACAAGTATGTACGTGAGTACTTCACGCACTGCAGTTACAAGTATGTACGTGAGTATTTCACGCACTGCAGTTAAAAGTATGTACGTGAGTACTTCACGCACTGCAGTTACAAGTATGTACCTGAATATTTCACGCACTGCAGTTACAAGTAGGTACGTGAGTATTTCACGCACTGCAGTTACTACTACTATTTGCTACTATTGCAGTTGTATACGGTCAAACAGCAACACAATTGTTGCCTAAGATTTTGAATTACGCTTATACTGGCGTATATTTTTACAAGTTACGACGGGTATAAAAATGCTAAATGTAAAAAAAAGCCACTTTGTGAGCGCTACCGTGTGAAGTCAGGGCGAGGCACTATTTTATTATATTTTTATGCCCAATATCTTTATTTTTTTGCTATTATTGAATGTGCTGCCCTTTATTAATTACATTTTATAATGAATATTTTAGTATACCTTTATACTAAAATATTCGTTATAAAATGTAATTAATAAATGGCAGAAAAATAAACGATATCTAGTTTTATTTTTTAGATATTGATTAATTCAGTTATTACGTTTGAAAAACTAGACGTAAGAACAAATCATTCTATCTTCTGCTATAAAAGACCCTGTTTAATCTTTGGTTATCCCTGTTTTACTCTCGTCTATAGCGCGAACACTTTATCAATTAAAGACAAAAGATTTGCGCAAACAAGAACTCGAAGGGTTAAATAATAAGTAAATATGTTAGTATATCTTGTCAGTTGTTGTTGAGTGCGACCAACCTACCCCCTAGTCTGGTCGCATGACAAAGTAATTTTTTTAATTACGCAAGTTGCGGGAATTTTCTAGCATTAGCTAAAGTTCTTCAGAAACGGGCCAGTTTTTCGGAAATTCTTACCGCAATTGTATAGCAGTGCAATAGGTTATGCAGATTGTACCCCGACTTTGCTGATGTATATTGCACTAGCTTTTTAGCTAGGTGTACAATTGTATAGCCAGTGCAATAGGTTATGCAGAATGTACCCCGACTTTGCTGATGTATATTGCACTAGCTTGTTAGCTAGGTGTACAATTGTATAGCCAGTGCAATAGGTTATGCAGAATGTACCCCGACTTTGCTGATGTATATTGCACTAGCTTTTTAGCTAGGTGTACAATTGTATAGCCAGTGCAATAGGTTATGCAGAATGTACCCCGACTTTGCTGATGTATATTGCACTAGCTTTTTAGCTAGGTGTACAATTGTATAGCCAGTGCAATAGGTTATGCAGAATGTACCCCGACTTTGCTGATGTATATTGCACTAGCTTTTTAGCTAGGTGTACAATTGTATAGCCAGTGCAATAGGTTATGCAGAATGTACCCCGACTTTGCTGATGTATATTGCACTAGCTTTTTAGCTAGGTGTACAATTGTATAGCCAGTGCAAAAGGTTATGCAGATTGTACCCCGACTTTGCTGATGTATATTGCACTAGCTTTTTAGCTAGGTGTACAATTGTATAGCCAGTGCAATAGGTTATGCAGAATGTACCCCGACTTTGCTGATGTATATTGCACTAGCTTTTTAGCTAGGTGTACAATTGTATAGCCAGTGCAATAGGTTATGCAGAATGTACCCCGACTTTGCTGATGTATATTGCACTAGCTTTTTAGCTAGGTGTACAATTGTATAGTCAGTGCAATAGGTTATGCAGAATGTACCCCGACTTTGCTGATGTATATTGCACTAGCTTTTTAGCTAGGTGTACAATTGTATAGCCAGTGCAATAGGTTATGCAGAATGTACCCCGACTTTGCTGATGTATATTGCACTAGCTGTTTAGCTAGGTGTACAATTGTATAGCCAGTGCAATAGGTTATGCAGAATGTACCCCGACTTTGCTGATGTGTATTGCACTAGCTTGTTAGCTAGGTGTACAATTGTATAGCCAGTGCAAAAGGTTATGCAGATTGTACCCCGACTTTGCTGATGTATATTACACTAGCTTTTTAGCTAGGTGTACAATTGTATAGCCAGTGCAATAGGTTATGCAGAATGTACCCCGACTTTGCTGATGTATATTGCACTAGCTTTTTAGCTAGGTGTACAATTGTATAGCCAGTGCAATAGGTTATGCAGAATGTACCCCGACTTTGCTGATGTATATTGCACTAGCTTTTTAGCTAGGTGTACAATTGTATAGCCAGTGCAATAGTTTATGCAGAATGTACCCCGACTTTGCTGATGTATATTGCACTAGCTTTTTAGCTAGGTGTACAATTGTATAGCCAGTGCAATAGGTTATGCAGAATGTACCCCGACTTTGCTGATGTATATTGCACTAGCTTTTTAGCTAGGTGTACAATTGTATAGCCAGTGCAATAGGTTATGCAGAATGTACCCCGACTTTGCTGATGTATATTGCACTAGCTTTTTAGCTAGGTGTACAATTGTATAGCCAGTGCAAAAGGTTATGCAGATTGTACCCCGACTTTGCTGATGTATATTGCACTAGCTTTTTAGCTAGGTGTACAATTGTATAGCCAGTGCAATAGGTTATGCAGAATGTACCCCGACTTTGCTGATGTATATTGCACTAGCTTTTTAGCTAGGTGTACAATTGTATAGTCAGTGCAATAGGTTATGCAGAATGTACCCCGACTTTGCTGATGTATATTGCACTAGCTTTTTAGCTAGGTGTACAATTGTATAGCCAGTGCAATAGGTTATGCAGAATGTACCCCGACTTTGCTGATGTATATTGCACTAGCTGTTTAGCTAGGTGTACAATTGTATAGCCAGTGCAATAGGTTATGCAGAATGTACCCCGACTTTGCTGATGTGTATTGCACTAGCTTGTTAGCTAGGTGTACAATTGTATAGCCAGTGCAAAAGGTTATGCAGATTGTACCCCGACTTTGCTGATGTATATTACACTAGCTTTTTAGCTAGGTGTACAATTGTATAGCCAGTGCAATAGGTTATGCAGAATGTACCCCGACTTTGCTGATGTATATTGCACTAGCTTTTTAGCTAGGTGTACAATTGTATAGCCAGTGCAATAGGTTATGCAGAATGTACCCCGACTTTGCTGATGTATATTGCACTAGCTTTTTAGCTAGGTGTACAATTGTATAGCCAGTGCAATAGTTTATGCAGAATGTACCCCGACTTTGCTGATGTATATTGCACTAGCTTTTTAGCTAGGTGTACAATTGTATAGCCAGTGCAATAGGTTATGCAGAATGTACCCCGACTTTGCTGATGTATATTGCACTAGCTTTTTAGCTAGGTGTACAATTGTATAGCCAGTGCAATAGGTTATGCAGAATGTACCCCGACTTTTGCTGATGTATATTGCACTATTTTTTAGCTAGGTGTACAATTGTATAGCCAGTGCAATAGGTTATGCAGAATGTACCCCGACTTTGCTGATGTATATTGCACTAGCTTTTTAGCTAGGTGTACAATTGTATAGCCAGTGCAATAGGTTATGCAGAATGTACCCCGACTTTGCTGATGTATATTGCACTAGCTTGTTAGCTAGGTGTACAATTGTATAGCCAGTGCAATAGGTTATGCAGATTGTACCCCGACTTTGCTGATGTATATTGCACTAGCTTTTTAGCTAGGTGTACAATTGTATAGCCAGTGCAATAGGTTATGCAGAATGTACCCCGACTTAGCTGATGTATATTGCACTAGCTTTTTAGCTAGGTGTACAATTGTATAGCCAGTGCAATAGGTTATGCAGAATGTACCCCGACTTTGCCGATGTATATTGCACTAGCTTTTTAGCTAGGTGTACAATTGTATAGCCAGTGCAATAGGTTATGCAGAATGTACCCCGACTTTGCTGATGTATATCGCACTAGCTTGTTAGCTAGGTGTACAATTGCGGGAATGATCTACTCCGTTTCTGAGTGGTATAAGGGAGGTCAAAGACACGTCACGCAGCAACTTGAACATTGAATATATGCAAAAACAAAAGTATGTACATGTAAGTGGCTTCGACTGGCGTAAGGTTTTCGTTAGCAGTTGAACCGACAGTGTGTCTTTGGCCTTACAATTCTGGACGCATTCTTGCAGCGGAACTTGTAACTTTCGTGAATTGATTTCTTTTTGTAAAACAACATCGGTTATATTAACATACAGATTGATTGGTCAAAATAATTGTACATGTACATTCATTAGGAAGAACGATTTTGTCTACACATATCGTACAATCCGGATTATGAACTCAACAATGGTGGCATAACTTTACGCACTGCACGTCTCTAATAAGACAAGAATAGTAGTTTATGAAACGGGCACATAACTAGTGCCGTTTATATATTACTTTATCTACAATCGTGCAATAGGAACATACTTTTAATTTAATAAAAATTACGTACATCATATTTTTTTTGCTGGTAAATGTTAGTTCGTCGTGTTCGTTGCTGTTTCCGTGATGTGAGGTGGAGTCAAATTCTTTTGCACTAACACTGCTGTCGGATATTTTTAATCCGAATAAAACTTATGATCAACAAAACACATTAATTGGTTAGGTACTAATAGTATTTTATGAAACGGTCGCTTGAGGGGAATTAATAGGCAAGTTTTTTAATAGTATCACTCGAGTGTTTTAATAGCTAGTTATGTGCCGTTTCATACACTCTTCACTCATGCAATAGGAACTAAAGCTTAATGTAAAAAAAAAACTGGTAAAAGCGTTCGTCATGTTCGTTGCTGTTCCGTGATGTCAGGTGGGGTCAAATTCTCCTCACAAACACTGTTTTCACATGTATAACAAATCTTTGTCACATTTTTAATCAGGATAAAACAAATGATCAACAAAAAAAACACATTAGATTGATTAGGTACTAAAGTAAATTATGGCGCCAGAATCCAGTCCACAGCGAATTCACGCGCATAAGTTGTTTTTTTTTTAATTTTACATTAGTACCTTACGAATTATGCTAGCCAAAAGTTTTAAAAGCACGAGTGTAGATAAAGTAGTGTAACTAGGTATTAAAACACTCGTGGAAGACGTGACTCGTGTGAATGTCGTGATCGAACATGACATTTATTGTTATTTCCTATTGCACGAGTGTAGATAAAGTAGTGTAACTAGGTATTAAAACACTCGTGGAAAACGTGACTCGTGTGAATGTCGTGATCGAACATGACATTTATTGTTATTTCCTAATGCACGAGTGTAGATAAAGTAGTGTAACTAGGTATTTAAAACACTCGTGGAAAACGTAACTCGTGTGAATGTCGTGATCGAACATGTACATTTATTTTGATGCGTACCTTTATACCAAAATAACATTACAATGACGTTTCGATCGAGAAGCATCTACCTTGACCACGAGAACACTCGGTGACTTTACCTCGATCGAGTCGCATCTACCGCGACCACGAGAATACTCTGTGAATGCACCACGATCGAGTCGCATCTCCCGTGACTACGAGAATACTCGGTAACTGCACCTCGATCAAGTCGCATCTACCGCGACCACGAGAATACTTGGTGCTGCACCTCGATCGAAACCTAGAGCTTAGGTAAATGTTATTTTGATATTAGTCCGCGCGAACAGAACCGTTTTTTCCCGACTGCGAAAAAGAAAGGGTTATGATTTTACTGGTTTATTTGTCAATTATAGTGATCTTTCTTAAATTCCAAAAGCATGGCAAATTCACCGCAGCAAAATAGCGACCGGTCGGCGCGCGCGGGCGCGGAGTGTGCGGGCAGTACGGGATACGAGCGGAACGGGGACGGGTAGCCGGCGCCGCCCGTAAATGCTTGCGCGCGGTACATCCCTGACGTTCGGCGCGGGAGGCCGCCGTTTTGGTGGCGCGGGACACCAAGCATTTACGGGCGAGCGGCGGCGGCACCAAAACGGCGAACGTCAGGAATATAAAACGCACGAGCACGTATCGAAAATCATTTATTGGTATCATCATCAGAGCGAGCGGGCGGCGCGAGCCACGCGTCCAGTGTGCCGTTGCGCAGCGCGCGGCGGCGCGGCAACGCGGGTGCGGGCGCCGCCGCCGCCGCGCCCTCGTCCAGCGTCCACAGGTTGATGTGCACAGTGCCGCGCGAGCGGGTGCGCGGCGCGCCGCCGGGCGGCGACGGCGGCGGCGAGGGCGGCGGCGGCGGCGCGCGGCGTCGGCGGACACGCACCTCGGCGCGCGCGTACGTGAGCGCAGGCTCAGGCGTGGCGGCGCGCGGAACGGGCGCCGGGTCGGCGGCGCGCAGGTCGGCGCGCGCGCGCTCCCACTCGTGCAGCTGGCGGCGCATCTCGCCGAGCGCGGCGCGCTCCGCCGCGGAGGCCGCCTCGCTGCTCTCCACGAGCCGCATCGCGTACTTCTCGATCGGCGTCAGCTGCGGGCGGAGAGCAGAGCGCCGGTCACGATAGCCGACAGTGCGGGGAAACAAAGCTCAGGTTGAGTGACCGCCTATTCCGCCGAGGCATCCCTATCATTATAGCAACGGTTTTACGTCTTATTGACCTCGCGTGTAAAGCTCAAGTGAGAAACAAAGTAAAACATATGCAATACTACTGTTTTAAAAAAGTTTGCGAATTTTTGCATCGAGCGGAAAGTGACTTCTTGCTGCACTGAAAGGTCGGGCTCCAACAACACGAGAGCAGCAAGGAGCCACTTGAGCGAGTGTCGGTCATCTGCTTTTCTTTCCACTACAAACTAATATCACAATTGTTCACGTAAATGTAATCAGTACAATTTTCAGTCACATTGACTTTAAAATACGATTTAAAAAACAGTTAGTATTTTTAAATCTCTATTGGACGAATAAAAAAAATGCATTCATTCAATACTAGCTGCGCCCTGCGGTTTCACCCGCGTGTGGGATGATGATGATGAAAAGTATCATATTATGTGTGTTATTCCAGGGTATAAGCTATCTCCATTAAAATATCATTATTTATTTATTTATTGAATTAAAACGGTTTGCACCAATTACATTAAGTATTACTCATTAAAAATATATATACAAATTAATAGAATTTCAAATTTAAAAAACAATAACAAACACAAAGAAAAATATTTAAAAAAAAACAGTCTCTCACAATCATTTACTCCTCTCACATCTCTCATTAAAATCCGTTCAGCCGTTTGAGAGTGAAGTATGATGATGATGATGTTGAAAAGTATCATATGTGATATTCCAGGGTACAAGCTATCTCTATTCCAAATTTCATCAAAATCTGTTGAGCCGTTTGAGAGTAAAGTATGGTGATGAAAAGTATCATATATGTTATTCCAGAGTATAAGCTATCTCCATTCCAAATTTCACCTAAATCTGTTCAGCCGTTTGAGCGTGAAGGAGTAACAAACATACACACCACAAACATACATACAAACTTTCGCGTTTAAAATATTAGTGTGACGAAACTAAAAAAAACTGTGCAGTAATGGATTTCCATGCTTACTTACTGCACAGCTTAAATTAAAAAATAACTGTGCTGTAATGGATTTCCATGCTTACTTACTGCACAGCTTAAATTAAAAATGCTGCAATGGATTTCCATGCTTACTTATTGCACTGCTTTTATTATAAAAGAAACTGTGCTATAATGGATTTCCTTGCTTACTTACAGCACTGCTTTTATTAAAAAGAAACTGTGCAGTAAATAAGCATGGAAATAATGGATAAGTAATGGATTTCCATGCTAACATACTGCACTGTTTTTATTAAAAAAAACAAACTGTGCAGTAATGGATTTCCATGCTTACTACTGCACTGCTTTTATTAAAAAAAGTAACTGTGCAGAAATGGATTTCCATGCTTACTACTGCACTGCTTTTATTAAAAAAGAAACTGTACAATAATATATTTCCATGCTTACTTACTACACTACTAATATAACAAAATAAAAAGTGCAGTAATGGATTTGCATGCTTACTTACTGCAATGCTTTTATTAAAAAAATACACTGTGCAGTACTGGATTTCCATGCTTATTTAGTGCACTGTATATAATTCAAAAAAACTGTGCAGTAATGGATGTCCATAATTACATACTACAGTGTTTATATTAAAAAAAAAAGGTGCAGCAATGGATTTCCATACTTTCTACACAGTTTTTATGATGAGCAGTAATAACGTGCTTTCTGCTTACGTTGTAGGTGAACAATGGTGATATTGCTGTGCAGTGGGATAGCCTTTACTAATTATCGACAAGCATGTAATTTAGGGCGATTACTTCACTAGGTCATTACTTGTAATATTATGAAATTATTAAGAATTAGCCTTTAATGGCCGGAAACAGCATACAAGTTCGTCCACAAATGTAATAGACGAGCATACTGAAATTGTAGGTGGGCTGTTATATTTACTGACTCAGTACATAGTAAAATTGGTTTGTTCCACTCTAATCCACTAAATATGCGTTGATGGATTTGATTCTGCTTTTTATTCCACTCTAATCAATAACCAGGATGGATTATTTCCAACTGCTTTATAAAAGCTTTTATTTAACTTGCAAAGTTTGTATGTATATATGTATTTTTGTGTAGGTAAAATCTTACAAACTGAATTAGAACCACTTCCGCTTATCCTATGGAGTTGAATTTTTGCATGTTGGTTCTGTTCCGATGACAATGCATTTTTATAGTAAGCATGACCTGAATCGACATCCAGGAACAGCTCCAGATAAAGGAACTCTTCAACGGTCAACAGCATAGACACGACATGTTGAATACGTATTTAATAGTGATAGCCAACAAAAATTAGAATAAAATCCATTGATGGATCTCAGTGGAACAAAAAGTAGAATCAAATTCATTGACAGATCACTTGGAACAAAAAATAGAATCAAATCCATTGATGGATCTCAGTGGAACAAAATATATATAATCAAATCCATTGATGGATCTCAGTGGAACAAAAAATTGAATCAAATCCATTGACGGATCTCAGTGAAACAAAAAATAAAAACAAATCCATTGATGGATCTCAGTTGGACAAAATGTAGAATCCAATCCATTGGCAGATATAAGTGGAACAAAGAGTATAATCAAGGTTTTTCTTTTTTTATCATTCTATCAGTGTGGAACAGGCCGTAATAACTCCACTTGAAGGCTCGAGACTCACCTGCGTCATGAGCGCGGCGAGGTCGTCAGGCGCACGCGCGTCCATCGGCGGCGGCGCCTCGTCCAGCGGCAGCGTCTCGTCGAACTCGGCGAGGTCGGTGGTCTGCTCAGCACGCGCGGCCGCCGCCGCCGCCGCGTCCGCCTCGTCCTCTGCGGCGGCGAGCGCGCTCTCGAGCGCGCCGCCCGTGGCGGCCGCCACCGCGGCGCCGGCGCCCGCACCCGCGCCGCCCTCCGCGCCGAACAGCTCGGCCACGTTGGCGCCGCGCAGGTACGACGTCGTGAAGTGGCCGTGGTCGATGGCGAGGTGGCCGAGCGCGCGCTTCTGGTCCGCCTTGCGAAGGATGTTCTCCTCGACGGTGGCGCGCGTCACGAGCCGGTACACGTGCACGTCGCGTGTCTGCCCGATGCGGTGGCAGCGGTCCTGCGCCTGCGCGTCCATCGTCGGGTTCCAGTCCGAGTCGTAGAACACGACGGCGTCGGCGCCGGTCAGGTTCAGCCCCACGCCGCCGGAACGCGTCGACAGGATGAACGCGAACACGCGAGCGTCCGCGTTGAACCGCTCCACGAGTGCCTGGCGCGTGTCCACACGCGTGGAGCCGTCCAGCCGCAGGTACGCGTGCCCGTGCAGCGACAGGAACGCCTCGAGCACGTCCAGCACGCGCGTCATCTGCGTGAAGATGAGCACGCGGTGCCCGCCCGCCTTCAGCCGCCGCAGCAGCCGCGCCAGCGTCACCAGTTTGCCTGCGGACAGGCGCCGACATCAACATGCGCCACCGACCAACTGGCCCTAGCTGGGTGACATCACACGAGCAACGTGGCCTCCTTGTGTAACGTAAGCAGAGAGCTTGTGTTACGTCATAAGGGAGAGTTTTTCGAAATTCCCACACCAAGGGGGTGAAAAGAGGATAAATTTATGAAAAAGGGTATACGTACCAATATCTAATTTATTTTTCATCCCATCTATTCGAAAAACACGGATTGATTCCTCGATAATTGGGACCAAAGTAAGTCTTTTCTGTTCAAGATTTTCAGAGAAGGCAGGAGAATTATATAGAATAGGCCAAGAGTTGAGGGGGGTGAGGGGTGGAGGGGTTGGGGACGGGAGGGATGGACCCTGGTGCCCTCCCCCCCGCAGGCGGCGTTTAGTTTTTAAGCGTTTTTTTTAAATTGTTTACAAAAAATCGGCTATTTGGTCGCCGTCGTGTTCAAACCTAACCCTACCCTAGTTGTTGGGGCCATACATAACATCTTCAATCTTTCTTGCGAAAGCAGCTGAAAAATCACATTCTACAAATTACACGACTGTCCAAAAAAAGGAGTGTATTGTTTTTAGCATTCATGTATATATGTGAGTTTTTTTATTCCACTATATCTTTTAAATGCCTGAACAGATTTACACGTATGGGGTATCGTTAGAATCCTTACATCCCCCCGAGTAACATAGGCTATATATTTTTAATAAACTTCAAACTGAAATATCTCATTATCTAGGCGTCTCTACGCGGGGGAGGGGTACCAAGGGGCAAAGAGTATATAAATACGTAAGACCAAGGGGTAGCCCTCCACCTCCCCCACCCCAACCCAGCACCACCCCGCCTAACTCCTGCCCCTCGATTCTATAGCCAGCCCGTGGGCAGTAATGAGTTTTGAATTTGGAACATGAATTTTGTTCATTGGCACCTTCACACTTTGGAGGTCAGTAGCAATAATTACATTCATATCGAGATCTAAATATTGTATAACACAATACCTGAAGAGATTGTCTGAAGGACATAAATCAAACAAGTCCAAAGTGAATATCATACATTTTTAGCTAAGCATACCCAGTTTATTTTATGTTGTTTATTTTTAGCCTATTTAAAGATATATATTTGAGTTGTAAAGGATCTAAAAACTACTTTTATTTATTTTTCTCATGAATAGTAGAAGTGTATCACTGGACGCAAAAATATTCTTCCTCAGGCGAAGTACATTGATACGCTCTATGTTCAGGATTCTACTCTAGAATCCTTCACTCCGTTTTGGATTCAAAATAGCGCCCTCGCCGTAAAAATATTATTTTGCTACCTTGTCATATAATCTACTATTTAGTATTTGTCTTATCATCTTATGCTACTTGTACCTAAGTACGAAATACAGATGAAACTTCTTTTGGGATGCATTTTCCATCCCCTACCATCATGGAATATAGCTGTGGCGGTATCGGCTTAGAATACGACCCCTCCCAATCCTCCCGTGGATGTCGTAAGAGGCGACTAAGGGAATACACACCGGAAGATGGGCAGCAGCGTCCTCCGAGTACATATTTGTTATACTGCCAATCCGCCTGCCAAGCGTGGTGAATATGGCAATACTCTATTGGGCTATTGGGAAAAGCCTGTTGACGAAGCTGAAAACTGACAGTGGCAGCATGTGGTTTCGTCGAAGCCAGAGATTTTGAGTGAGCTCGAGAAGATCTATATACACCTCATCGCGTAGTCTTCCTAGCAAGACTAGCGATGCAAGAGCCCGTTTGATCCGACATTATACCGAAGATATCCCGGACGTCAGCCTATATATTCAGAATGGCTCTCAAACAGCTTAAGAACAACAAGGCACCAGGGGAGGACGGAATAACGACAGAGCTACTGAAAGCGGGTGGATCACCGGTACTTAAAGTCCTTCAGAGGCTTTTTATCTCCGTCATCCTCGAGGGTACTACGCCAGAGGCGTGGCACAGGAGTTGTGGCCTTTTTTGTATATATTTGTTATTTTTTATTGATTTATGTTTTTCATACTTTTTGAGTAGTGTGTGTGTTTTGTTTTAGTAATGTCATGTAGATTGAATTGAGTAAATATGTTCAGAGAAAAACGTGTATTTTTAACTTGACCGATAGTTTCGCAGTAAAGAGCATTTCCCCGCTTAATAGGAGCGTACTTGTGTTTTAATAATTTTAATAATTTAGAAGAATTATAGGCCAATATAATAGGGCTAATTATCAACTAGATATATTTCTAATGATAATCGTAATGGGACTTCACGATACAGGCTTGCCTAGTGTGAACACCACAGAAATATGTTACATTTAACCCGTCCAGTGTTTAGCGTAATTTGTAATTGCTGTATTCTACATTTTAAGATTTGTTTATGTTCCGCTAACCACTGATAATAAAAGTTTTTTCATTTATATTTATTTTTTTTCAATTTCGCTGCTGAGTCACGTCTCGCTCGTAGGTTTGACGACTTTCAGCCTCCCGAACAAGCTGGATTCAACCGACGAATCAACTCGGATGGGCAGCGTTCAGGAAATTGCGCCATATCTTCTCGTCGCAGTTACCGCAGAGCCTCAAGACGATAGTTTATAATCAGTGCGTGTTGCCCGTGATGACACACGGCACTGAGACGTGGTCGCGAACTACTGGTCTCATACACAAGCTCAAAGTCGCGCAGCGTGTAATGGAGAGAGCTATGAGAGTTTCACTACGTGATAAGATCCGTAAAGAGGTAATCCGTAGAAGAACCAAGGTTATCGGACATAGCTCTTAGAATTTGCAAGTTGAAGTGGCAATGGGCAGGCCATATAGTTCGCAGAACCGACAACCGCTGGGAAATAAAGGTTCTCGAATGGCGACCACGAAGAAGCAAGCGAAGTGTGGGGAGACCCTCCACACGGTGGACCGATTGTACCCATAGCAGGAAGTCGGTGGATAGAGGTGGCACAAGATCGCTCGTCGTGGCACTCTTTGGGGGAGGCCTATGTTCAGCAGTGGAGTTCTAAAGGCTGACATGATGATGATGATCATCATGTGGGAAAAAATGTACATTAAAATGACTACAACAATGACGAATGTACAATATTAGAGTTTAGACTTAACCCGATCGAACTTGCAGAAAAGTAGCACCTCGCGGTACACTGCGAGTCAAAGATACTCGTAGTACATCAGATAACACTTCACGTCGAGAACGCTACCCTGAGCGCGGGGTGCAGTGTCGGGCAGCAGTCAGCAGTCACTCACCGCAGTCGTACTGCAGCAGGCTCGGATGCGGGAAGGCCACGGCTTGCCGCGCGGCCGGCGCGTGCAGCGCGGCGAGAAGCGCGCGCGCGCCCGGCGCCGCGCCGCCCTCCGCCGCCGCGGCGCGCCGCCGCCACTCACGCGCGCCGCCACCGCCCGCGACCCACAGCGCCGCCGCCGGCGCCGTGCATGCGCGCCAGCACACCGTGAACCTGCGACGTACAATAACACAATGCCATAACTAGTAGGGCTTCCAAATCATTAGGCTTTCTAATGAGAATTTGCGCAACATTCAATCAAAACCTATCTATCATTTAACAAGCACACAATTTTGTATAAAAAAAAAGAAAGTAAATAAATATATTCGGGACAATTCCACAATAATTACCTAGCCCCAAACTAAGATACGATAACGGAAACTAGATAACGGATAAACATGCATAGATACGAATATTACATCCATGACTCGGAAATAGGGCATGCATTTCGAAATTTCGAAACTTCATAGTTTCGAAATTTCGGACCATATTTGCAAGTTCTGTAATTTCGAAATTGAAACCCTAAGTTTAGAAAATTCGAAACTTAGGTTTATTTCAATACGGTCTAGTAAAAAAGTTACGTCGGCTCGTGTATCTAAAGAAAAGAAAGAAAGAAAAGAAAATACACTCATTTCTGACAACTCGCTCGGTCAATAATCTTTAATGTTGGCTATTAAACATTATAGACCGAGCAAGCGAAGCGTCAGCTTGAGCAAAAATTCTTTCGTATGTGTTTCCGGATGTCTGTCCGGCTGTTCTCATCTACAGGTCGAATTTCTCAACCGATCAAAACAAAACTTGGTAAGTATACAAGTTTAACGTTCTTTTTTATTCGCAGGGGATTTTTGATTCGTCCGAAAAGGGGCAAAAAGGGGGCTACTGAATCCGCATTATTACATCCGATTTCGATGGTTCCTTTTTTTATTTGAATGTTAGTAAGTTTCCTAAGCCAAGGAAGTTGCAAAGAAACTCTGTATTTTGTCTAAGGTTAGGCGGTACTTCACACCGGGACAGCTTTTGTATCTTTATAAGACACAGGTCCGATCTTGTATGGAGTACTGCTGCCACCTCTGGGACGGTTCTGCCAAGTATCAGCTAGAGTCTTTGGACTCAATTCAAAGACGTGCTATCAGGCTCATTGGGGATGACACTAGTAAAAAGTAAGCTTCAAAGTCTGTGCGCATCGACGTGAGGTCGCAAGCCTGTCGGTATTCTACAGATTGCACTATGGAGAGTGGCATCGTACGACTAGACAAACGGCAAAGCGCCACCCTTTTATGGTTGAAATACTTCGTACAAGAACGAAGCGTTACGCTTCTTCATTTATTATAAGAACTGCAAAGGAGTGGAATGCCTTGCCCTCGCCAGTGTTTCCGGTAAATTATAACCCAGGTGTGTTCAAGTCTGGTGTGAATAGGTATCTTTTAGGCAAGCGTGCTATACCTTCGACCACATCATCGCTTTCCATCAGGTGAGATCGTGGTCATACGATTGCCTAGTCTGTAATAACGTACTTAAAAAACTGCGATGATTAAAAAAATTGTGTAACCTGAATACCAAGTTTCGTCTAGGTCGGTTGAGAAATGCTACTTGTAGAGGAGAACAGAGATCCGAACAGCCGGACATACGAAAGCATATGCGCCCAAACTGAAACGGAGACGCTTCGCTCTCGCTTGATCAATAAACTATATCTTTATATTTCTATATTTTTTTATTTTTTTTTCTCAAATCTCCAAGTAAAAACGATATATTGCAGAACAACGTAAACCAAGAAAAAGGGCATCGTCTAAATCTAATACTTGATTGCAAAACTCTCTGGAGCTCACTATGAGATATGTTAGGACGTTTTATTCAACTTAGAGACTGCATTAATAAAGCATACATCGACTTGAAATTAGAGTTAACATATAATGACGATGAAATTTAGACACTTGAAAAAGTACATAAGAGTCAATAAAGTCATGAGGTGATCGAAGTTACTGTGGAAGCCATCTGTCAGCGTGATGCCACATTAATAACGGCTGATACGGCATTAAAAATTATGTTCCAAGCTTTAGAAGAATAAATACAGTTTCCTCTGTTCTGATGTACTTAAATGATTCAGAAACATATTTTGAAGACAATTACGAAAAATATACTTTTAGCAAACCAGATTCAAGTTCAGTATGTTATTTATTGGAATCCAAAGACGTATTTAAGAATGAGAAGTCTGGAGCCAACATGAATCAGAGCTTTATGGTGAGCAATCATGGCAGTATATCTGCAAACATATCTATGACAGAGAACATGAATCAGAGCTTTATGGTGAGCAATCATGGCAGTATATCTGCAAACATATCTATGACAGAGAACATGAATCAGAGCTTTATGGTGAGCAATCATGGCAGTATATGTGCAAACATATCTATGACAGAGAACATGAATCAGAGCTTTATGGTGAGCAATCATGCCAGTATATCTGCAAACATATCTATGACAGAGAACATGAATCAGAGCTTTATGGTGAGCAATCATGCCAGTATATCTGCAAACATATCTATGACAGAGAACATGAATCAGAGGTTTATGGTGAGCAATCATGCCAGTATATCTGCAAACATATCTATGACAGAGAACATGAATCAGAGCTTTATGGTGAGCAATCATGCCAGTATATCTGCAAACATATCTATGACAGAGAACATGAATCAGAGCTTTATGGTGAGCAATCATGCCAGTATATCTGCAAACATATCTATGACAGAGAACATGAATCAGAGCTTTATGGTGAGCAATCATGCCAGTATATCTGCAAACATATCTATGACAGAGAACATGAATCAGAGCTTTATGGTGAGCAATCATGCCAGTATATCTGCAAACATATCTATGACAGAGAACATATCTTAACGTTGCTTGGCTTTAAATTAAAAAAATTGAAAAGAAAGGAACTTATCCACTAAAAATAGCAGCTACAAAATTTAATTCGCGAAGAAATGGCACTTTACGCGAATGGTGGAAAGTGAGGGGAGTACCTGGAGTCCTGGACAAGGCCTACAATTATTTATTATCTTTTCTCCCCACAAGTGTCAAATCTGAGAGAGCTTTTTCCGCAGTAGGCTGTCGGCTGAGGAGCTCTCTAAGCAGAAAAATGCTTGATAATATATCTTTTTTAATGGCACATTTTCTACGAGACTTATAGGAATAGTTAGAATTTCCATTCATTTTCTTCTCTAGTGCGTTGAAAAATTAAAGTTTTAAAAATAAATCAAGTTTCTTGACAAGTTGGTCTTCTGTTGTCGAAGTTGTTCTGTTCTGTGCTTAATAATAAACCCTAAAGCAAAAAGTGGGGTGTTATTGAATGTGGGAAGCCTTTATCTGTCAGATGTGACAATGTCTCAAATGATGGACCGATTGATCATTCATTCTTACTATGTACCTACTGTGTGCATTTTTTACACTTTAATTCAAGATTAAAGTATAGGTAATAAAGAGTTGCTTAAACTTCGAAATTTCGAAACTCATGACACTAATTTCATAGGCCAATTTCGAAACTGAAAATCTAAGAAACTGCATGCCCTACTCGGAAACAAACATTTCTGTTCATCACACAAATGATTGCACCTAGCAGGATTCGAACCCGCGACCGTTTGATTTCGTACCGTACGAAATCAAACGGTCGCGGGTTCGAATCCTGCTAGGTCTCTAGCCACTAGACCAACCGGTCACACTCTTATCGTAAAAACCAGATTATGAACTCAAAATGGTGGTATAATGACATCACACATGATGATGCCGTGCCATCACGGCATCATCATCATTATCATCAACCTATATCTGCCCACTGCTGGAGGTAGGCCTCTCCTAATGGACACTGAGCTCGGTCTTCAGCTCTCCTAATCCATTCTGTTCCAGTCGCACGAACACGCCGCACGGCACGTCTCTAATAAGAAAAAATACATATAGGTACACTGTTTTTTAAATCAAACAAAAAACACATTAAAGCATAGTTATGGCCCTGGCCAACGAGAGATTTGGCTAAATTTTTTTCCTTATTAGTACAGTTTGTCCCGACCAAGGAGGTTTTCATTCTGTGTGTCCGTTTATTATCTAGGTCGGCGCGTGCTAGAGCGCGTGGGTGCACATTTGCAGAATGGATGGACATAGATTTGCCGCCGTCAGCCATATTTTTCATGTGTAATTTATG
Source organism: Alsophila aescularia (assembly GCA_946251855.1). Classification (NCBI taxonomy): domain Eukaryota; kingdom Metazoa; phylum Arthropoda; class Insecta; order Lepidoptera; family Geometridae; genus Alsophila; species Alsophila aescularia. The sequence goes on along the minus strand of OX276376.1, from coordinate 69,382,344 downwards.
TATTTATATTAATTTGTAAAAGATTTTACTTTGGTTAAATAAAACATAAGTTCGAAAACTAATCCCCGACTACGGTTACTCTTGTGATTAAGATAATCGATTGATACCTCGCTAGTCAAAATAGCCTATGACACACTCTTGTGATTAAGATAATCGATTGATACCTCGCTAGTCAAAATAGCCTATGACACACTCTTGTGATTAAGATAATCGATTGATACCTCGCTAGTCAAAATAGCCTATGACACACTCTTGTGATTAAGATAATCGATTGATACCCCGCTAGTCAAAATAGCCAATAATAATAATAAAATTTTATTTCAAGCCACAGTATTGTTAGCTTATAACTACTTAAAATTATGACGTAAATTGTAGTCAAACAAAATGAGGCTGTAACAATGCGTAAAGTGAGACCATTGAATCCGAAACTAGGAAAAACCTGTATGATCAGATTCATTAGTTCTCTAGAGCTGATATAACAGTAACAGCAACTTAGATAATTGACAAAGAAATTTGACATATCAAGTTTTTAGAAGCTTATGAAGAATATACAATGTGCAAACGGATGTGTGTGTGTGCTTGTACATAATTATGTTACATATGGGTAGGTATAACTGATAAGAAAAGTAATAGTTCCACGAGTAGTTATATTGTGCGCTAGTGTTTAGTGTTAGGTGTTTGTACATAATTATGTTACATATGGGTAGGTATAACTGATAAGAAAAGTAATAGTTCCACGAGTAGTTATATTGTGCGCTAGTGTTTAGTGTTAGGTGTGCGTCTGCTTATTTTGTAATTGTAAGTAATTTTTCAGTTGTATCGTAACACAAATTTAAAAGCATGTTTCTAGTTTTAACTTTACAATGATAATTGTTTAATTTAAATGTTTTCCGATCCATTGATTTTGTTGTACAAGCGACAGCTCATAGCTTTATACTGTCTCCCCAAACAAGCTGTTCTATGGAGTTCAATAGGACAAATCCTATCCTTCCAGCAGCGTTTTTTGGGTGTAACGGTGTCATTTGTTACATTGCTGTTTCCGTAAAACCGAACGAAGTATGTACAACTGTCGGTACAGTCAGAACTTTCATAGTTTTATATATTTCACTCGTAGGATGTCTATATGGCTTGCACAGAATGACTTTGAGTACTGCTCGCTGAGCTCTTTCAAGTTGAAGGAAATTTGTCTTATGTGCCCCACCCCAAATTATATTACAATAATTAAGTATTGATTCACAAAGTGAATAATACGCAATTTTTAGAGTGTCTAGGGTTGCGGTATGCCTAATCGATTTAAAAATATAGATAAGGCGTCGGACCCTCGCCGCAAGGGATGTGAGTTGAACACTCCAACTCAGAGTGTGGTCTATGTGTACACCCAAATACTTAACAGATTTAACTCTACTAAGAAATTTACACGAGCAATTGATGGGTGCATTTTGGCAAGTATGGACTTGAATACTGAAAGAAGTAGTAGGTTGTGTAATAGTGGTGGTTGAAAATGTAACGTACATTGTTTTATTGACATTCAAAGTAAGGAGGTTGTGGTTTAACCAGGACATAACAATAGCAAGTGCCATTTCGGCACGTTGCTTGCACTCATTCCAGTTGCTGGCGTGGATGATCAATGCTGTCATCGGCATACGTGAAAATTCGGCAGAACGGAACATTGAGCTGACAAAGCTCGTTGACATAAATAATAAATAGCGATGACCCCAAAATAGACCCTTGTGGGACTCCGTAAGTCAATTTTTCGTCATCACTGATACATTGGTCGACCTTCACGCACTGTGTGCGATCTCGGAGATAGTCTTTGAAAATTTCGAGAGCAATGCTGCGGATTCCTAATTTTTCCATTTTGGAAAGCAGAATAGGGACAGAGACAGTGTCAAAAGCTTTGGAAAGGTCTAGGAAGATACCAAGGCATTTTTCTTTGCAGTCAAGTTTTGTGCTAATTAGATCTGTCAGACCCAATATAGCATCTTCGGTCGATTTATTTTTACGGAAACCAAATTGATTTGGAGAAATGAGGTTCTGCGACTCGAGATACCGCATAAGCCTGTTGTTTAAAAGTCTTTCTAGAACATTCGATAGCGATGATAATACCGATATTTGTCTGTAGTTATTTACACTGTCTCTGTCCCCACTTTTAAAGATTGGAGAAACAACAGCTCTTTTAAGTGATTTTGGAAAGATACCACTGGCAAAAGAAAGGTTACAAACATGCGTTATTAAAGGAACCAAAATGGTGCTACAAGCTTTTAGAATTCGGGAAGGAATAAGATCCCACCCAACGGCACAATCCAATTTTAACCCAAGGATAATACGCTCAACTTCCTCCTAATCGGTTTCAATTAGAGCAAAATAATTACATTGAGAGGTGGGGTGAATAAACGTCGAAAATAGCGGTGTGGTGTTTGACGGGTTATTTTGGATACCGCTTGCCAGGGTTGGACCTACTCCAGCGAAAAAACTATTTACTAAATTCAAAGACTTTATTGATTCGCAGTCAAGTCCAAGGAGCTCTTTAGGAGAAGTTGTACTTCGTTTTGTATTAGTTACAGTTTTAATCAAATCGCAGGTAGCTTTAGGATTATTTTTTGCCTTACGAAATTCTTCACATTCATATTCTGGTTTAAGTTTACGGAGGAGAAAATTACAGAAATTTCTATAACGTGTGTAAGTAATTTTAAGTATTTCATTATTAGGATTCTTTTTTAATTTCATATGCATTTTGTCTCTGTTTTTTATACAACTCAGTAAACCTGGGGTTATCCAGGGTTTCATTATTCGCTTTTTGCAAGGAACTTTAGAGACAGTAGTATAATTTTGAATTATTTTATTTAACATTGAAATCAAAAGATCTGCAGCTGCATTGGCGTCAGTTAAGCCAAAAATTACACTGAAATCCGTGCTTCCTATTTCTAATACGACAGATGCATAATTAACTTTCCTAGAGCATGTTTTGGGATTTAAATTATGAGTCTTCTGCTCAATAGCTGTAAGAACAGGACAAAGGTCAGTTATGAAAGTATTTATTACCAAAGTTACTGCGGAACGATTTGTCTTTAACATCACATGATCCAGACAGTTTTGATCTCGAGTGGGGAAATAATGAGCAGGAAGAAGTCCGTGAAAAGATAAAAAGTTGAGATAATCGTTACTTAAAGAGTTGCAAGAATTAATACTAATATTTAGATCCCCAATAACAACGATATTTCTGTAATTTTTCAAGCTAAGGAGCACATCATTCAAACTACTAATAAAGTTGTCTATGTTGTTATAAGATGGAGAGCGGTATAAAGCCACTATAGCGGTGTTAGTCCCTACAGTACATACTAAACAATTTGCATCTTTAAATTGTGGCTCTTTTATCAAAAACTGTAATCCATCTCTAGCATATATAATGACGCCATCATTTTGAGTCATCGTATTTTTGGTTTCATGGGAGGAATAACCATTTAAAGAAGGAGTATAAGGATTTTTGCTTAACCAGCATTCACTCAGAATAATGAAATCAGCAGTAAGTTTTATGGACACGAGTAAAGCTCTTAATTCCTCAAATTTTTTGCCAATACTCCCTAATATTTAAATGCAGGATTTTTGTTGATTTTTTAAACTTATTAACTATTGATTGTCATTTTTCAGTATCACAAACTTGCGATTCTGAGACACTGAAAGTGTCTAAATCTGAGATTAAATTAATATTTAAGTTGGTAGCCATCATTAAAGTAATACTCAGAAAAGACGGTTGGGGTGTCCGAAAACAAATGCCAAAGTTTACTAATAATTAAAACTAACAGTAGAGTATGGAAAACATTATGAAGTGATGTATGCACTAGAAAAACGATTTTTGGAATAATGCATATGGTTAATAAGCAAGTGTTGTGAATGTTTGGGTGTGTGAAATTATGTATATACGAAGAAAATGAGGTGTGAATATATTAATAAAAAGTGCGCTGAAAAAGTCCGCTGCATTTTTACGGTACCGTTTAAACTTGGATACATTTTTACACATATATTAAACAACATTAACACAGAAAATTCAAAGAAAAAAGAGGACCAGCTTACAACAAGTAAAAGTACAAAAAACTGAACTAAAAAGATCAATTTCAATTAACAGTACACACAAAATTAGCAGAAAATGACCAAGTCATGTAGTTATTGAGTGAAAAAGGTCGCTTAAGCATCTCTGCGTTTTAATATGTAGTGGTTTAGTCCCGTTATCCTGGCGAAGAAATATTCTCCCATTCGATGTCCAGCAGAACTTATAATTGTTCTTTTTGGCGAGCTCACGTGCCTGGTAGAACAACTGTCTCGAGTACTGCGGCAGATGCTCCGAGATGAAAATCGGCGCGCGCTTGCAGGCTAAGCTAATGTGTGTCGTGCTGAGTTTGTGTTCGACGTTCTTATTTTTATTAAAGTTTCTTGCGGCTGCAAGTACTTCATTTTTAATATGAACTTTACTAAACTCGGCAACAATAGGCCTGTCCGTGCCGGCCTTACCAGGTAGGTGATAGACATCCCGAAGATCCTGAGGGCTTACAGAGAAACCTGTCGCTTCCGCTGTCTTTACCGAGGTCAGGTCCAGAAGACTCTCTTGGTCGTTCTTAGGGACATTCCTGAATTCAATAGAGGCAGTTCGTGAGGTATTTTCGAGGCAATGAAGTTTATTTTCTAGACACATTATATATTCCCGCTGGTCTTTGATGGTTTTTTGAAATACCTGGAACTGTACAGTCATCTCGTCAAACCTAGCCGACATGTAATCCATTGACTTTTTTATGTCTGAAGATGGTGAACTCTGACGTTCACGTACTTCCGCCAGGAATTTTTTGTAGCCTTTATCTTGTTCGGCTTTCAAAGAAGTGAACATTTCCTTCATTTCATCCTTAAAAAGTTGGAAATCATTTTTAGGGGATGTTTCTATGCGTTGACGCCGCTTTCGACGCGCTTTATGCGGATCTAGCTGTTCCTTTTCCTGGGGGGCTGAATCCGGTTCAGATGAAACATCTGGCACGTCCGAATCAACAGCGATCTTCGGGGGCGAGTGTGCTACACGAGGCATTTTCCTAAGTGTGCGTTTGCGCAAACACAAGCCAGTTACGCAAAACGGCGAGGCACGTCAAAGCTACGGAGACCGATTTGTTAGTCAGTCAGGCGCTTAGCCACATATACTCTAATCTATGCGCGTAGCGGAATAGTAGGCACAAAGGCAGACAGGCGGCAGCGAGCCGAGTGCGGGCACAGTGCGCGGCTGCGGTGCACGCGGCAGTGTGCGTAGCGAAAGCGCGTAGGTGCCTACACACACAGCGCTACCGGCAGAAATCACTCGCTGTGCTACGCGTGGTCACAAATTTTGCGAGATCGGTTCCTGGTTGCGGTGGCGCAGTGGCACGACGCGACGGCTGGATGTTCGTCACGGCCACACTTCGGAACCCGAGGTGCACGGTTCAAATACAGCCGACTGGTAAATGCCGAACGTGATATTTTTCACTGTTGTAGTAGTGACGTAGCATGTAAGTATTGTTGTCCCTTACCAGTCTCCGCCCAGAAGGAGGAGTTAATCCATCCAAAGTCCTCAGGAGAGACAAGGAATTGGAAATTCTCACCATCAACCAATCACAGCGCACAAATATAAATACTCAACAATGACTTAGAGCAGATTGAACACACGTCCTTTCGCTGGGACAGCTCACGGAGAAAATGACACACTCACACCTATGACACACTCTTGTGATTAAGATAATCGATTGATACCTCGCTAGTCAAAATAGCCTATGACACACTCTTGTGATTAAGATAATCGATTGTTACCTCGCTAGTCAAAATAGCCTATGACACACTCTGGTGATTAAGATAATCGATTGTTACCTCGCTAGTCAAAATAGCCTATGACACACTCTTGTGATTAAGATAATCGATTGTTACCTCGCTAGTCAAAATAGCCTATGACACACTCTTGTGATTAAGATAATCGATTGTTACCTCGCTAGTCAAAATAGCCTATGACACACTCTTGTGATTAAGATAATCGATTGTTACCTCGCTAGTCAAAATAGCCTATGACACACTCTTGTGATTAAGATAATCGATTGATACCTCGCTAGTCAAAATCAGACCAATTTTTTAGTTTGAACACAACCCCATGCCTTTGGCTTGCCGTAGTCGGGTAAAAAATAGCCTATGACACACTCTTGTGATTAAGATAATCGATTGATACCCCGCTAGTCAAAATCAGACCAAGTTTTTAGTTTGAACACAACCCCATGCCTTTGGCTTGCCGTAGTCGGGTAAAAAATAGCCTATGACACACTCTTGTGATTAAGATAATCGATTGATACCCCGCTAGTCAAAATCAGACCAAGTTTTTAGTTTGAACACAACCCCATGCCTTTGGCTTGCCGTAGTCGGGTAAAAAATAGCCTATGACACACTCTTGTGATTAAGATAATCGATTGATACCCCGCTAGTCAAAATCAGACCAAGTTTTTAGTTTGAACACAACCCCATGCCTTTGGCTTGCCGTAGTCGGGTAAAAAATAGCCTATGACACACTCTTGTGATTAAGATAATCGATTGATACCCCGCTAGTCAAAATCAGACCAAGTTTTTAGTTTGAACACATAACCATGCCTTTGGCTTGCCGTAGTCGGGTAAAAAATAGCCTATGACACTATAGATGAAGACGAATCGTTTGACATCTCGCTTGTCAAAATCAGACCAATAGAGACGACTCTGTGGTGGAACGTCTACATATATATACATCATCATCATGTCAGCCTTTAGAATTCATTTCAGGAATCATCATCCCTTGCACAAGAAGCATACCCTGGGTGTCGCGAGGCTCTACGGCAGTCTTTCGTCCGACTGGGTGCATGCAGACTCGAGGAAACTAATCACTCGACGAGCTAGCATCGCTTTCTGACAGCACAATAAAACAGTCATCATCATCATCATCATGTCAGCCTTTAGAAGTCCACTGCTGAACATAGGCCTCCCCCAAAGAGCGCTATGACGAGCGATCTTGTGCCCTCTCCATCCACCGACTTCCTGCGATGGCTACAATTTTCGTCGGTCCATCGTGGAGAGCTTGCTTGTTCGTGGTCGCCATTCGAGAATCTTTGTTCCCCAGCGGTTGTCGGTTCTGCGAACTATATGGCCTGCCCATTGCCACTTCAACTTGCAAACTTTGAGAGCTATGTCAGTAACCTTCGTTTTTCTACGGATTTCCTCATTTCGGATTCTATCACGTAGTGAAACACCGAGCATAGCTCTCTCCATTGCAACTCAGAGCTTGTGTATGAGACCAATAGTTAGCGACCACGTCTCAGTACCGTATGTCATCACTGGCAACACGCACTGATTATAGACTTTCGTCTTGAGGCTCTGCAGTATCTGCGACGAGAAGATATGGCGTAATTTCCCGAACGCTGCCCATCCGAGTTGGATTCGTCGGTTGACCTCTTTACCGAAGTTGGATCGACCCAGTTGGATCGTCTGACCTAAGTAGAAATAGTGATCAACAGCTTCGATAATATCGTTCCCAACATAAACCGGCATGGGTATAGTAGGCGCAGCGAAAGTGTGTCTCGGAAGTTGTCTGCTAGTCGCTGCGCAAACTGCTATTTTTCAGGCGCAATCCCAATGTTGAAGGTGAAGACAGCATTGTATAACTGCCTCGCTCACTCGCTTAAGATTTCCCATATTCTATCTCACTTTTACTTTATGCTATTTTGTCCCACAGCAGTACCTGCGCAATCTTCACAGAGCCTAGCTTCACAAAAATATACATTGGTTGCGACTACTGTACGACATGGGCATTTGATTTGATGTTCGTCTTGCCCATGTTCATTTTAAGGCCCACCTGTTGGGAAACAATATTGAGGTCACTGATCATTGTGCTTTAGGTCTTCCAGGGTTTCTGCCATGATGACTATATCATCAGCAAATCGAAGGTGAGTGATGTATTCAACATTGATGTTAACACCATATCCGTTCCAGTTCAGAAGCTTGAATATATCTTCCTGTGCAGAGATGAACTGTTTCGGAGAAATAACGTCTACCTGTATCACCCCTTTTTGCAACTGGATAGAATTGGCGCTCTGATCGTGAAGACGGACTGTCATGGTGCCTTGCTGTACAAACACTTTAACACTTCGATGTACCGGTAACCTAATCCACAAACGCTAGAGATAGTGGCCTATTATACTCTTCGGTCTTCTGTATAATCTGCCGGAGCGTATGGATGTGGTCTACGGTGCTAAAGCCTTTCCGGAATCCAGCTTGTTCGGGAGGCTGAAAGTCGTCAAACCTATGAGCGAGCTCTTGCATCGCTAGTCGCTAGGAGGACTACGCGATGAGGTGTATAATTGTCCATAGAACTTCTCGAGCTCACTCAAAATCTCTGGCTTCGACGAAACGATACTGCCACTGTAGGTTTTCAGCTTCGTCAACAGGCTTTGCCCAATAGACAGACCTCTTGCGAACACTATAGTTAGTATATTTTAGATTGATTGCTGTTCAACTTCGTTAAGGTGGAACTTTAGATCATGAACTTGGGTGATCAAGGTTTTATTTTCCGTTACCAGACTATCAATGATTTCAGTCTAGCTTTCATAGAGTTCCTTCATTTGATCGTACTTGGCTGTCATGTAACTCAGACTTTCAGCAAGTTCATCGATCTTGCTGAGAGTACCAGCGTTTTCCAAAGTAACGTCACGCTTGATGTCACTTCAAACTTTGACATAGAGTCGTCAAGTTTTTTATCTATATACTTCTTTAAGTCAGCCACAATGTCAGTCGATGGTGAATTAACGTTTAGCGACTGGGTGTTTGTATGAGATGAAGGGGTACTTAAGCTGTCACCCTGCTTTACAGAAGACTTACACTCTATGGAGTTAACATATATGGCGAATACATCTCTCACCTTCGATTTGCTGATGACATAGTCATCATGGCAGAAACCCTGGAAGACCTAAGCACAATGCTCAGTGACCTCAATATTGTTTCCCAACAGGTGTATCTTAAATGAACATGGGCAAGACGAACATCATGACAAATACCCATCTCGTACCCATGCTGGTTTATTTTGGGAACGATATTATGAAAGCTGTTGATCACTATGTTTACTTAGGTCAGACAATCCAACTGGGTAGATCCAACTTCGACAAAGAGGTCAACCGACGAATCCAACTCGGATGGGCAGCGTTCGGGAAATTACGCCATATCTTCTCGTCGCAGATACCGCAGAGCCTCAAGACGAAAGTGTATAATCAGTGCGTGTTGCCAGTGATGACATACGGCACTGAGACGTGGTCACTAACTGTTGGTCTCATACACAAGCTCAGAGTTGCGCAGCGTGTAATGGGGAGAGCTATGCTCGGTGTTTCACTACGTGATAGAATCAGAAATGAGGAAATCCGTAGAAGAACGAAGGTTACCGACATAGCTCTCAGAGTTTGCAAGTTGAAGTGGCAATAGGCAGAACCGACAACCGCTGGGGAATATAGGTAGGGAGACCCCCCACACGATGGACCGACGACATTGTAGCCATCGCAGGAAGTCGGTGGATGGAGGTAGCACAAGATACATAGTTAAATACATGGTTCATGGGAATACATGGTTCTTTATTAAGATGGTGTGAATCGTATTTGTTAAATAGATCTCAACTGGTCATGATTCGCGGATACACATCACAAACAAAATTGATACCTACAGGTGTACCACAGGGCTCACACATGGGTCCTTTATTTTTCTTAATTTTTATTAATGATTTGACTGGCAAAATAAATTGTCCTTTTAAAATGTATTCTGATCACTTAAAATTATACATGCATATAAAAACTAAAGAGGAAACAAACAAATTTCAAAACGAAATTGATGTAGTTTTTTCATGGTGTTACCAAAATAATATGCTTTTAAATATTGAAAAGTGCTTGTACGTAAAATTTTCTAGGAAAAGAAACCCTATTACTTCCACTTACCATTTGAATAACACTCCCTTAAAGGAAGTTTCAAATATTAAAGATTTGGGAGTTACTGTTGACAGTTCTTTAAACTTTCGAACACACATTGATAATGTAGTTAAAAAAGTGTCATAACTATAGGGTTTCATCTCTAGACAAATTAAGTTATTCAAAGATCCGAAAGTAGTAATACCTTTATATAACAGTTTGGTGAGAAGTACTTTGGAATATAACAGTTCAGTGTGGTCACCTGGGTATACCGTGCATAGTAACAGTTCAGTGTGGTCACCTGGGTATACCGTGCATAGTAACAGTTCAGTGTGGTCACCTGGGTATACCGTGCATAGTAACAGACTGGAGCTCTTCCAGAAAAGATTTTTGTATCAGCTGATGTACGCAATTAATAAATGTAACACCTTAAAATCATATGAGTCTAGATTGGAATATTACAACCTTACAGCTCTAAATGTACGACGGAATGTATCCAACATATTTTTGTATTAATTAATTCACGGCTTAGTTTTGTGCCCAGATTTTCTTGCGAGTATTGACTTTGAGATTCCACGATCCAGTAGTCGATTAAGTAACCGAAAGACTTTTAAGTTGCCACTTTACAACAACATTAGTTGCTATACTTACTGTATGTATTAATGCACTTGCCTTTAGGTAATTGCTTAAAAAAAACAATTAAAAAAAAAAATCGCTCGTCATGGAGCTCTTTGGGGGAGGACTATGTTCAGCAGTGGACTTTTAAAGGCTGACAAGATGATGATGATGATGATGATGATATATCTACCCGTGCGAAGCCGGGGCCGGTCGCTAGTTTTGTATAATTTATCGGAAAGATTTTGTGGCTTTGTTACTTTGCTTTTGTTTTGTTGTTATTATTTTGTTACTTAGCATTATTACGTGTGCACTTTCGTGTATTACGTGTGCACTTTCGTGTATTACGTGTGCACTTTAGTGTATTACGTGTGCACTTTCGTGTCTTACGTGTGCACTTTCGTGTATTAGTGTGCACTTTCGTGTATTACGTGTGCACTTTCGTGTATTACGTGTGCACTTTCGTGTAATTTTGTATTGTTTTATAAGTGAAAACTGTACGGCGTCTCTCGGCAGTAGTTATAGTTTTCAAACAATGTTACCCATTTGCAGCAGTAAGTTTTCCATTTATATAAATAAATAAATTTAACATCTTGTATTCAAGTTATCGAGATGTAGGAAGCAGGAGCCGGCGCTAACCTGTCGATGACGTCGTGCATGTCGCGCAGCATGTCGACGAGGTCGCGCGTCGGCAGCGGCGGCGGCGCCGCACGCACCGCCGCACGCAGGTCTGCGCCGTACAGCGGCAGCCGCCAGCAGCGCCGCTCGTTCACCGCCGCCAGCCGCCGCAGGCACGCGCGCCGCCGCGCCTCCAACCGCGCCACCGCACCGCACGGTGCTGCGCCGCCCGCCGCCACCGGGCCACCACCGCGCGCCGTGCTCCGCGGCGGCGGCGCGGGCGCGGGCGCGGCGCCGGCCGGCGGAGGCGCGCGCGGCACCAGCCGCAGGTGCAGGCGCAGCGAGGCGGGTGGGGGCCGCGGTGGCGCGCGGCGCGGCTCTACCAGCTCCTCCACGAGACGGCGCGGCGGCGCCAGGTGGCGCGCACGGTGCGCCGCGAACGCACCCGCGGCGCGCGCCTCGAGCGCGGCGAGATCCCCGCCGAGGCGCGCCGCGATCTCGGCGCGCTCTGCCACGCCCACGTCGAGCGCGAGCGCGGGCGCGCATATGCGCAGCGCCGACAGTCGCAGCGGCGAGGACACCGGCCGCGGTTCGAACAGGTCCGGGTGGTTGCACACCTTGCGCAGCTGCATCAGCACGTTGATGACGCTCAGTAGGTTGCCAGACGCTAGGCTCTCCTTAGTCCTGCGGGGCGGAAGCACAGAATAAATAACAATACTACGTACGGAAGACGCTCCCTTAGAATTTTTTTTTCAAAGGTATTCTTGGCAATCCCATATAAATTGTATAAAAATTGGTTCAGTAGTTTTCCGAGAATAAATAGTTTTTTTTAGTAAATCCATTTGATTTTGTGTTTATATTGCCTCAAATCTCTAAGATTTCTAAACCGATTTGGATGGTTGTTGTTTCATTCAAAAGGATAAACTTTCAGTGTAGTCTCATATAAACTTCATCAATATTGGTTCAGTAGTTTTGTTATTAGGTGTTAATCCAGTTGAAGTCAATTTTTCGTACCTTGGTATTTCGTACAGTACTAGTTAAGATTCCAGTCAAACGAGGAAGTGCGCGCCTAAACAATAGCGCGGTACTCACTTAGCGCGCGTCATGAAGTCGTCGTAGAGGAAGCGCTGCCGCTTGGAGAGGCGGCACATGAGCACGTGCTCGTACTTGCGCGGCATCTGGCGCTCCACGTCCGCCTTGAGGCGGCGCAGCAGGAAGGGGCGCAGCACGGCGTGCAGGCGGCGCACGAGCGCCTCGTTGTAGCGCTGCGAGCCGTCCGCGATGTCCGTCACCTCGCCAAACCACTCGCGGAACTCCGAGTGCGACGCGAACACGTCCGGCATCAGGAAGTGCATCAGCGACCACAGCTCCAGCAGACTGTTCTGCAGCGGCGTGCCCGTCAGCAGCAGGCGCCTGCAACAGGGAGGGGGGGGGGAAAGGGGAGTCAGTGCCGACGCCGAGCGCCCACACGCGCGCTCTCTGCGGCGGCACTCACCTCTCCGTCTGGAAGTTGAGCAGCAGCTGCCAGCGCTGCGACTTGAAGTTCTTGATGTTCTGCGCCTCGTCAAGCACGAGATACTTCCAGCGCTTCCTGCGGAAGCTCTGGTGGTCCTGCACCACCAGCTTGTACGAGGTGATGCACACGTGGAACGAGTTAGCCTTCGTCCAGCCGACGCGCTTCAGCTTGCGCTCCTTGATGGTGCCGTAGTAGGTGAGGATCTTGAACGCGGGGCACCACTTCTTGAACTCCATCTCCCAGTTGAGCACCACGGAGGTGGGCGCCACCACGAGGTGCGGGCCCCAGTCGGCGCGCTCCAGCGCCAGGTGCGCCAGCAGCGCGATCGTCTGCACAGTCTTGCCGAGCCCCATCTCGTCCGCCAGGATGCCGTTGAGGCCGCGCGCGTACATGGTGGCCAGCCAGTGCAGCCCCACGTGCTGGTACTCGCGAAGCGCGTGCCGCAGCAGCGCCGGCACCGGCGTGCCCACCGCCGTCTCCGACAGCGTGGTGCCGGTGGGCTGCAGCGCCGCCGCCAGCGTGGCCGCGTGCTCCACGCGCCGCTCGCCGCTCGGCACGTCACCCGGCGGCGCGGGCGCGTGCACCAGCGCCTCGAGCGGCTCCGACGCGCTCGAGCCCGTGGTCGAGGAGCGCACGGAGGAGCTATCCGAGTCCGCATCCGAGTCCAAGTCCGAGTCCGAGTCGGCGCCGGCGGCGGTCGCGTACCGGCGGCGCAGCTCGTCCAGCGAGAGGTCGGCGTCGGCGCGCAGCGCGGCAAGCTCGACGGCGGGGTCGCGGGCGCGCTCGGCGCGCTCCTGCTCCGCGATAGTGCGCTCGTCGTCGGCGGAGTCATCGCCGGGCGCGTACTCGTCGCCGTACCCGGGCGGCAGCAGCTCGCCGAGCTGCGTGCGCGAGTCGCGGCGCAGCGCGTCCAGCTCGGCGCGGTGGTCGGCGGCGCCGAGCCCGGCCTCGCGCTCGGCGGCGGCGATGGTCTCCTCGTCGTCGTCGGAGGCGCCGCGCGGTGTGAACTCGTCGTCGGAGGGCGGCGTGTCGGGCGCAGCGGGGCGCGCCAGCCCGGCGGCGAGCGCGCGCGAGTAGCGCTCCGTCTTGTCCACGATGTAGGACAGTTGCTCGTCCAGCGCCTCCTTGCGCGCTCGCTCCACGCGCCGCACGCGCTTCCACTCCACCAACTGGAATTGAACACACTCATTCAATATCTATTTAACGATGAGAGTTACGTGAGCTGTTAAGTCTATCTATAAATTAAACTTATTGTTTTTATATCGGAAGTTCACAAAACGGCTTATGGTAATACTAGCTGATGCCCGCGGCTTCGCACGCGTGGTCATTTCTCTAGGTTAAAAGTACTCTGTGCTATTCCAGGACCTAAAATACCAATATACCAACATTTAATCAAAATTTCTTCAGTCGGCAAAAATGTTTTCATGCCATCTATTCGAAAAACACTGGCTGATTCCTCGAAAAGTGGGAGCAAAGTAGGTAATTTCTGTTCAAGACTTTCTGAGAAGGCTGTAATGAATTTCCGTGGCTTGTCATCTCTTTCCGCCTTAGCTCGGCCATATTCAAGTTATAAGCCATCACATTTTATTTTTAATGTTCAAAATGTAAACACTCCAGTTGGGATTTGAACTCCGGTACTAAAGATCCAAAGTCAATCAATGTCAGAAGCTATCCAGACATATATTATTAGGGCGAAAAGTTAGTATATACCAATCACGAAATAAATGAAGGGATTCACAGATGACCTATGAGAGCGAGCGGTGCAAATTCGGTCAAGTAGCGCGGGCGCGGTGAGAATCGTAGCTTTCAAACGAATGGAACAATTTAGATGCGGTTTTTTGTTTGAAAGCTAAACCTTCAACAAGATCTGCAAACACTTATTCTTAAATGGAGGACACATAAATACGTTTTCTCAGCTGATATAGAAAAAATGTTTCGTCAAATTCTGATCAGAAACTCCGATCAGCATTTACAAATGGTGGTATGACGAGAATCACCACGTGACCTCCTGCAAGAATACCAACTAACCACGGTTACATATGATTAAAATATCACGACATCTTGGAAACACAGAGAAAGAATGTCACCTGCATGCATTTTGTGACGCAAGCCAATATTGTTTTTCGAGTGTTTTGTATTTAGTGACAAATAATATAGGAGCATTCACATCAACGCTTATAGCTGCGAAAACAAGATTGGCTCCCACTGGCAAAAAAGGTGTCTCTACCCCGACTAGAGCTTTGTGGAGCTCTCTTACTATCACAACTTCTAAAGAAGGTTTTAGAATCGATCCACGGAATAGATATCAAGATACACGCTTGGACAGACTCAATGATTGTCTTGGGATGGCTCAATGGAGACTTATCTCGTTGGAAGCAATTTGATGCGAACAGAGTGCGGCAGATAAATGACGTCATTCCTCCCCCGTGTTGGAGTCACGTTAAATCAGAGGAGAATCCCGCTGACTGCGCAACACGCGGACTGACGAAAAAACAACTAACAGAACATACATTGTGGTGGGAAGGGCCTAAATGGTTGCCTTCATTTAAATCAAATGACAAGGACCTAATTTATCCAAGTCCAAACATTGAAGTGAAAAAAGCATGTGTACACGCCACGTAACAGCAAAACAATTTGTCATTTATAAATGACTTACTTATTCAACACAGCTCACTCACTCGAGCTACAAAACTGGCTGGGTGTTACGTTTCATCGCCTGTGTACGTGACAAGCAAGATGCATCGCGCAGTAAAACTCTGACGTCATCGGAACTAAATGACTCTTACAGCATAATTATCAAAGAATCTCAACTACAGGACTTCAAGGATGACCTAGATAATATCAAGCAACGTGGACATGTCAGTTCAAAGAGCAAGATCGCGCCTTTGAACCCATTTATCGACGAAAAGGGTTTGTTGAGTGTCAGTGGGAGATTGCGAAACGCAAATATATCAGACTCCGCAAAATATCTTATCATTTTATCAGCCCACGGCAGGCTCACAGACCTCGTCATACATCAGGCGCATAAGACGACATTTCACGGTGGAGCTCGGCTGACACTATCATATATCAGAAACAAATTCAGGAGTATAAGTGAAATGCGCACAGTGAAGCGACAACAGTGTGTTCGCTGTCGAAGATTCAGTAGCGAAAATTCGCAAAATATCATGGGGGATCTCCCGCAGCCAAGGGTTACCCCATCCCGTCCTTTCTCACATACAGGAGTTGATTTCACTGGATTTGTGGAGTTGAAAATCAACAAAGGACGAGGAGTGAAGACTTGCAAGGGATATATTGCAGTGTTTGTATGCCTATCTACAAAGGCAGTTCACTTAGAATTAGTGTCAGACTTGAGTACTCCGACATTTTTGGCCGCATTTAGACGTTTTTGTGCGCGAGGGTCAGTCCCTCTAGCTATGTACAGTGACAATGGTAAACTCCATCTCCCAGTTGAGCAGAAAGAAATTGTACAGAATATCAACACTAAATTCTTCAATGACATACAAGAGTTTAACATTGAATGGCATTTTAATGCCCCGGCATGGCCCAGTGCAGGCGGTTTATGGGAGGCAGCGGTCAAGAGTATGAAAAATCATTTGAAGAAAGTTCTGGGTGATCAAAAACTCACATATGAAGAATTTTCTACTCTACTCTATCAAATTGAGGCCTGCATGAATTATAGGCCCCTATGTAGATTATATTTGAAGACAGCAATGACAGCTTCCTTAGTCCAGGTCATTTTTTTAGTAGGTGGACCACTAATATCTCGTCCACAGACCAGTCCAGAGTCTAGCACTTTATCAAAACGTTGGCAACTGGTCACCTCTTCCAAAAGCAGCAAGCAACAACTTCAGACCAGGTCAAAGAAGAGAACTCAAAGAAAGAACCTTGGGATGGACGACGTCGTCATTAAGGAGGATAACTTGCCACAGGGGAAATGGGCGCTAGGCCGAGTCCAAGACAACTTTCCGGAGACAAGATAGAGTAGTACGCGTGGTGTCCTTAAAGACACGCAACAATATAATAAAACGGCCAGTCAGTAAACTGATCCTTTTACCTATCCGAGAAAATGATCAGAGCATAGACAAGCAGGGGCCAGATCAGCCTGATGATCAAGCATCATCGTCAACACATCAAAACCAAAGATCAACAGATCAACAAACATCTCGCACAGCTATGCAATTAAGACCAAGGCCGAGAGCTTTGAACTTGAGAAACTTCTTTATGGCAATTATGCTGATGTTTGCTGTAATCTCACCAAGCTTCCAGCAAAATTACGATCATGCACTTTACGATAAAACGACATTGGACAACACACAGGCATTATTTTTCGACAAGGTAGCAGATCTTTACTACATTAAAGATAATTGGAAACTTGTTGTGTATTATAATCTAACAACATATTGGCAAGGCATGACAACCATCAAGAACTATATTGATCGTTTGCAAAAAATATCCGGAAATCAAGTTCCGCTTTTAAGAAGTATCACGCTGCAGTTAAAGCAAGAGTTGAATGAAATTGAGCATTACCTATAAATACCCTATTAAGGCGACAGACAAGAAGACAAAAGAGAGGATTGATCAACGGGATAGGCTACGTAGTAAACTCATTATGTGGAGTATTAGATGACACATTTGCAGAGCAGTATATGGAAGACTTAAAAAAGATCACTTAAAAGCATTACTAAAAATCAAACATCGATAATCGAATCATAGTACAAAATTTTACGAGGAAACGAAGATACTCGTATTATGACAAAACAATTTCAAGTTATCAATGAACGACTAAGGAATGTATCCCTGAAAATTAATCGCGTTCAACTGAAACTGATAATGAAAATGCATTATATATCACATCATCAGCATTAGAAGCAAGTATCATCCTATCAAATTTAAGACACATGCAACAGACTCTAATGGACACTATCACAGACATTTATCACGGACACATCGACACGCATTTATTACTTCCGGAGCAGCTGGAACTTCAGATGAACATAATTTCGGGCCAACTATATGGGAACCTAATGCTACCCATTGACACCGATACCACGGACATATACAAATTACTTAAAGTATCAGCGAGAGTACCTCATCATCGAGATCAAGATTCCACTTCTAAGCAATGATGTATTTGAACTTGATAATATTATCTCCATACCACAACAGAAGTTCAACAAGACCTATCATACACCAGTTGTACCTTATATTGCCTATAATTTGAAAAAAGTCGTCGCGTCTTTAATGTCTGAAAACGACCTAATGACGTGCACTTATGTGTCTAACACTAAAATATTATGTCAATTAGATATGCCATTTTACAATCTAAAAATAAAACAATCATTGTGTGACATTCAATTAATAAACGCCGCCGCTGATAAGGCCTGTTCTACAACAATAGCAACCTGTCGAGAACAGTGGATCAAGTTACATAGCAATAACCAGTGGCTGTACTCGTGCTGCGCGGAATGCCACGTCCGCATTAATTGCCCAGCTGGGACGTCGCTAGAAGATTTAAATGACACTTTTTTATTTTTTTATTTATTCGGTTCACAAACTGGACGTTACAGCATATTCTTACATACAAGAACGAGAACAAGAAAAATACACATGGTAGGCTGAACGGCCTTCTAGAAGTGAACACAGCGTGCAAACTAATAATCGACAAGCAATATCTATGTAAAGTTAATTACTTAATGATGTTATATTAATTAATATTAAAATTAGCAATTTTGAATGAAAAAGTAATGTTTAATAGTAATAACAGATGCATCGAAAATGTCAAGATCCTGACAAATACTGTTGTAACTTGAACACAAGCGATACAAAGGCGAATGATGCCTATAGTTGGTACGACACAAGGGCAGATTAAAAGTTTTAAAATTACAAAGGCGACTTCCAATGCGAGGTATTGTAAACTGAAACTTTTCCAGAAGGTCTGAGCTATCTATTTTGCCACTAATGATTTTGTAGAGGAACACAATATCGGCGGTCTTACGCCTAAGGTCGAGTGGAATAATTTTATAATGTTCCAGTCTCGAATCATATGTGTTTAAACTACGGCAGCGATTGTTGACATAAGTAAGATGGTATAAAAAAAATCTTTGAAGTCTCTCTAACCTATTAATATGAACTTCGTAAGAAGGGCTCCAAATCGGGCTACAGTATTCTAGTAAGCTACGTACGTAACAGTTAAACAGGATAATAGGTAAATCTGGATCTTTGAAAGTCTTAGTCTGTCTTGTAACGAAACCCGCCAATCTTGCGCCCTTCTCAACTATATGGTCAATATGTTCGCAAAAGTCTAACTTTTGATCCACAATAACTCCCAGGTCACGCATGCTTGATACTTCGCTTACTGGTATACTGGCAATAGAATATATTGCATTGCTTAAAACTCTTTTTCGCGTAAATTTAATGTGAAAACATTTCGCTGTGTTAAGAATCATCTTGTTTTTAAAGCACCAGAGACTTATAATATTCAGATCATTTTGCAATGAAGTTATATCATCGACTGAGTGTATTACTCTGTAGACCTTCAAATCGTCTGCGAACATTTTGAAACTGGAAGTTATTTTAGAACACAGGTCATTTATAAAAATCAAAAAGAACAGAGGCCCAAGATACGAACCCTGAGGTACGCCTGAGGGCATCGTTTTTGCAGGAGACTTAAAACCGCGAACAATTACCAACTGAGATCGATTCCGTAGGTATGATTCGCACCACCTCAATAGAGAGCCGCATATTCCAGCGTGACCGAGCTTGCGAGTAAGGATACTGTGATCAACCACGTCGAATGCCTTGGAGAAGTCTGTGTAAATTGCGTGAACTTCCTTTTTGTTTTCAAATGTTTCAGTTATGTCATTGACATATCCAGCGAGGTTCGACGCTGTTGATTTCCCTGGTAGAAAACCATGTTGATGAGAGTCGATCAATGGCTTAAAGTGGCAATATAACCTTTTTTGGACAATAGATTCAAATATCTTCCCCATTAAAGACAAAATAGAAATGGGCCTATAATTAGATTTGTTACTCTGGTCGCCTTTTTTATAGATAGGGGTAATATGGGCAGTTTTCCACTTTGTGGGAAACATACCGAATGCAAGGGATTTGTTAAAGATGAAATGTAGTGGCACGGTCAATTGGGAGGCACAAGCCCTAAGAAAAATGGGAGGTATAGTATCTGGTCCAGAGCCTTTATTTATATCTATTAGCTTTAGGGACGATAAAATATCGCTCTTGGATATATTACACGAGCTTAGAGATCTAAGACAGCTGTTTAGATTATCAAATAATGGGAGTGGTGTAGTATTACTATTAATGTAGATGGAGTGAAAGTATTCTGAGAATAAATTGCTGATCTGCTGCCCGCCTTGTACATTTTGGTTCTCAAAAAACATTTCATCCGGGATTTCATTACTATTAGATCTAAATGACGTTATACATTTCCAGAAATACTTGGGGTTATTTTTAATATGCTCCTTAGCGTTAGACTTGAATTTGGATAAACAGTCAATCATCATTTTATCACAGCGGTTGCGTAACATTTTGTAAGTTAGGTGATCCATGGGATTACCGTATTTTTTAAATCGTCTGTGAATTTTAGCTTTTTCTCTAAGCGCACGCAACAAACTACGATTGAACCAGCATGCATAACTATTATCTCGTCTAATGGTTGACGGTGTATTATTGAGGATTATGGGGGTAATTAGATCATAGAATGCGTCAACGGTTTCATCTACTGTGTAATCTGCCTTTAAGTGGTCACCCCAGATAATTTTGTCTATATCTTCTGTTATATTAGCATAATTCGCCCTTGAGAAATCTAAAAAAGAGGACCTATTGTATTTTACTGGTTTGCGAGAGTGAAATTTCATTGATATATCCAATGGTGGATGGTAAGTATCTATGTCTACCAAAGGATCATTACATAAGTATACCGAGAAAATATTAGCAACGTTAGTAATTATTAAGTCAAGCGTACGTCCATTTGCATTGGAAACTGGGTTAATTTGATGAAGATTATTAAAAGAAAGAAAATCAACAAACACTTGATCAGAAAGCGAGTTTGTACAACAAGGAAGAATTAAGTTCTAGTTTATGTCCAACTGCCAAACCAAACCAGGCAAATTAAAATCTCCCGCAAGTAGCAACAATGAATTTTGAGGAAGCTTATGCTGAATCACAAGCGTTATACTAGTAGAAATGCGATCAAGTCTATCATAGGAAACAGGAGGAGGGTTGTACAATGCACAAATGCACAGATGTTTCATTGAAGTTTTTTGTCTTATTTTTATGACAACCCAGAGATCTTCGTCAATTGACTCCCACTTCAGTTTACGATTAGGTTCATGTTTCTTTAAAACAGCAATTAGAACTCCTCCGCCATCATTTTTTACCGCTGCAGGTAGAAGCACGGTCACGTCTGAAAATTGCATACCTATTATCAAGGATTTCGTGATCGTAAACTGAGTCATTAAGCCATGTCTCGGTCAACAGCACAACATCAGCCTCTTGTTTCAATGCATTGGTCAGTACAATATCGGTTTTAGTCCGAAGGCCCCTAACATTTTGATATATGATTTTAAAATTACTCACAAAATTTGAATTTAACAATTAAAACATGAAATTATATCGAATTTAGAAAGTCCAAATTTTTGACAACGCAACTTTTCGAGTCGACGTCTTTTCGCATAAAAACTGCCGTTCCGCACCCACACAAAGTCAAATTTCTTTTCTTTAGCTAGTTTTCGAGCAGCCGCGTGCAGCTGCTTGTTTGCCGGAGTCAAGTGCTCACACACGTAGATTGGCTTTCTGTCTTCGTCAGCAATACCCAAATGCGATGAATTTATTTTGTCGCTTTGGTGAGTCCTGTTAAACGTTTTCACCGCAGCAATCAGGGAGTCTCGTACCAGCGGGCTAGACAGCTTGACCACAATAGACCGTGGTCTAACTGAATCTTTGTTCAATTTGGCCACGCGATGATAGTTCAGTAGTTCGTGTTCAGGCAGAGAATAGCCCACTGTCGTGGCTAGTTGTCGTACCACCGTTTTGATATTTTCCGATGAGTGCTCTGGTACACACTGAATTTCCAGGTTGCAATCACGCGAAAGTTGCTCGAACTGGTTAAGTCGGGTGCACAAATCGCCAACCTGAAAGCGCAGATCGGCAACTTGGGAGCGAAGTGAGTTGTTATCTTCCTGCAGTTCATGTATTACCTTGGTCTTACTTTCCAATGCTTCCTTTAGTTGGTCATACTTTGCTGACATATAATTTACACTTTCGGTAAGCTCTTGTATTTTGGTCCGAGTGTCGGAGCTCTCAGCAGTAAAGTCGCGCTTGATATCTCTGTGGAGCTGTGTCAAGGACTCTTCAAGTTTCTTGTTAAAGTACTGTTTAAGGTCGTCGATGTTGCACACAGTAGGAGAGCCTATGCTTAGCATTGGTGTCTTAGCCTGGGAAGGAGTAGGATTAGAGCTGTCTCCCCGTTTATCCGTCAACTTGCAGTCTACGCACTTCCACGTAGCTTTATAGGACTTAGATTCTTTGGCGAAATTGTCTGCAGGTACGCCCAGGCACTGATAATGATAGGTGGCGTTGCACTTCGAGCAAACCTTGATGTCGCTGGTTTTTATCTGCTTGCTACATTTGGTACAGATACTCATTTTCAAAAGTACTGAATAACTGGGAAAATTATTTAATGGTGGCAATACTGTTCTTGTCAAGCTGTCAATAACCGCTGTCAATTGAATTTGACAACTAGGCGCGCACTTGTCAAAGTGAAAATAGGTGATGTCAGTTGAACTTGACAGTACAGATACTCGTTGTGCGAGGGTACTTATGTTTCCAATTTAAAATGTGGGTATTTAATTACGACGTATCTTGATCAATTTTGCAGAATTGCAGTCCGAAATTCCCGAGGAAAACAGTACCGTAGCTTCCTTGTGTACTTTGCGAGAACTTTTGATACAATTTTTTACAGAATTCCACGTTACTAAAACAATAATATTGGGAGTGATATGTTAGCAATGGCAGGGATGCCAGGTATGATGGAATAATATCATTACATAATGGATGCACACTAATGGGAGAGAGTTATTCTGTATACGCACACAACAATTTACACAGTAAAATGAACATTAAGCAAACTATCATGGCCCCAAAGATTTCAATGTTGAATAAAATGGTTAAGTCTCTCCGAAACAGAGCCCGTCGAGCATATACCAGAGTCTGTTTGGAATAAGCTGAAGGCAGAAATCCAAGAAGCTAAGGAACATTCTTCCAACAGTCTAAGCATTCACGACATCCACCATTATTCCATGGTGTACATTATCATCACGTTGGTTCTCCTCGGTGGCGCTATCATCGCCTATTGGAAGGTCAGGAGCAGAGGCCGCGCACTCGTGGCGCTGCCGCAGCCGGCATGTGCCAGGCCGCAGCAGCGCCCGCGCCGTCGTGACTCCTGTGTTAGTATTAGTGTTGTTAGGGAGTGTGATGTAGTGCAAAGAGCCCAAAGTGCCGAAAGTGTTAATATAGGCACGTCGCATATGCCTATCAAGGCGCGTTTCGGTATCAGTGAATCGTGAGTGAATGAATGAGACTTGGACTCACTTTTATTATCAATTTCCTTTTTGTACTAACACTCATACATTGTTTATCACCTTGTAACACCTAACTTTTCATTATATCATTTAGCAATAACATTTCATTTCTTTTATTGATTAGCTTTATCAAATTATGTATCATCTTAGGCCTATTCGAGTGGGCAAGATGTACGAAGTACATGTAACTTTTGCTGACGCCCGCGATTCCGCGGGCGCGGCGTTTTGTATCATTTTTATTAATAAATCAGTCTTCGTTTAGCTACGGACTCGAGTGGTTTTATTTACGCCGCTCTCTTGCATATCAAAACTCTTCCCGGACTATCATCCCTTAGTGTAGGGACTTACAACCCCTACACTAAACGAGATGGTTCTTAGCTAAAATGAGGGGCAGGAGGGAAGGGGGGAAGGGGTGAGAATCGTAGCTTCCAAACGAATCGACTGATTTAGCTGGGGGGTTATATACATGTTTAATTTATTCTTGTAAATAAATATATGAGATGAACCTGATTCCCCCGTCACCTTTCCATCACCGTACGACTAGACGATCAACAAAGCGCCACCCTTTCATGGTTGAAATACCTCGCACAAGAACGAAGCGTTACGCTTCTTCATTTATTATAAGAACTGCAAAGGAGTGGAATGCCCTGTCCTCGTCAGTGTTTCCGGTAAATTATAACCCCGGTGTGTTCAAGTCAAGAGTGAATAGGTATCTACTAGGCAAGCGTGCTACACCTTCGACCACATCATCGCTTTCCATCAGGTGAGATCGTGGTCAAACGATTGCCTAGTCCGTAATAACTAAAAAAAAAAAAAAAACAGCGCCTTTTATTTCTTTTTCTCATAGAGGGGGATGAAAAGTCGAGTACGTATCACTCGGATGCAAAATTATTTTCCCTCGGGCGACGTATATTGAAGCCCTCGCTACGTTCAGGATTCTACTTAAGAATCCATCACTCTGCTCTGGTTTCAAAATAGCTCCCTCGCCGGCAAAATATTATTTCGCTCCCTAGTAATACAATCGAAAGCTCGCTGGTACTTTGTGAGAAGTACGGAGGGTAGGAGGGAAATCAAATACCTCCCGCTGACCAACAGGCACCTCCTCTGTCGGGTCGCTCGGACATATTCTGACAACGAGCCGGCGGAGGACAGCAATATCAGGCAGGGTGTCGTGTAGAGGATGGCGAAGGAAGAGCACAAGCCAACGGTGGCATCCTAAGCCCCAGTTAGCAGGAGGGGTTACTGTGTTGGCGTCAGGTGACAACCGGACGTAAAAATCATAGCCAACCTATCTTCTCCTAATCATGAAGTACAAAAATAATAAGAAATGGTCTATTACTAGGGCGTCCCCCGGAAGCGACGTACAAGGCAAGAATGCGATAAATGTTAGGGCGTACCCCCGAAGCGACGCGAAGAAGCCTGGAGCCCACGTGCCAAAAGTTCGCCTAGCCAGCTGGAACGTGGGCTCCATGACAGGACGCAGCTCGGAATTAAGCGAAGTGTTGCTAAGAAGACGCATCAGCATTTGTTGTATACAAGAGACGAAATGGAAGGGGTCTAAATCACGCAATATAGGAAACGATTATAATAAGTTTATATACAACGGCACGAAGGCTAATCAAAACGGCGTCGGCATAGTGGTTGATAAGAACTTGCAGACTCGCATAGTTGATGTGAAAAGAGTCAGTGACCGGATAATATCAGTCAAATTTGCTCTTGATAATCAGGCATGTATGACATCATATCAGCATACGCACCACAAACTATCTATCGGCTATCACAAGCTGAGAAACAAGCTTTTTGGGATGATCTTTATGAAGTGACTCAATCTATACGTAGTACAGAGTCAAAATACATCGGAGCGGATTTTAATGGACATGTCGGACAAACCACAACCTCTTTTAGAGAAATTCATGGCAATCAAGGATACGGAAGTAAAAACTGCCAAGGGGACGATATCAAAACACCTTTTTCTCAAAGCCTCAGGAACATCTGATAATGTTTAAGAGCGGAGGCACTTGCACACAAGTGGAATATATCCTCGCTTACCGACAATTACTAAAGTCCTTTAAAAAATATAAAGTAATACCCGGTGAACCCTTAACGTCCTAGCATCGCCTTTTAGTTGCTGATTTCATAGCAGAGAGACCAATTAAAGCCAAGACAGCAAGAATATCCAAAATTCGCTGGTATAGGCTGGAACAAGAGGTAGGCCAAAAACTCTGTTCTGATTTAACCGAGGTACATACATGAGGTCCAAACTGACAAAGATGCGAACATAATGTGGAATGAATTTTGCGAGTTGAGTATCCAGAAGGCCGTTTGAGACGCCCAGGTGTGTTGAACACCTGGACGTCTCAAACGGACTACACAGAGAAAAGAAGGATCCAATATTACGGAACCCCTCCGGAATATTACGGAGTCTCTCTTCAAGACCTGTCAAGAAACAAAAAACGAAGATGATCGAAGGCATACCAAAATGCGAAGAAGGAAGCTAGACGAGCGGTAGCCCGGACTAGAGCCATGGACAGGGAGGAACTCTATACGAAACTAGAAAATGCGAACAAGGAAGCTAGACGAGCGGTAGCCCGGACTAGAGCCATGGACAGGGAGGTACTCTATACGAAACTAGAAAATGCGAAGAAGGAAGCTAGACGAGCGGTAGCCCGGACTAGAGCCATGGACAGGGAGGAACTCTATACGAAACTAGAAAATGCGAATAAGGAAGCTAGACGAGCGGTAGCCCGGACTAGAGCCATGGACAGGGAGGAACTCTATACGAAACTAGAAAATGCAACTAATGACAAACAAGTGTTTAAAATTGCCAAACAGGCACCGAGACTCCCAAGATACAAAAGCGGTCAAGTACACAAGGACCTAAAAGGCATTCTCTTAATATCTGACGAGGAAATAAACGATAGATGGCAGGAATACTACTCGAATCTGCTAATGAGACATACCCCTGCGAACCTATATTAGAGTCACCGGCATTCAAAGGTCTATGGCCATCTTTACATCAGACGAAGTCAGACTGGAAATTAACAAAATCGCCAACAACTGGACCTGATGAGCTACCAGCCGAATTGTGGAAGAAACTAGGCAACGCTGGAGTGTATTTCTTAACCACTCTGTTCAACAAATTTCCTTCCGATGGCATTCCTGACGCATGGAGAAAAAGCTTTTTGGTTCCTTTTTACAAAAACAAAGGCGATATACGACTCTGCGGGAACTATCAGGCCATAAAATTGATTTCACACAGCTTTAAGATTTGGGAACGAGTACTCAATCAAAGACTACGTCAAATAACAACTGTGACAGAAAATCAGTGCGGGTTCGTCGCGGGAAAGTCAACAACCGACGCAATTCACACCATCTGTATCTTAACAGAATGCCACGGAGACGATAATAAAGACCTCCACATGGTGTTCATAGATCTAGAAAAAGCTTTTGACCGCATTCCTAGCCCGCTGATTTGGCAGGCCTTACGATCGCAAACTGTTGCCGAATTACATTCAGATGATAGCCGACATGTATGATAGCATCTCTACAAAGGTACGTTGCCCAGCAGGAACCAGCAATGAATTTCAAGTAAAAGTTGGAGTTCATCAGGGATCGTCACTCAGCCCGTTACTGTTCAACCTTGTAATGGACTACCTGACATATGAAGCTCAGCTACCCACACCCTGGTGTATCCTTTATGCGGATGATGTTATCCTCATCGATGAAGACCCGATGAACCTTCAACGAACACTGGAACAATGGAGATCAGCCCTAGAAAAAGCGGGATTAAGAATGCGCTCAAAACTGTCGAAAGTTTTAAGTACCTTTGTAGTGTGATAGCAAACGATGCTACTATTGACGCAGACATTACACATCGTAAAAACACGGGCTGGCAAAAGTGGAGAGAACTTACAGGGGTGCTCTGCGACTCAAGAATTCCAATACGCATCAAAGGCAAAATTTATAGAACCGCTGTTAGGCCCGCAATGACATACGGTGCCGAATGCTGGCCGCTCAAAAAGCAACTATCCGACAAGCTACATGTCGCCGAAATGAGAATGCTTAGATGGTCAGCCGGAGTCACCCTTTTAGACAAAGTGCCAAATCATTATATCAGAGGAACCTTTAAAGTAAGACCCATACCAGAAAATTTAGCAGAGACACGACTGCGATGGTACGGCCAAGAAATGTGCTCAACTATAAGACAGGACCGAAAAAGCGTGGAAGACCCCGACTAACATGGATATCTGTAATTAAGAAAGATCTTGAAAATAATAACATAGACCCAATGACGACCCAGAAAAGACATCTCTGGAGGCGGACGATTAAGAGTGCCGACCCCAAATAAAATGGGATAAGGCCGGAGAAAGAAAGAAGAAGTAATACAATCTACTATTTTTATCGATTGCTCCGCTTCTACTCATCGGATTGAGATACCAAATAGGGTAGACTGGGTACGATTGTGCCAGGGTACGGTCGTGACAGTAGTCGAATTGGCGAAACTATAAGGAATACGGGGGCTATAAGGAATAAGGAAGAGAGGAGCGGCGTGCCTGTCCGAACGTGTTTCACAGTATTGCGTCAGCCGGCGCGCGACGTAGCTGCTTGCAGAGTACCACATTACTATTTTTCGATGAAAAGTAAGTTTTTTGTTCGATTTCTTTGTGTGATTGTTGTTTTATGTATATAGATAGTGTATTTTTCTCGTAAAAACATAAACATTAGTGGTTAAATAGCAGTGATTAATTTGACACTGCTATTTAACTTTGTAATTAATTTGACTATTTATGAATGACCTATATGGTCATTCATAAATAGTCATAAACGTTTGGGTTGGATACGAATGTTGTTGCGGCAATATCTTTGAATGTTTTATAGCAGCATTTCAAGCATGATATCAACATGACTTTTGAGGATATCAACTGTTAGTTTGTCTCTGGGATTTCCGTATTATTTATACGTTTTTATGATACATCAATTTTTCTTGAGCACATTTAATTAAAAGAACACTAAACCAAAGAGGATATTTCTTTCTGGGAGGGACGTAAGCATGTAGTATGGTGTATTGCTATTTATAACTTGCATTACGATGGAATAAAAAATACTAACCATCTCATCTGAGTGATCTCGTTCCATACCACTGGCCAATCTGTGTTTCCAAGCGCTTATTTATTGCCTTATATATAGTTAGATTTATAGAAATTTAAAACTGGTATCTGATTTCTTTTTAAAGTTTGATTGTATTTGGGTCCACAAAAAATAATTTCAAGTGCTGGATGGTGAGCATGGAAGTATGTGTGATCAGATGGCCCAGGCGACCAGAAGAGGAGTCCATTTACCTTTTCGACGTTAGACCAGAAGGTGCGGATCTCCTTGGCCGCGAAAGCCGCGACCTTCCGCAGGTGCAGCTCCCGCGCCTTCTCTGCCTTCTGCGCCGCCAGTGCCTTCTCCTGGAAGTGCCGCTGCACGGCGCGCGCGCACTTCTTGGCGGCCTGCTTCTTCCACTTGCGCTCGTGCGCGAAGTCCTGCGCCAGCCACGCCATCTCCTCCAGCAGGTAGTCCCAGTGTGACTTGGCGCGCGGCGGCTCCAGCACGCGCGGCAGCCGCCGCTCCGCCCACAGGCCCGCGCGCGCCAGCTCCGACACGCGCGACGCCACGTACGCTTCCTGCTTGGCCTTCTCCACCATCTCGTCGGCGGCTGAGGAAGCGGGCGAGGGCGCGGGCGGCGCCGGCGCCGCGGCGGCCACGGGCGGCGGCCGGCGCGCCTCCAGGAACGCGATGAGCTGCGGCGCTGGCGGCCGCTTGCGCCACACGGCATAGTCCATCATGTTGCCGCCGGCCTGCAGGAAGTACAGCTCGCTGAGCTGGTCGGTGAACCGCTCGCGCAGGTTGCGCAGGCGCAGCAGCTCGCACTCGAGGATGCGGCGGCGCAGCGCAGGCGCCTCGTCACCGGCGAGCTTGGAGCGCTTGCGCGGCGGCTCTTCGGCCTGCGCCCCGCCAGCCGCCACCGACGCCCCGCCATTGAGTGCGCTCGCACCGCCGCCGCCCCCGCACCCGCCAGACACTCCGGTGCGCTCCACACCCTGCGAAAATTTATTTATTTACTAGCTGTGCCCGCGGCTTCGCACACGTGGTTATTTCTCTATGCTAAAAGTACTCTATGTACTATTCCAAGACCTAAAATACCAACATTTGATAAAAATTCCTTCAGCCGTCAAAAAGTTTTTATCGATTGCTCGGCTTCTACTTATCGGATTGTTATACCAAGTGCACCAGTTTTTAAGTCAAATCCCAAGATATCAAACAGTGAAAACAGCATTGCATTCGGTCCAGTAGTTTTTACGTGATGCGCGAAAAAACATACAGACACGAATTTTAAAAATGTTACATTTTGTCCAGTAGCTTATTTAAGGTACCGACCATATATTTTAATTATCATCTTTGTACAGACTTTTTGGTTCCTATTGCTTTATTCAAGTATAGATTTAGATGGAAAACAAACAGCTGCTCGTAGGTGACATAGTTTGATGACAATGGGCATTAGAGAGCCGCCGAACAGGTTTGTCTAGAATAAAAAAAGATTTACATGAAAGTGTCCTGGATCCCGATTCTGTTAACTATTGAACCGCGATAATGCAAGTCAATCGCTACAATTTTTTTGCGAAATTTTCTCATTTACCACTTGTTTGTTTGTTTGTCGTATGAGGTAGTGCTGGCCTCTGATGTCAGAGTTTGTCAAGCCGCCCGAGGGCCTCTAACATGGCTTAGCGACTGCTATTAATCAATAACAGCCGGGACCGACAGCTTAACGTGCCCTCCGAAGCACGGAGCGATGGAAAACCGCACATAACTTACAAGTCATTGGTGCGGAGCCTAGGTTTTGAACCCGGTATCGTTATTTTTACCATATATATTTATTTTTACCGTCGTATATTTACCACTAAAAGTGCTGGAAGTGAAAATTTTGGTAAATTTTTCGCTTTTTGTTTCTTTTTTGTTTTATTATAATATCCCAAAAAAGAAAAGCTTCTAGCACTTTTAAGTGGTAAGTGAGAAAAAAACGCAAAAAAATCTAGCGATCGACTTGCGTTGTCACGATTCAATAGTTAACAGAATCGGGGCCCTGGTGTTAACATTATAATGCTAAGTAACAAAACAAATCAAGTACAACAACAACAAACGTAGTGTAGGACGCCCACCGGCCAGGTGGAGTGACGACCTGCGAAAGGCGGCCGGCAAAAACTGGATGAGAAGAGCCGAAGACCGGGCTCTGTGGCGTTCATTGGGAGAGGCCTATGTCCAGCAGTGGACGGATACAGGCTGATGATGATGATGATGATGACAACAACAACAAGTAACAAAGCCGCTATCTTGCCAGATAATAATTTTATTTTATGCAATACAAAACTAGTGGCTCGTGTGATCTGTAGACCTCGCGCGTACAAACTTTTTATCAAACAATCTAGCGGTACACAGTAGCGGCATCTAGTTACCTTATTGTATAACTATCACTAGTGGCTCTGTGAGCTGTAGACCTCGCGCTTACAAACTTTTTATCAAACAATCTAGCGGTGCACAGTAGCGGCATCTAGTTACCTTATTGTACAACTATCACTAGTGGCTCTGTAATCTGTAGACCTCGCGCGTACAAACTTTTTATCAAACAATCTAGCGGTGCACAGTAGCGGCATCTAGTTACCTTATTGTACAACTATCACTAGTGGCTCTGTGAGCTGTAGACCTCGCGCGTACAAACTTTTTATCAAACAATCTAGCGGTGCACAGTAGCGGCATCTAGTTACCTTATTGTACAACTATCACTAGTGGCTCTGTGAGCTGTAGACCTCGCGCGTACAAACTTTTTATCAAACAATCTAGCGGTGCACAGTAGCGGCATCTAGTTACCTTATTGTACAACTATCACTAGTGGCTCTGTAATCTGTAGACCTCGCGCGTACAAACTTTTTATCAAACAATCTAGCGGTGCACAGTAGCGGCATCTAGTTACCTTATTGTACAACTATCACTAGTGGCTCTGTGAGCTGTAGACCTCGCGCGTACAAACTTTTTATCAAACAATCTAGCGGTGCACAGTAGCGGCATCTAGTTACCTTATTGTACAACTATCACTAGTGGCTCTGTGAGCTGTAGACCTCGCGCGTACAAACTTTTTATCAAACAATCTAGCGGTGCACAGTAGCGGCATCTAGTTACCTTATTGTACAACTATCACTAGTGGCTCTGTGAGCTGTAGACCTCGCGCGTACAAACTTTTTATCAAACAATCTAGCTGTGCACAGTAGCGGCATCTAGTTACCTTATTGTACAACTATCACTAGTGGCTCTGTGAGCTGTAGACCTCGCGCGTACAAACTTTTTATCAAACAATCTAGCGGTACACAGTAGCGGCATCTAGTTACCTTATTGTACAACTATCACTAGTGGCTCTGTGAGCTGTAGACCTCGCGCGTACAAACTTTTTATCAAACAATCTAGCGGTGCACAGTAGCGGCATCTAGTTACCTTATTGTACAACTATCACTAGTGGCTCTGTGAGCTGTAGACCTCGCGCGTACAAACTTTTTATCAAACAATCTAGCGGTGCACAGTAGCGGCATCTAGTTACCTTATTGCACAACTATCACTAGTGGCTCTGTAATCTGTAGACCTCGCGCGTACAAACTTTTTATCAAACAATCTAGCGGTGCACAGTAGCGGCATCTAGTTACCTTATTGTACAACTATCACTAGTGGCTCTGTCAGCTGTAGACCTCGCGCGTACAAACTTTTTATCAAACAATCTAGCGGTGCACAGTAGCGGCATCTAGTTACCTTATTGTACAACTATCACTAGTGGCTCTGTGAGCTGTAGACCTCGCGCGTACAAACTTTTTATCAAACAATCTAGCGGTGCACAGTAGCGGCATCTAGTTACCTTATTGTACAACTATCACTAGTGGCTCTGAGCTGTAGACCTCGCGCGTACAAACTTTTTATCAAACAATCTAGCGGTGCACAGTAGCGGCATCTAGTTACCTTATTTTACAACTATCACTAGTGGCTCTGTGATCTGTAGACCTCGCGCGTACAGACTTTTTATCAAACAATCTAGCGGTGCACAGTAGCGGCATCTAGTTACCTTATTGTACAACTATCACTAGTGGCTCTGTGAGCTGTAGACCTCGCGCGTACAAACTTTTTATCAAACAATCTAGCGGTGCACAGTAGCGGCATCTAGTTACCTTATTGTACAACTATCACTAGTGGCTCTGTGAGCTGTAGACCTCGCGCGTACAAACTTTTTATCAAACAATCTAGCGTTATAATCTAAAATTAATAACCAAGGTGCTCCATCATCATCACCTAGTGGGTAAAGGGTTGATTCGAATGGTAGAAACCTAAAGGTGAGAAATTTACCGTATTTTAAGAAACAATTCTGCTCATCACGCCGAAGATCAGATCTTCACCAAATGTTTATAAGATCAATTTGAAGTTAGTACCTTTCAAATAAAAAAAGAACCATCGAAATCCGATCTAAAAAGGCGGAGATTTTCAGTAGCCCCCTATTTGGGGGAAGTACCCCCCCACCCCCCAAACAATTCAATATTTTTTTAACCTTTATACCAAGTTTCGTCTAGATCGGTTGAAAAATGCGACCTTTAGAGGAGAACAGAGATCCGGACACACGAAAGCATTTTGCCCAAGCTGATACAGAGACGCTTCGCGCTCTCTCGGTCAATAGGTCGATAAAGATGAAAAATGAAGTCATTTTGGAAATAATTTCCTAATTGACCGAGCGAGCGCGAAGCGCACGAAAAGCGTCTCCGTTTCAGCTTGGGCAAAAATGCTTTCATATGTTCGGCGGATGTCTGGCTGTTCTCCTCTATAGGTCGCATTTCTCAACCGATCTAGACAAATCTTGGTATACAGGTTTAGCGATTTTATAGAATTTTTCTGTCGTCGAGATTTTTGGGAGGGGGGGGACCTCCTCCAAAAAATGGCAAAAGGGGATCTTCGGCGTGATGAGCAGAAAAGCTCATCAAAATGCAGTAAATTTCTCACTTTTAGGTTTCTTCCAGTAGAATTAGCCCTTTACCTACTAGGTTGCGATAGATGGAGCACCTTGGTTATTAATGTTAGTTTTACTATAAGATAACTAGATGGCGCTACTGTGCTCTGCTAGAATGTTTGCAAAAAAAGTTCTGGCGATGTCTACAGCTCACAGAGCCACGAGTTATAATAAATTAGAAAATATTTTGCCTCACCATAGACAGATGTACATGTTCAGAATGATTACAGAGTTGACAAGATTGGCAGTACATAATAAAAAGGAGTGATGACGGTAGTTTGAGACACACGAAGGACTGTAAGTGTACAGTTTAAGTATTTTTTTTATTTTTTTTTTGTTCTAAGAGTTTGATTTCGAATAGTAAAGGCACAGAATAAATAATGGTGAACACACGATACATTTAACGATTACATTTAAGGTAATATTATGCAAAAAGTGAGATCTGCTGCTCCTCTCCTTTGGGTTAGGGGTAGATGGTGGCATTTACAACTCTCAATATTACTATTTACCAGATACTACTCTTCTACTATATAACTTGGTAGGCAGAGTAGGTGCCTCCTAGGTAGGTATATAGGTAGGTTTATGCCCTATTCAGATGTAACAATCAAAATGTCACGCAGGTTAATTAGAGTTGTTCCGGTTTGATAAATTTAGTTGACCCATTATCCCCATCTATAGTGGAGTCACAGATAATCTAAGATGAGTATCGTTGTTAGGGTTCCGTAGTCAAACAAGGAACCCTTATAGTGTCAACTCTGAACAAATTTCATAGTGAAATAATCCAACCGCAAAAAAAACTCTGTCGGCATATAACTTAAAAACGACTGGACCGATTGCAATGCATTTTTCATAGTTGGGTAGCTTAGGGTCCTGCCTACGGAACCCAAGTCTGTGCGTGTCCGACACGCACTTGGCCAGTTTTATTTTTATAGAGACCCGCCCCGCGGCTCCGAGTGCACATGTTACACTGACATATACGTGGTAACATCCCATGTCTAATGATACTTTCCACCAAGAATATAAATAAAATATATCTAATATTTTTAAGTTAAACGGTTCTTACTCGTAATTAATAAACGCAAAAAAATAAAAAATAAATGTGGGGAGTAACATAACCGGAGTAATAGAAATTCGACTCGCCACATTATTTTATTTTATTTTTTAGCGTTTAGTACATATACAACAGTTTAACTTAAAAAATATATTTTTCATCACTTCTATTCGAAAAACGCTGATTGGTTCCTCGAAAAGTGGGAGCAAAGTATGTATTTTCTGTTCAAGACTTTCAGAGAGATAAGTAATGAGATTCCGTGGCTCGTCGGCTCTTTTCGCCTCAGCTCGGCCATATTAAAGTTATAAGCCATCACATTTTTTTTTAATATGCATTATAGTTGGGATTTGAACTACGGTAATAAAGATCCGAAGTCGAACTATGTCCCGTCGAGGCTATCCAGACTAATGTTATTAGGCCGAAAAGTTAGTATATATATCACGAGATAAATGAAAGGTTGCTGATTCACAGTTGACTAATGGGAGCGCGCGGTGCAAATTGAGTCGCATAGTGTCTGTATTTAAAATAAGAATCATGTATGGAGAATGTACGGAGAAGCGGAAAAATGGAAAGAGCGCGAATTACGATATCATCGTCACAGAGACAATAAATATTGTCAGTGCAAAAACTAAATAATTTCACTAAAATGAGTATGAATGACTTCAAATCAAATCAAATCAAATTGTTTATTTGCATAAATATGGGTAGGTATACAAAGATGTTTCACTAATTATAAGCAGAACGCCACATTTTTACCGTAAAGTGTGCAAATATATTTAAATGTAAACATAGAACAAAACCTCATAATAATAATTTCTTAAATTTTAAATTTGTTACAATGTCATTAATACAGTATTATTAGTAAATAAAAAAAATAGAACAAAAATAAAGTCAAGAAATAGCAAATAGGTAAATAACAATGTCAAAATTAAGCATAATATGTTACATGATTATATATTAAAATTTGTATTTATTATATTGTCTTGTCCTTAATAAATTCATTTATTGAATAATATGCCTTATCGAATAACAGCTTTTTTAAATTACTTTTGAAAATTTGAATACATTCTGTTTCTTTTAAATTTTCTGGAATTTTATTATAAATTTTGGCTCCCAGAAAAAATGAACTCTTTTTTAACATAGCTGTTTTGCAACTTGTCAATTTCAGTCTATTTTTGTGCCGTTTGCTGTTTACAGTATCATAATTATTAATATTCTTTTTAACGAGTAAAGTTGATTCGTAAATATATATAGAAGGCAGAGTTAAAATTTTAAGCTTTTGGAAATATGGCTTGCAAGAATCCATCTGTTGTAAATTGCACATTGACCTAATGCATTTTTTTGGGCTTTAAATGCCATCTCTTTATTAGTGGAGTTTGCCCAAAATATAACTCCGTATCTAAGTGTGGATCCTACATAGGCGTGATATGCACTTAAAAGTGCAGTTTCATTAGCGACTTTTCTTAACATATATAGTACGTATGAAAACTGGCTAAGTTTTGTGCATACATGTTCGATATGCTGTTTCCATGAGAGGCTTGCATCGATGTGTATACCTAAAAATTTTGTACATTGGATCTCATCAATTTGTTTGTCTAGATAATTAATATTCAGAATGTCAAAATTGGAATTTTTATTTTGAAATGTCATTATGTGAGTTTTATCAAGATTAATTTTGAGGTTGTTATTGTGCAACCAGTCAATTATACATACTAAAGAATCATTAATGTCATTCTCGAATGTACTAGTATTACTGTCCGTAAATATTGCAGTACTATCATCAGCATATAAGATCATAGGATGGTTGATAGCGTTGGGAAGATCGTTTGTATAAATCAGAAACAATAAAGGCCCTAAAATGCTGCCCTGAGGAACTCCGTAGTTTACTATCCTGAAATCCGATGAATATCTGTTCTCAGTTTTTGTTTCAATGTTTATCCTGATAATTTCTGTACGCTGGTTTCTATTTGAAAGGTAAGATTTTATGAGGTTGAGAGCCATGCCTCGAACACCATATGATTCTAATTTTCTAAGTAATATCCCGTGATCTACATGGTCAAACGCTTTGGTCATGTCCATAAAGAGAGCGGTGAGTCGCTTTTTCGCATTCAGGCCGTTTAAAATTTTGTCGAGAAAACTCACAATAGCCATTTCTATTGATTTTTCTTTACGAAAGCCAGCTTGCTCTATTGCAAATATATGTTTTTTTTTTTCAAAATAATTATAGAGACAATTGTATATTACTTTTTCAAATATTTTGGAAAATACCGGTACTAAGGCAATTGGTCTGTAGTTACACATATCCTCTTTGTTTAGTTTTTTAAACACAGGGATAACGATGGAAGTTTTTAATTTGTCAGGAAAAATCCCACCCTCGATACTTTTATTAATTATGTGACTAAGAACCGGAGCTATGATTCTTGCAGAACACTTTACTATTTTGGTACAAATATCATCGTAGCCGGTACTATTGGTATTTTTTAGTTGCTTTATTATTGTCACAATTTCCAAATTATTTGTAGGTGCCATGAAGCATGAACCCACAAAAAAAATAAGGTCGACGCGACACATCTGGCTGCAAAGTGAGAGTGTTTCATTGTTTTCATCACATCAAAGTTATTTAGAATATTTCCTTTTATTTCATCAATGAAGAAATCATTAAAATATTGTGCAATTTCTATCGGATCAGAGTCAATTTTTCCATTTATATGTATTTGCTTAATATCTTCTTTTATGTTATTTTGCTTGTATTTATTTATGATATCCCATACAGCTTTTGATTTATTTGTTGCTTTTGCAATGTTATAATCGTTTGTGCTTTTTGAGTCTGTTTTATGATTGCCTTTAGTCTTTTAGAATAAAGTCTAAATTTCTTCTTATTATTTTCATTAGCTGAATGTCTATACTTCCATAATAGACATCGTTTGCGTCGTGCGCAGAGTTTTATACCTTTACTAACCGCTCGATTGATTCTATGCGCTACAGTCACTTTTTTTGTTTTCATTGATCATCGCAACTAACGCTACAGTGACATTTTTTGTTTTCATCGATCATCGGACCACTCGATAGCGACGTAAATTTTGCCACTCGATTTTGAACATTATTGACCTCAATAATCATTCAAATCTAAGCGTGTTTATATAATTATTTTGCTTCGAAACCCACAACATAAACACTTGAAATATGTGCCGTACCTATTTAGCTCCATAAATCACCAGTTTGTTTATCTAAGCGCTCAATGAAGTGGTCATAAAAACTGTTTGTTTACGCAAAGTCGGCGCGGCCAGATGTGTCGCGTAGACCTTCTTTTTTTTGTGAGTTGACAATCAGATACCTGTGATCTCGGCTCGTACCCAATAAATCCCCACTTTGCAGCCAGATGTGTCGCGTCGACCTTATTTTTTTTGTGGGTTGACCATCAAGTACCTGTAGTCTCAACGCATATAAAATCAATTACCAGTTTGAGGTTAGATGTGTCGCGTCGGCCATTTTTTTTTGGGTTATCAGTTTGGTCCTGCGGTCTTCAGCGCGTGGACAACCGAGCGGCTAAGCTACTGAGGTCGTTTACGTAGAGGTATTTTAACTCTTAGAACTGGGAAACATACATCGTAAAATAGTTTAAAAGTGTCAAAGAAAGTGTTGAATGCCTGTTCAGGATTTTCTGTATTATAAACGTCATAAAAAGAGAGGCTTTGTAAGCAATCAGTGAAGTTTTCAATGTTGCCTTTGCCATAGTCTCGTTTCCATTTAAAGAAATAAGAAATAAAATAACTTTTATTTACAGGACACTTCATAATTTGGTCTGTGTGATCTGATAATGCGAGTTCAATAACTGATGTTTTACATTTCCTAATGTTGTGCGCAAAGTTATCCAGGCAAGTTTTGCTTCTGAGTCTTGTTGGTTGGTTTATGCTTAATTTGAGATTATATCCAGTCAATATCTGTTCAAATTGTTTGCAAACAGGAGATCTCTTAAGTTTATCAATGTTGAAGTCGCCACAGATAACAGCTTTTTTATTTTTATAACATATTTTATTCAACAAATCATTAAGTTTAGCGAAAAAATAATCATATTCTGATAATTTTGTTTTTAGGGATCTATATATACAAATCAAAATTATTTTATGTTCAACTAATTCAATTCCACAACATTCAAAAATATTATTAACACTTAACAGATTTATTTCAGTCAGTAATTTAAATTTATGTTGATTGTAGACTAGTATGCAAGAACCACCGTATCTATTTGGTCTGCAAAAATTTGTGGCTAAAATGTAATCCGGTACATTCAGCAATATTAAGTCGTTTTTTTGTCATGTTATGTTCTGTTACACATAGTATGTCAATAAAATTATTGTTATTTCTTAAACTGTCTAAATAAAGAAAGTCAATTCGTCAGTTTTATTTAAAATTCCATTGATATTATGGTGCATTATGTTTATATAGTTATATACGAAAAAACGTATTTACTGGCATTACATTATCATTTTTATTAATTAATATGTTATTAGCTAAAATATGACTCTCTTCTCCAATTACAATTTCCGTTTGTGTACTCTTGTCATCCTTGTATTTTACTTCTCTCGTTTGCATATTTGATTTTAATTTATTGTAAATATTTAACGTATTAGCTCTCGTAATATATTTCTTGCTAAGAACAAAGCAAAACTTCCCTTCGGCATGTATCTACCATAACCATAATTATTGATATCCACAAAGCATGCGTCATTATGACTATCACATATGGATTTCAAATCATCGTTCAGTTTCTTTACATGAAGTGATTGATTGTACGATATTGAACATATAATAATATTTGTATTTCTAATATCTTTTAAAAAAACTATTGAGATGCTTTTGAAATCCAGATGGACTGGTGTCGTTAGTTCCACCTAATAGTATTATGTAATCATTTTTATTTAGATTCTGTAACTCTTCTTTTTGGCCGGACAGAATATTATTGAGTTTTGCTCCTGGCTTCTAATTGCTTGTTACTTTAAATTTGTGGCCTACAAGAGTCTGCAGGTATGTCCGCAACTGATATCCTTGTTGATCTGCAATAATAACAATTCGGCTCCTATTGTCCATGTTTGCTGCTGGCCTCACAGGTTCCGTGGATGTTTTCTGTATGTCCTCGCTTGGTCTAGTCGAGATTTTGGTTTTGTCTATTTCCATACCATTCGCAATCTGTTCTTGTAATGTTTGTGTTTGACTCTCGCAGATGTTACTTAGGTTAACAGTCGCTGGGCTAAGAATGGCGAGGTCTTTATCTTCGTCTTTTTTGGTTCTCCTCGACGTGTTATTTGTGTTCTGGCTATTTGAGTTTGGGTTTTGTATAGAAAAGGTCTTTGATAAAAATGTAACTGGTGTATAGATGAAGAAATTTTGAGTGATGGAGATGCATCTGCGCTATTTGTCCTGTTGGCTTTCGATTTCAACTTTCTAAGTGATAAAGGTGTGTTAGAATGTGAACTGTCTATTGTCCCAATTTTTTTATACAGTTCGACAATTTTATTAGATTTTTCCAACAATTTAGTCAGTACTGAAATGTCCATATTTAAATTCTCAATTTCTTGGTTAGCTGATTGTAGTTTTTCTTCTAGCATATTTATTTTATCTTGTTGTTCTCTAGTATACTGGTTTTCATCCATTGATGTATATGGTAGACTTAGTACAGTTGAGTCGAAAAGAGAGGATTTATCAGTCAATGTGGTGATATCATTTAAGGAACTTCTAAATGTTATATTATCTGTATTGCTTTTTTTCCATGTTTAGGTCTGTTACTTTCTATGTATGAAATACAAAATTAGGCAAAGCTGCCAAAAATAAACAAAATTAAACAAACAGTAAACAGCGGCAATGCAGCACGTAGCTATAGGTAGCAACAGGCCAGGTGACCAGCGCAGCGATAGCGACGGCCGGTAGCGTGATGAGTCATGCACCAAAATAATGGAGCGAGCGCTCGGCGAGTCATCCACGGCCAGCTACGCGAGACCGTTGCCGAATATTTTGAAATATATTTAGTAATATCTTTGCAGTTCCCGAACGGATTTTCACCAAATAAACTCAATTACACGCGTCACTACGTAAGCTTCACATATATATAATTTTCTATCATAAATAGTCACATTTTACCACTTTTACAATTTAATATGTGCGGAGCAAAACAAAACAGTGCCTAGCCACTAAGACGGCCGCGCGGCAACCCCTTCTTCAAGTTCAAGTAGCGAAAATATGATATTAATTACACCTAAAAATATATGAACCTACGCAATAAATGTGATACAGAATCTATTACTAACTAGGTATATCCCGGTAAAAATATATGAACCTACGCAATAAATGTGATACAGAATCTATTACTAACTAGGTATATCCCGGTAAAAATATATGAAAATACGCAATAAATGTGATACAGAATCTATTACTAACTAGGTATATCCCGGTAAAAATATATGAAAATACGCAATAAATGTGATACAGAATCTATTACTAACTAGGTATATCCCGGTAAAAATATATGAAAATACGCAATAAATGTGTTACGACGACCGGTTGGTCTCGTGGCTAGAGATCCTAGGTACGAAATCGAACGGTCGCGGGTTCGAATCCTGCAAGGTGCAATCATTTGTGTGATGAGCAGAAATGTTTGTTTCCGAGTCATGGATGTTAATATTCTTATCTATGTATGTTTATCCGTTATCTAGTGCCCATAGCACAGGGTATCCTAGTTTGGGGCTAGATAATTGGTGTGGAAATGTCCCGAATATATTATTATTATTATATTATTATTATTATATTATTATTACTAACTAGGTATATCCCGGTAAAAATATTTGAAGCTTATCACAGATTTATCGAGTGGGAAAATGCAAAAAGAGCGAAGTATTTTTCGGAAACTAACTTTTTTTTTAATTATCCATATGTAAGAAACCTTCACACTTTGGAGGTCAGTACCAATAATGACATTCAAATCCAGATCACACAAGATTTTTCTCATAGAGGAGGTATGGAAAGTAGAGTATCACTCGGACGCAAAATTATTTTTCCTCGGGCGACGTGTATTGAATCTCTCGCTACGTTCAGGATTCTACTTAAGAATCCCTCTCCATTGCGTTCTGGATTCAGAATAGCGCCCTCGCCGGCAAAATATTATTTTGCTCCCTAGTAATACAATTATAGTAGTAGTATAGTAGTGATCTAATAATATGCCATCTCATCGCAATTGCACTAAAGATCCTACCGTAAATAACCTTTTTGTAGATTGTAGATCTCTGAAAGTTTTTTTAAGGTAAAGTTAAATTTCGTCTTCTACTGAAAGTAGATCTTTGCCGTCGAATGTATTTCTAGATGAAATCTCATGCTTTGTATGATATAAAACTTTATCTACATACGTCATAAAGACAATGTGCCTAATATGATTCGTTGTAGATTCCAGTGCACAAAAATGACCAAGTCTTGGAGAGACGGACAAATGGGAGCTCAAAAGTTGATAATTATAGAATTAATACTTACCATCTACCATTTGTACGCGCCACGCGCTCTAAAAAGACAGGTGAGGTGGTTAATTCATTTCCTAAAGTTTTACTTTGTAGAATATCCAATACTAATTTTATGTCATTGGGCTGCTAAGGCATTGTGCAGTTTTTTAATGCATTTTTTATTTATATTATTATATTATATTTTTTGTTGATATAAGACGCACAGCAATAACTTGGGTTTTGCGAGGGTTTACTTTTAGGCCATATGAAATGCTCCACTCAGATATCCGTTGCAGATTACTATTAGTGGTTACTACTGCATCAGCCAGTTCATCTAGAGGAGCTTGACAGTACAGTTGAAGGTCGTCTGCATAGAGGTGGTAGGAAGAAGTGAGATTTTGAGATATAGAATTTATAAAGATAGCAAAAAGAAGAGGAGACAAGACGCCACCCTGAGGTACACCGGCAGTCGTATTGCACCACGAAGGAAAATTATCTTCAAAGCGAACCCGCTGTCGGCGACCGTACAGGTAACTATGAAAACAGTAAATTATCGTTGGAGATATGTTAAGTGATCTAAGTATAGCGAGTAGGATATCGAAATCGACAGTGTTAAACGCGTTACTGAAGTCCAGGAGAGACAACACAGTTAACTGACCGTTCTCCATCCCTAGACGTATATCGTCAGTGATTTTGACAAGTGCAGTAACCGTGCTGTGTCCAGAACGAAAACCAGACTGACACGGATTTAAAAGGTCATTTCTGGTCAGGAACAAGTTAATCTGATTATGAACTAGACGTTCGAGGACTTTTGATAGCAAAGGAAGAATAGATATAGGACGGTATTCAGAAAAGGACTTTGGATTAGATTTTTTAGGAAGAGGAATAATTCAGGCTTCTTAATAATTGGATACGGAAAAAATTAAAATATAACAAAGGATAGGTAGGATGTAATCAAGGATAGGCAATAACATATTACGACTGATGCTGTCGATTCCAACCGCATTAGAAGTAAAGTCAATGGTATTTTAGATGCAGAAAACGATGCAGAAAAGTTTTGATTAAGAGAGTCAATGTTTAAATTAGTGGGAATAGTAATTACTTTAATAGCTTATTATCTTATATAGCACTTCAAGACGTTTAAGACATCATCTTTTTGAATAAGCTCAACCATATTGTAACGTCTCACTTCATCTCACGTTTGTTTTTATTCCGTTTAGTTGAGTTTTCAGTAGTGTCAACAAAATAACTCCACTTTCACAATAAAATAAACATTGGATAATAAACAAAGATGCTATGCCTTGTGAAGATTTTAAATATTTCTTGTCTTTGAAT
Source organism: Alsophila aescularia (assembly GCA_946251855.1). Classification (NCBI taxonomy): domain Eukaryota; kingdom Metazoa; phylum Arthropoda; class Insecta; order Lepidoptera; family Geometridae; genus Alsophila; species Alsophila aescularia. The sequence goes on along the minus strand of OX276376.1, from coordinate 69,339,102 downwards.
TAGTATGTTCATTCTACACGTTATGTACCTAATTTAGAATCTTAAACAGAAATTTTACTAAGCCAATATGACTTGTTGCAAGCAAATTCTCATCGCAATATCGACTCCAACGCACCGTATCGAATGACTGTAATAACAAGTTCTGATTGAAACAGAATGGGTGGTCGTTACGCTGGTCTTCCGAACGCAACAACCATCACAGACAACAACACCACAGAATAAATAATAGCAGAAGTTGCACTTCGCGCAACCATTAATAGAAATAGCGACTCTTGCTACTAAGCAACAAAGTGCAATTCAGCTCGCATAAGCGCTCAGTGTCTAACGTGATATTCACCTAAAAGTTGCCGCTCTCTTCTAACGCGTAACTCTGTCGCTGTCTGGCGCGGAGTGACGCGCTAGCTGTGGCGCTATGGATGTCGACTTGGCGCTGCTACTATAATATTCATCGTCTATCTACCTACTTGGCCACGTAATCTATCTTATGTTTAATGCGTGTGATGACATGGTCAATTAGGTAGATTAAAAATGAATATTAAAGTCCGTCTTATGTAATTAATAAAATGAAAATAAACCTTCAATCTTTAGGCTACCTAGATACCTCTTTGTTTAACATTCCTCACTAACTTACAATTATAATATTTTCACATTTTGCACTAATTAATAAGTTCGTAGAACAAAAACAAGGAGTGTTATTTAACACTCCTTTTTTGGGCAGTCGTGTAAAAAAACTGGTTTACATTTTCACTAAACTAATTCTTAATTATATCCTAAAAACGTGAACCGATTTACATGATTCAAACGTATAAAATGGTTTTAGACCTTTCATTTGACACCAAAATCGTTAAGATATCTTAACAAACAAAAAAATACATTTTCAAGTTGCTCTCTTAATTATCCAACATGTATGAAACACGTAACAATTCTTTTAAAAACTATCTTATCAAACGTTAAAATCATTTTACCTGACAACACTAAGTGTTCGAATCGCGAAAGTTTAAAAGTTACAATCTACTAGACTTTACTCGACTACTCAACTTTGCTCGACTACTAGACTCAAATCGTCTCTACTCGACTCTACTAGACTCTAATCGTCTCTACTCGACTCTAATCGACTCTACTGGACTCAGGGGTATGGGGTATAGTTAGAATCCTACCCAATGTATGGGGTATGTATACCCCATACGTCTAAATCTGATCAGGCATTTAAAAGTTATGGTGGAATAAATAAACTCACATACATACAAACATAAATGAATGCTAAAAACAATACACTCCTTTTTTGGGCAGTTGTGTAAAAATCATCTGCATCGGCTTCAAATAACTCCAACAGTCGCGTGAAATAGCCAATCGCGTCCTTTTTAAACCCCCGAACAAAGAGACGGGTGTTATAAGTTTAGGGTGTGTGTGTGTGTGTGTGTGTGTGTGTGTGTGTGTGTGTGTGTGTGTGAGAGGGTGTGTGTGTGTGTATTTACGGCTTTAACATTATGCGGACCTTACCGTGACAGGAACCACGATTGTGCGGACTTACCCGGTTGTGCGGACGTCCGCATAATAATTTGACGAGGTCTCAAATATATCTTTGAATTCGTCGCGATGAGATTGGTTGACTGGTGAAATCTTAGCAAAATATGAAAAATGACCGCATATTAGGAATATTTGACAACTTTATTTAACATCCGTTAATGTTTTAGTTCAGTGTGTAACCACCACGTGGCGTCACCAGTCCTAGATGTGTTACAGTTAGTACGTTATTATAATGCAGACCTCGAGGTGTACCTATATGTTACTCTGCAATTGATTGTGCGCTCGCTCTGTGTTAAAGTACGTATGTGATGCAAAATGCGGACTTGATTCTGTGTAATTAAAATACGTAAGTATCAACATAAAATGCGCCCTTTACGTTTACGTTTGTTGGTGCGTAGGTATATGCTCAATTGCAGCGGGACGAGCAAGGGCTGCGTGCAGTGCTACTGACATTTGTGACGACGCCACCGACAATACCATTTCCACCGCGCTTCCTTAGATTATTATATTATAAATTTATCTATTTGGATTTGTGTGCCAGTAAAAGAACCAGTATTGACATTCTATTGAGTTTATCTTGAATTCCCGGATTAGAATCAGAACTGAAATGCAGTTGCGCTCCTGTAAACTGTTTTTGTTTTATAGCTAGTTATATAAATATGTTTTATTTATTTTAAATAGGTAAGCTATACTAAGCCTACAGTCAGACAAAGCACCAGATCCAGAATCTAGACAAGATCGCAAATGAGCTACTGAAAGGTTCTTTGGAAGAACTTGTCCCCTTTTTGATCAAAATCTTCAACAACATCCTAAAAACAGGACATTTTCCAGAGCAATGGGAAACCTGACATATAATCCTTATATACAAAATAGGATCTAAAGAAGACTTATCCAACTATAGACCAATAAGCCTCATGTCAAACGTATATAAGGTCTTCTCCAAGATAATACTGCATCGAATAAGCATCACATTGGATGAAAACCAACCAATAGAACAGGCTGGCTTTAGGAAAAAAAATGCCACAGTAGATCACATACACACAGTCAAACAGATCATAGAAAAGTACAGCGAATATAACAACCCTGTGTACATGGCTTTCTTTGATTTGCAAAAGCTTTTGATAGTATTAACCCCTAGCAGCCCACACCCCGCAAGGCTCAAAACCGTATGAGGCCACGGGTACCGTCTGATATTCGGCTGCAGGCGTAACGGCAGGTTTCAGAGGCTTATTGCTGAATGCTTACGATTAGAATATTTTGAGTTACTGTTCTAGAAAGCTATTGAACGTAGCAATATGGATAAGTAAAAATAATCTATACTTATAGTAAAACTGTAACTGGTCCAATTCTGTACATTGAAGATGTTTTTTTTTGGATATAAATCTATATTCGATACTAAAACCAAATCTATGTTTTTTTCATTTTTGTCTGTCTGTCTGTCTGTCTGTATCTTGGCTAGGCACCACGCCGAAACTACTAAATGAATTCAAATTAAACTTGGTATGATATGAGTTTATACCACGAGGTAGGACATTGGATACTTTTTATCCCGATATTTAGCATGGTTCCCTTGGGAGAGGGGAAGAAATTCGAAATGTGTACTTAGTTGTAATTCATTCACGCGTAGTCCGATTTCATTCGTTATTTTTTTGTTTGAAAGGAGATACCTACTTTAAATATTGTCATATACATATTTCAAGGTTATGGAGTTTGTAGTTCAGAAATTACAGCCCGCACAATCCTCAGTATTATATCCAAAAAACTTGAAACCCGAAATGTACAGGAACGTTTGAACGTACGGCTCATCTTAAGCTGGCCTTTGCATTTTATCATATAGGATTAACTTAGACGCAAACACAACGTAGTGTGGGATGCCCGCCGGCCAGATGAAGAGACGATTTACAGCTGGCAGCGACTAGATGAGAAGAGCCGAAGATCGGGCTCAGTTGCGTTCTTTGAGAGACGTCCAGCAGTGGACTGATGGTGATGATGACGTAGACACAAAAATTGCGTCAGGCTTATTCTGTGTCTGGTCACAAAAATCAGTATCGTCCTATTTTTTTAGGATTTTGTTAGG